>JAOXNO010000033.1:62732035-62751769 GCA_028565335.1 Limnodromus scolopaceus | reverse complement strand
TCTGCTTAAGTTATTTCTGAATCTTTGCTGAAATTAGAAAAAGATGAAAATTTGTGTTCCAACACAATATTGGAAGGAAGATAACACCTGAACATAATACAACTAGCAGTAAACTGTTCAAATGTTCAGCTAAACAGAGACAGAAAAATCACAGATAAAAGGGATGCAATGTGAGAAAATATATTTCTGTTGTAATAAACAAGAAAATTGGTGAGTTTCACAACTGATCTTCTCAAAGAGAACTTTAGGTACGTTTAATATACTAGCAAAACGTTTTTCCAACCTCTTTACCTTGGCATTCTTCACACTTAAAAATAAAGAAGCTTAGACAAGTCTTCCTTGTCCCACCTTTGCATGGCACTTTCTCATAGAAATTAGATTACACACTAGCTTGAAGTAAGTTCATGCAGTTAATACATTTATCTTTGAAGGACCAGATGGTCAATTTAGTATTTAAAGTGCAGTTTTATAATTTAAATCTTAAATGAATTTCAGTCACCACTGTTTGTGGTTTTTTGCCTTATAAATAAATATTATTTTAGATGTAAAATAAGTGATATTTAAGTTCACTATGTATATTTGAAAATTAGAAAAGCCCAAAACTGTATATTGTGTTCTACGCTTCATGTTTATTTCTTCTCTCTCCCTTTTTTGTATTTAAACACTGTGCCTTGCAATCAATTTATTAACAATAGTTTTAATGCATTCAGACTGTATCATTATTTATTTGCTGCAAGACAGTAAGTCAGTCTTCATCTTTGTATTGCTTGATTTTTTGTAAAGAAGAAGGAAAAAGGTAGAAGTGTTTGTCAGCACCATGCTTTCACCTTCTTTCTTATTAATTAAATAATAATAAATTAGTTTACCCCAACAATGCTTCTCAAAAAAAATAAAAAAGCATATATTTAATGAACAGCTTTCAATAAGTATAAGCAAACAGACAAGCTTTAGCCATAATAAAGGGTGTTCAATGAGTACTGGATAAGTAATTTGACAGGAATAAGAGCTTATTTAAGCACTATGATTTTAAGGGAACACTTTGAACTTCACAGAATAAAAGCTCTTTAAAGTATATTATTAAGATCACAATCTTGCTATATATTTTTGCTTTTTTTGTTTACTTGCCTCCCAAAATTTGACCTTGGTTGTTTTCTTTGGGCTGCATTCCAAGAGACTCTGACTGAATCGAGTTTTCCTTGTTCTGGCAGCCAAATGAATGGGACATGGAGAGGAAAGAGAATTGTGTTCCAAATGGATGTGTTTTTTCTCTAAGAGAAAAATGAAGAGCTCAAAAGCATAAGAAAGGCAGAACCAAAAGATAATTTGTTTTGTCCCTTAAAAAGAAAAGGAAATAGATTAGAAATGCATTTTAAATCAATGTCTCTGTTTCTATCGCTTCTTTAGTCCCTCACAGTAGCCTTTTGCAGAGATCATCCATGTCCCTTTCAAAGCTCCAAGAAACTTCTTTTCCCTGAACTTTTAGTTAGTTTATCACAGCCACAGTCCCTCGGGGCAAGCAAGGGAACAGGAAATTCCTTCTGGAGCTCATGGGTGCATCCGAGAGGCTCCACAATTATCCAGAAAGGCCTGTCCCTTAGCATGACTGCTGGGCACTGCTTCTGCAATATCCCTAGTCTAGGCATTATTAGAAGAATTCCCCAGAAGTTTGATGTATTCAGGAAATCTGTCTTTTCAAACAAACTCCCATATACAAAAGAAGCCATACCAATTACTAGGTGATAGGACATTAAAAGTCCACAGATTGTAAATGGTATAAATTAAGCAAAAAGGTATAAATTCCTGACCTCTTGCTGGTCTCCCTTCAAGGAAAGACTGCTAAAGAGAGTGTATCAGAGATCACACTGAAACAAGCTTGAATAAACAAAAAGAAAAGAGAAATATTTTACTAAACTAATATAATAAAACAAGTTCTTTGAAACATATATATTTCATAAATATATATTAATTATTTCCTTGGAAGGCAAACAAAATGGAACACAATTGTTAGAAATATCATTGCCTTTGATTCACTCCGTTGTTTTAAAGCAATTATCTTTTGAGGAAAAAGACATTATTTAGCCTTCTTTTTGTGAAATTTTCCTTATTTTAGCTGTTAAAATGCTAAACTTTTTTTGTTGTTGTTGCTATTTTTGTATTGAGGCTTTCTGGTCTATTGAAGCCACCATTTATACCTGATATTCACTTCCTGAATTTCCCTCTGCATCGATTCCAAATTAAGCTTATTGCTGGAAACAGTCCACATTGTTATGATTGTCAAATATAACTGTAACAACAGTGTTCCAATTTTAGAGAGTCACCATGAAATTCATCATTTTTGTTTTCATCTCTCATGTTCCTAAATATGTGCTGTTCAAAATTTGGCTGTTCAGGTCTCCATATATTCTTATTAAATCACATAACTGGGTAAGCAGTTCAATATAGTAGGGAGGGTAGTATGCTAATAAATGACAGTTCATTATAAGATTCATTGTGTTAGACTGTTCATCATTTGCTCAATAGCAATGTTTTCTTCTCTATTTGTTCTATGTGCAGGCTGTGTAGGCTCAGTAAATGACCTGTAAAATATAGATTTTCTTTTGTCTTGATTGGTTGCTAGAGTGGAAGATTCCTTAAAAAAGAAACTCCTAATACTGTACTTGTCAAAGTTGTGTAAAAAATAAAAGACGAAGTTGGAGAGAAAAATAAAACCCTGAGGGACTAGAGCGAAACAGAAAATAGATGAATGAGAAAAGAAAATTATATTTTAAAACACTACACATGTTGAAGAAAAAAGAAAAAAATCAAAGACTGAAAGCTGGAAAATTGAATGAAAGAGAAAAAGTATTCTTTTCATCAACACAGAAATATAAGGTGATCTATGGATCCGCTTAAAGTTTGTAGATATAGAATCAAACTTGAAGCAGGATCATTGCAGCCATTTCTTTGAACAGGTCTAAAACTCATGTTTGGTGTGATTCTGAAGAGGCCTTGTTTTGGGTTTTTGTGGCAAGGTTTTGGTAGCAGGAGGGTTACAGGGGTAGCTTCTGTGAGAAGCTGTTAGAAGCTTCCCCTGTGTCTGATAGAGTCAATGCCAGCTGGCTCCAAGACAAACCCGCTGCTGACCAAGGCTGAGCCAATCACTGACGGTGGTAGTGCCTCTGAGGTAACACATTTAAGAAGGGGGAAAAGTTGCTGCATGACAGCAACTGCAGCCAGAAAAAAGAGTGAGAATATGTGAGAGAAACAACTCTGCAGAAACCAAGGTCAGTGAAGAAGGAGAGGGAGGAGGTGCTCCACGTGACAGAGCAGAGGTTCCCCTGCAGTCCATGGTGAGGCAGGTTGTCCCCCTGCAGCACATGGAGGTCAATGGTGGAGCAGATATTCACCTGCATCCCATGGAGGACCCCATGCTGGAGCAGGTGGATGCACCCAAAGGAAGCTGTGACCCCATAGGAAGTCTATGCTGCATCAGGCCCCTGACAGGACCTGTGGACCCATGGAAAGAGAACCCCATGCTGGAGCGGCTTTGCTGGCAGGACTTGTGACCCCCATGGGGGACCCACGATGGAGCAGTCTGTTCCTGAAGGACTGCATCCACTCACATTGGGAGAAGGACTCACATTAGAGATGTTCCTGGAGAACTGTCTCCCGTGAGAGGGCCCACACACTGGAGCAGGAGAAGAGTGTGAGGAGTCCATGAGGAGGAAGCAGCGGCAGAGAAAAGTTGTTATGAACTGACCACAACCCACATTCCCCATCCCCTGCACCACTGGAGGAAGGAGGCAGAGAAAATTGGGAGTAAATTTGAGCCCAGGAAGAAGGAAGAGGTGGGAGGAAGGTGTTTTAAGATTTTAGGGTTCATTTTCTCATTATCATACTTTGATTTTGATTGATAATAAGGTACTTTCCTCAAACTTAGCCTGTTTTGCCCGTGATGCTAATTGCTGAGTGTTCTCTCCCTGACCTTATCTCAAACCACAAGCTTTTCATTATATTTTCTCTCCCCTGTCCATCTGAGGAGGGGAGTGATAGAGCAGACTTGGTTGGGCCTGACATCCAGCCATGGTCAAACCACTATGGGCCTAAAGGCAGAAAAGTGCAATTGCCTGAAGAACTATTAAAAAAAATCCAGTAGTCCAACTAAAAATTAAAGGTTTTCAATGTGCAGTTTTTCTGCCCAAAAATTGTCTCTGCAAATGAGAATGTGCTGAAAAGATTCATCTGGAGAAATACACAAGTATCCCACAAACAAAAAGAAAATGGAAGTTCTACTAGAGATTACAAACCCTTATCTAATAGCCAAGGAGCTGCTATTATGTCTGAGATATTCTCTACAGCCTTTTTGAGCCTGGAAAGCCCACCCTGCGCTTTGGAAGAGATCAATAACTGTCATCACCAAGTACCACAGTATGGGAAATTGAAGTGTGGAGACTTCTATTTCTTAAATTAATGTTGTTTTAGGATTACTGCAATTGTGAATTGGATGTACACAACCTAGCTACTAAACAGAAGGGCTATATAGTCTACTTTAACAACTATTTATTTATTCTACATGTAGATGTAATTTCTGTCTTTAAATATATTTTGATAATATATGAGACTCATGCACATAATCACTTTTTTCAACTTTCGTAGAATCATAGAACGGTTTGAATTGAAAGAGACCTTAAAGATCATTGAGTTCCAACCCCCTTACCATGAGCAGGGATACCTCCCACTAGACCAGTTTGCTCAAAGCCCCATCCAGCCTGGTCTTAAACACATTCAGGGATGGGACAGCCACAGCTTCTCTGGGCAACCTGTTCCAGTGTCTCACTACCCTCACAGGAAAGAAGTACTTTCTAGTACCTAATCTAAATCTCCCCTCTTTCAATTTAAAACCATTACCCCTCCTCCTATCACTCCACTCCCTGATCAAGAGTCCCTCCCCACCTCTCCTGTAGGACCCCTTCAGAACTTTGAGCATTATTACAACACTACCCTTCAGGGAGAGAAATAACCACTCAGAACGAGTGTGGGAATCCAGTGTGGGTTGCTGCTGGACACACTAATAAAACACAGGTGATCATCTATTGCTACCTCCTCTGTGGAGGAGTTTGGCTTAGGAAACATTTACTAGAAGAGACAACAGTGACCAGCAGCTCTGTGGTACTTCGTCTCTCTCCAGCATGAGAGCTGCTGACACCAATCTCCAGATGGATTACAGATTCAGCAGAAACATGGAATACTGGCCCTCACTGCAGCGAGATCTTTTGGGTTAGAACTTCAGCAGGGTTTTGAAGCTGCCACCTTTTGTAGGGCAGAACTTCACCTGATTATGTGTCTCTTGCCTTTTTTTCATTCTGAGTTTGGTAGGAGCCAGAAGACATTGTTTAACAGGGAGGTCAAAATCTAATTTGTATTTGTTGGATGAACCTCCTCATATGAAAAACAGACCATAAAGGCAAGATGCCATTAGACATTAAATGCTAAGTGATATCTTGCCTCTCTATAAAATACACAACCATAAATATAACTAGCATATCTCTGTTTCCAGCACAGACTGTAGCTCTGTAGCTAGGGTACTTTGGGCATCAGAAAATGTTAAGTAAACTGATAAATCTCTACTGAATTGTAATTATATTTATAATTTAAATTATAATTTGTCTGTGGCTAGTTCATGAGGAAAGAAAGTGTTACACTACAGATTAATAAAAGAAATTGTAAGTTGTCTACATTTTAATGAGGCAAATGCTTTTTCATTGAAGTCAGCATGGTCATCAATAGGAGCAAGTTGGGCTTGTAGCCAGCTGGGTTGCAAAGAGTATCTGCAAACCCAGAAGGTAGTGTCATTATTTAATAGCAAACCTTATTAAATAACCAACTTTATTAACAAACAGAACTTGTGAAGATTTTTTGGTAAGACAAAACTCACAGACATTTAATTAATCCTCTCCACCACCTCAGCTATGAACTTAAGTTTCTATGTACAACAGCCACAGAATCACTTCAGAGGCTAACAATGTGCATCCCCCACTCTAATTTATACTTCACAAGGTGCTTGATCTTCTTCAGGAGTCCCTACTTGAGCATATTTATTTTCAACTGACCTTGGATCACTCTTGAGGATTAGCAACTTGTTAAATAATTATGTCCAAGAAAGAATAGGCACAGTCAAAGGGGAACATTTAATTTCTTCTTCACACTTGTAATAAATCAAGCAATGAACACGCATAAAAAAGTCCAAGAAAAGAACATGGAGCTCAAAACTCAGTCAAATTGTAAAAATTGAAAGATACTGCTTGACTTTCCCTAATGGTGCTGACTTCCTTTAAGCAGGGTTGACAAATGCTGTGGTATGACATAATAAGCATATCTATCTTCTTTCGGTTTAATGGAAGCTGAAAGCGTTCTCTGCAGTGGGAAGGAAAATATCTCAGAAACAAACAAACAAAAAATCCAAGAAAGAATAAGTAGAGAACATATTTAAAATCACAATAACAACCTACCACAGGTTGCAAAATGTCATTCATTTATACCACATCTCAGGCTTATAAATGTGAATATAATGACACCAATCACTTGTTAACGCTAACAGCAACCCTTTTAAAAGTTTATACCTAAATTCAACTGCTGCATGTCTAAAAGAAAAAGTTGGCTTCCACTTAGAAAATATAGAATAGATTTCATATTAGATTGTATATAAGTTATATAAAAAAAATCTCATTCCTGCATCTGAGTATTCACAGGAGAGTCCCATAATTGCTGTAAGGCTTTTCCAAACCCAAGGAAGAGCTGATTTGGTTCAGCATAGCCTGAAGGTTGGAAACCACTGCTCTAGGCAAAAGACATGATGGGTGTTCATCTATTAACTTAGCCTGTGTCTGTGTGTGCTGTGCCATTTTTAGCTGGGAGAAAAATAAAACATAAAAATTCCAGAGACTTTATTTTTAGTTCGATACTTGAGGGTTAGTTTCTAGGTTTAAAATTATTCAAAATAGTTCTTGTTTGTCAAAAAGGGAAAAAAAATGGGCTAGATATGTATAAATTTACACTCATCTGAATTCCAGTTAGTAGCAGATTTATATTTATTAATGTAAAGAAATAAATTATTCTAAAAACTTCATAGTAAAATTATTAATACCTTTCATTTTTAGTGACCCGAGTTTAACTTTGTAAATTAGCTTGTCGTTTTTATAAAATTAAATTACACAGAAACTTCAGAGTGAATTCCTTAGGTGAAAGCTATTATTTATAGACAATAGTCAAAGCAGTCAGGGAGAAGATGAAACAAAAATGTATCTCTTTTGGTTTTGTATGGACATAGGTATCCTTGCTACAAATGCTCAGGTAAGATTTCAGTAAAAGTTGTGAATTCATGTGAATATTCACAAGTTGATGAGACGACTCGTGCACCCAGTTATGTTTTCAAACTTATGTCCAAAGAGAAAGGAAATGTTTGACGGTAGATGGAATGGCATTGGAAGACAAACAGAGTTGCTTGTAAGAGAGAAATATTTTTCCCTGGACTGCTAGGAGTTAAGGAAAGCTGCAAAAGAAAGGTGTTTTATGTTTTGGGATACTTTGGACCTTTTTTTTTTCTGTTTCACTTCAGGGTTTTATTGTTTAGGTTTTTGTTTGCTTGTTTGTTTTTTCTTTTTCTCTTTTTTATTTTTTTATATCAGTTAAATTGAAATGAAGTTTTAGCTTATAATTATTGAGGTTTGTGTGCTCATCCTTTCTTTAAAAAATAAATTCCAGAAGACAAAAAAAATAATGTTATTTCATTTGCAAGGTCTGGATTCTTAGAGTGAATGTTGATGGTTCTGTCTTATTTCTTACCAAATTTTATCAGATTACGTATCTTTTTTTCTTAATTAGGACTCTGATAATATGTATAATAATTACAGATATTGAAAGTCCTATACTCTTAAGATTACTGAGGTAATGCTTGGTTCCTGTAATGTAGGAAGAATGTATTGCTTTTATTTGTATTTTATTCATCCTCTGGAAAAAAGGAGAAATCTGTTTTAAAACAGTTTTATCTGATTATTAAAATAAAATGAATAAATTTACATATATTTGTTCTTAATCATAACACACAGCATTTATTCAAATGAAACTAGTCTGCTTTTAGAGAAAGAAACTTTGCAAAAGTTAGACGTTTTATCTCCTTTTTACAGAAATGTATAATAAGCCTCTCGGATGTTTAATTATTTCTGCCATGTACCTTTTTACTTACTAATATTTTCTTTCCTATTTCAGTCTGTTGTATTTTATTATTACAGACTATGTTAGCACATTTAATTGTTTAGTCATCTATCAGTGAAAAGTCTTTTCTATTATTAGTATTTTATAAATTTTAGCCTAATGCATTCCTGAAAGAAAAGTCATTTTAAGGATGACCTTTAGTTTTTCACCAGAAAGACTTCATTCTGTTCATTACATTTCGGTTATCTGAAAGAAAAAGACCCAAAAAAGCTAAACAACATCAGAATTTTGCTGACAGTTTCAACTTACCAACATATATCCTGTGTTTAGTAGCAGTGATAACCTAAAACTACAAATACAGAATTCACAAGCATGATTTTTTTCTATATATGAAGATGTAAAATTTCTTCCACTCATGTTTTTTTCTTTGAGTCAAAAACCTTTTCAAAACTGATAGTTGATGAAACTTGAAATAGTCAACACTGTAGCTGCTTCTTACACGCAGGCTCCATAAATGTCCTGTGGACACACTTTACAGATTTGTACGTTGTGTGCTCATGCATCTTCTATATATGACTTTTGGAAAAGCAATGACAGATTAGAAGTGCATTGTAAAATGGTAAGATCTCTGAGCTACTCAATATAGTAAGACCTTATTAATTTCTTCTTGCACACACATGTACTCAATCTGAACTTTTGCTGAAGACCATATAGTGAGTTTTGTCTGCATTTTATAATAATAATCATCATCATCATCATCATCATCATCTACTATTTCTTGATTTAGTGGTTCTTTTCAAGCAAAACTTTTCCAAATGATTTCTTGTCATACAATCTTCTTGTTGTAAACCAATGTTTTATAGCAAAATTTTTCCTTGTAAGCTTAGTTATTCTCAATAGGGTGTGTGGAAATGCAGTTTCAATATGGTTTATGTGCGCGTTCTGCATCATGAGTATTCAACCTTAGCCCATTGCAAACATTGAGGCTGGTAAGGAGGACAGTGATGTTTTCCTGTACCACAACTTAGTTACACAGGTGAACAGCAACAGAAATGTTAATATCTGTAGAATTTAAAGAAGGTCCTAGCAGTTTTGCATCTTCCAAGGTTATGCAACACCTCAGTGAAGGTTTTGATTATCTAAGTTTTGAATGCAGTCAAAAAGACTTCAAGTAAGGTCTTTAATAAAAGAACCTTTAATCCTTGCCTGACACTTCTAATATAGGTTTTCATTCTTTTTCAGTATGTAATTATATTACTACCCTTAGGATCATTAAATAGTTCAGTTTACCAGGGACATTGGGAGGTCTCAAGTCCAACTTCTTGTGCATGACTGAGTCAGCTCTGAGGTCAGACCAGGTTACTCAGATCTTGATTCAGTTGGTTCTTAAAAAAACTTGGATGGAGATGTCACAACATCTTTGGGCAGACTGTTTCACTGCTTGACTGTCCTCTTGCAGAAAAAGTTTCTCTCATTTAAGTTTACATCTGTTGTACCTTGTCCTCTCACCATAGAGCACTGTGAAAAGCCTGGCTTCATTGTCTTGATGACCTCATCTTGCCCTATTGCCTGTTTCTTGGGAGATCAACTCCTACCTGGCAACAACCTCTTTTCAGATAGTTGTAGAGAGCAATAAGGTCTCCCCTCAGCCTCCTTTTCTCCAGGCTGGGCATCTCCAGCTCCCTCAGCCTCTCCTCATAAGACTTGTTCTCCAGACCCCTCATCAGCTCCATTGCCCTTCTCTAGACCTGCTCCAGCACTTCAATGTCTTTCTTGTCATGAGGGGCCCAAAACTGGACACAGCACTCAAGGTGGGGCCTCACCAGTGCTGAGTACAGGGGGACGATCACCTCCCAAATCCTCCCCACCACCCTGTTCCTGATACAAGCCAGGATGCTGTTGGCCTTCTTGGCCACCTGGGCACACTGCTGGCTCATGTTCAGCCAGCTGTCGACCAACACCCCTAAGTTCTTTTCCGCCAGGCAGCTCTCCAGTCACTCTGCCCCCAGCCTGTAGCGTTGCCTGGGGTTGTTGTGACCCAAGTGCAGGACCCAGCACTTGGCCTTGTTGAACCTCATCCCATTGGCCTCGGACCATCAATCCAGCCTGTCCAGATCCTTCTGTGGAGAATTCCTACCCTCCAGCAGGTTGACCCTCCCACCTAACTTGGTGTTGGTTATTTATTGCTCTTTCAGTTTATGGTCTTTTTTGGATCTGTTTAAGGGAAACCATTGGGCTACTACAAACAGGATTCAGACAGGAAAATGATGCCAGTATTTCTGAGCTGTGACTGTGGCACTTCACTTAACTTAAGGAGTCCGCATGAGAGGAAATCCTTATCAGCTCAGAAACATAGCTTTTCTAAAGCAATTACAGAACTTCTGGACCAAAATAGTAACTGTACTCTCTAGAATGTATACTTGTTCTCCATTTCAGCGTCATTCACTCAGCAAGTCTTTCCAAGAGCCTTGCAGCATTTTCTCCGTGGTCCCGAGCAGGCCATCTTGTCCTACAAGAAAAACACACACTTGCGTTTTCTTTATGAACTGTATTGGGTGGAAGCCAAAGTTTTTCAAGATCGATACGCTGAATGAGAGTAATTAAGATTGAGGAAAAGTATATTAATAAACTAAGTAGAAAAGCACAAAATGCTAATGAATAAACAGAGGAAGCAAATGGAGATTCTCCAAGAATTGAGAATAAAAGTGCAATAACTGTAATTCTCATGCTTTCCAAGTCTGATCAAGACCGAGGAGTAAGCATTACTCTTCTGTTCCCCAACTCCTTGTTTGTACATTTAGGTATTCATTTAACAAAAGCTATTCTTTTCTGTTTGGTTGTTGGGTTTTTTTTTTTTCCTCTTCTGTTCTTTTCTGGTTTAAAAGAAGTGTAGCAGCACTGCTGTTCTGAATGCATAAAAAAATTTTCTAGTTGCCCTCTTAGTTGCTTATATTTACATGACTTACAGGTAATCACAATGAATCTCTTAAATATTTAAAAGTAGCTGAAGCAAGTCACTTATAAGCAATCTCTTTGTATTTGCTACCCCGAGGAATGAGTTCTTGTTGCTGATTGTGGAACAAAATGGCTTTGGGTTCTGTTTCCCTTTTTTTAGGTATTCATGTTTAAATATAAACCTGTAACAGGAGTGTGTGTGTGGAAGGAGTGTATGTCTCTTTGTATAATAACACGTATTTTTATGTTTGCTCTCTTTCATGATTAAAACAAGTTTTAAAATATTTTTTGTTAAATTGCTTCTGGCTTTTACTAATCAAATATTTATCCTGAAATTAAATGTATGTATATGATTATTTATTTATGGGGAAGAGTGGCTAAAGTAGACCTGAATATAACCAAATATTTAAACTTGGAATTAGAATAATAAATTGAATGTGGAGAGCAGTTTCTGTGCTGTATCTCCTGAAAGATCCATCAAGAAACAATCAGCTTAAGCGAAAAAACATATCCTTATCCCTACTTGTAATGAAATGGCCAATTCCCTTTTATTTGTATGCGGAGGAACGTACTGAATAATCTGTAGCTGTCTGCAATAGAAAAATTCAGCGTTGTCATCGGTTTAGTGTGTGCATATGTTTGCAGCCATATTTATGTCTGCAGGTGTGTTTATCCATGTGCATACAGTGCCTGCCACTTGTCTGTTAACTGGAACACAAATACCTTACATTGAATGACAGAAGAATATGAATTAAATAAGAAAGCTTCTCTCTCTAGAAAAATAAATGAATATGGTTTGTGAATACTCAGTTTTAATATCAGGACCCATATATCAAGCTATGAGCTCATGCTGCATTCCTGTATGAAATTAAACATATGCTGCATGGATAAATGAATGGCCATGCAACACTTCAATTCTGTCACCATTTTTCCAGAGAACAAAGAATTTTTTTTATTGTTTAAAGTAATGATTTCATACATATATAAAATAAACACATATCTTGTCACTAATGGAAAAAGCCTTGATTGAGTTTTCTGTATTTAATATTTTTTCCACCTTTTTTTTTTCTGTTTTATTATATTTTTTTATTTCTTAATATTCAGTGGAATTTATGTAATTTTTATTTTGTTTCAGTTTCATTTAGTTTAGTTTATTTACAGTAACATTTATCTTCTACTGCTTTACCAAATTATTTAACCAATAATATCTTAGTAAGACAAAGGGGGCCTATCTGAAACCCTGTGGAGCAAGAATCCTTAACTGATACAATCACTACAGACGATTTACTAACACAAGAGGGACACACTGAAGTCAGGGAAATGATTCCTAATTAATTATTAGAGAAATGGAAGCAGACAGATGAAATTAATTTTAAATATTTTATGGGATCATGCAAAATTATGACCTTGTGGTCACATTTTCTAAAATTATTAGTTAAAAAAATGGAAACTTTCTATTTAGATCATAGAGATTGTGATTATTTTTAAAGCCGTTTTGGTTGAGTACCAGCATTTTTCTTCCTTAAATCAGACTTTTATATTTCCTGTAGTTTGTGCTTTGTTGTAAATTTTGGCTTTAGGTCAGAAGTTAACATCTTGGGTTTGACATAGCTGAAATTTCTGAAGGTTATGCAACCTGAATATTTCTCATTAGCTGCTCTTCTGAGGAACAAAGATATTTTTGTTCACATCTGTCCATGCCTATGAGAATGTATATACATATAAACACACGCCTGTTCTCACAGTCCTCTGACTGATATCAGAGAAGACAAAACTATTTCTATATTCTTTGGGCTATATAAATACTTCCAAGAGAACCATGCAGAAGCAGGCACGCTTTTTCACTTAAGGCTGCAGGACTCTTGAAACTGCACAAAGAATATGGTTAGACTAATTGAGACCTCTGACGGATGTGAAGCAGTGGATTAAAATCGAATGGCTGAAGCTGTTACTGCCCTCAGCACTCCTCCGTGCCCTCCTGACCACTGTTGGCTCCCCAGAGACAAGGATGTCTGATTCGCTTGTGAATAAGGAGAATCGCCACATTTTCGTCCTCTTTCTTACGTTAAACTGACTCCAGTTTTGTCTAGCTTCTGTATGACAGCCTGGAAAATGAGGTAAGGATGCAGCTGGTTTGTGAGTGGATCAGACGTACCTGCTTCCGGGGGAACTATGTTTGTCAGTGGGGTGGAAAAGATGAGTGGGTATGGCAGGAGCTGCCCCCAGATTTACATCTGCTACTTAGTGCCTGTTAAGAGCCCTGAGAGGAGGAATATCTTCTTTGATGACTTTACTTCCCTCCATTGTCCCTCCATGTTCTTCAATTCTCTATTTACCACACAATTAATGCTCTTATTCTACCTGGAGTAGATCTTTGTGATTGGAACATTTTTTGGTTTGTGAGATATTTAACACTTTATGGTTGCTCATAAGAGACAATAACTGGACTGTAATTTAATTAGAAATTAATAAGGTATCTGTGGTGGCAGAACTGATTCTAATTCACGATGTTAACAATGAAAAATTCTCCAGAAAAGATTGAAATATAATTCAGGAAATTGTTCTGAACAAACTGGAGATTTAAGGACTGAGAAAAGTTAAAAAATACACATTCAATTCACATAATGGCTAGCATATGTTATGATACTAGATCCCCTCAAACACACTTCGTACTTACCTGAACATTATGCAACTTTAGCCATTTATCATACTCAGGACCCTGATCTTGGTTTCTTCGACTAGATAGAGTATTAGTAACATTTCCAACACAGAACTTTTCAATGTTGAAAAAAAAGGTGAACAGGCAGAATAGAATCTTCCTGATTCTCAAAAGAAAGTACAGACTGTGTTTCTAAAATGTTGTGTAATTCCTACTAAGAGTCACTCCTGAACACTAAGGGTGATTTAATTATCTAAATAGTAATTAGGAAATTAAATGGAGTTGAAAGCTTGCATTCCTTTGAGGCCTGGGACTTGGCAAATATGGAAAAAAGTCAAAAGCTTCTCGCCCTGATCATATGTGGTATGTGGTAACATACAACTTCAAGAGAAAAGCCGTTCTTTTTCCCCCAAGATATTTAAGGGTGCATATTTTACTTCCGCTGGCATGAAAATAATGTATATATGTTCCATGTAGATATAGGTAAGCTTGAAGACTGAAGCTGGTGACTTCAACTTTTATAAACATAAGCAAAGACCAAGATGTTTTTCACAAATACCTTAAACTCCAGCCCCATACAAACCAGTTACTTATCCTGTGTACTGTACATTGGGTCATCTAAACTTGAATTATGTTTATTTGCGCAACAGGATGCAAGGAAGAATCCTATTTAGGAAGAATCTTAAATAGTTAGGACAAAATACTGTAAGGCAGACAGAGATTCACAATGAATATATCTATGGCAGCGTTCTGAAGATAACTACACACAGAAAAACCTTTAACTTCTGTGGAATGCATTGTCTGCAATATATGGAAACAGAAATGTGATTTTGAAATTCCATCAACCCACAAATAATTTGAGTAAGGAAGGCTATTATTTGTAGCATTTATAGAATAGTTCAGCTACTATTAATGAAGATTATTGAACTAATTATTAAATAGTTCTTATTCACCAGCCAGTAATTTAAATGTAATTGTTATTTTATAATACAAACATATATCAATAATTTAAAACTTTTCTCATTGGCTTACTAGTGCAGTGTTATAATTAAATCTAATATTTGAATGTGTGTTGGAACACAATTGCACCATTTAAAAAAGCTGTCTATGTTCTGTATGGTGCCTCTTGAGAGAGATCCTCTATTTCCATTGCCAAAATTTTATGTGCTGAGACAGTGGTGATCACAGTATGTAACCTAAACCTAATGTAGCCTAATTAATGAAAGTAAAATTAGCCTCTTGGAGCATGTCCTCCACCAATGATTGTTGAAAGGTCTCAGTCAGCTTCAGGACAAGCCAGTGTTCTTGAATGCTGAGAGAGAGGCACTGAAGCTAAAACCAGGAAATGTAAGTGTTTTGCACAGTGCATTTGGGAGTCTTCACTGTGATTCTGACTGCTGATTTTAGATGGAGAAACATAAATGTTTGGGATTCATCATTCTTAATGGCTGGAGGATGAAGAAACAGTATCTGAAGCAACAGCAGTTTTTTGGCATCGTAGCCTAGTGTTAAAACACACACTGAAGCACAGGATAGAAGAGTTCAATTTCCTCTTCACTTCCATATCTCTTGTATCCCAAACAGACAAATTACAGGTTATTCTAAACCCCGACACACCCATCTTTTTAGTCTTGCTGTAGAAGCTAGATTTGGCAGTGCAGAACTGTACAAAACAGTCCCTGTACTGGGTGCACATGACAAAGTTGTGGTAATGGGACAGGGTGATGTGCTCACAGATGTCTCTGTAAGAAGAGGTCAGGGTCTGTACCACGCTGGTTCCAATCTGGAGTTCCATACTGGAACAGGGAAAACATGTGAGGAGGAAGGTGTAGCAAAAAGGAAATTTTTTGGAACATGAACTCTCCATTCCCCTTCCTTCATGTGCCACTCAGTTTGGGGGAGAAGGGAGAAGCACTGGCAATGAAGGAATAACAGAATTTTCTTGCCTCTCCTATGCTGCACGTATTTGTCAGAAAATTTGTCAGAAAAATAGAGATCTTTATATAAGTTCTGACAGTCTCCATAAGAACTAGGAACAGAATAGATCCTCATGGGCTGCCTTTAGCAGTAACCAACAGGGAAAAAAAATATATAATACATATAAATATTATATATAATAACTCCATTTGATTTCAGCTACTTAAATTGTCACTGAGCTAAAAGGAAAAGCCCTGATTCATTTCATGAGACCAATTCTATAGATCAGCAGTTGTCTTAAAGGAGGTCAACTTTGATTGAAACCTGAGATTTGCTCTTACTCTGGAAAAATGCAGCTCTGATTTTTAGGGCCATGTTCCACTAAAAATATTGGGTTTCAGAAGATCATAGAAATGCAATTGTGAAAACAAGACTAATAAAGTACTTTGCCTTAGAATAGCCAACAGTTTTGTATATCGAAATGAAATATAAACTTATTCTTTTTAAATTCCTGTATACACAGAAATTATTTACTGATAAAATTTGTGCAGCTTCTGCATGTCCCAGTTTTACAACTCCACCCTTCTTATTATTAATTCCAACAAAGGAATTAGGTGTGTACAAAGTAAGTGCTACTGTCTAGAGTCTTTACATAGTTCATGGTGAGACTCAAGCACCTTAATGTTGTAAATTGGAAATATTGATTAAACAATGGATTGAATTTTGGTCCAGTATAGTTTTGAAAGGTTAAACCTTCAGACAAGAAGCTCCAACAAAGAAATTAAATTAATTAATTAAATTATTAATTAATTAAAATAAAGAAAATTAAAATATCATAAAATACGTACAAACCCATGTAAAAATCCGTACTCGTAGAGAGTTTTTAAACTGTTCTTAGTCAAAGAATTAATTAGCCGAGGTTATGCAAGGGTCTGTGCTGGGAGAACAAGTGTACAAGGGAGACATAGTTTAATTCAGTACCTAAATGATGAAATACACAGTAAGATTATTAAGTTTTCAGACGATAACAGCCTGGGAGGAAAAACAAATACATTAGAGGAGAGGATTAGAATTCAAAATTATCTTCATAAATAGAAGATATATTCTTAAAACTGTTATATTATATGAATAAAAATGAATGAGTTCAAGATAATACATTTAAGTTGCCGGGTTAGGTGAGGCTTTGAGCAACCTGATCTAATGGAAGGTATCCCTGCCCATGGTATGGGGGCTGGAACTAGGTGATCTTTAAGGTCCTTTCTAACCCAAACCATTCTATGATTGTATGATTCCAAGTCAGAATAAATAAAAGTCTACATAGAGATTAAATAACTACCTAGGTAGGTGCTCTGTAGAAAAGGAACCTAAATATTGTAGAAGATCTGTTGGAAATCAGTCAACAAAAGGCTGCTGTTTGTTTATACATGGCCCAAAGACAAGTAAAATGATCTTTCTGTTCTATTCATCATCAGTGAGACATCAATAGAGGCATTATGCCAAGTTCAAGGCAGATGCAACATTTCAAGATCAATAAAACAAAAGCGTGAGTGTCAGTTAAAAGAGGTGGAGGAGGTAAGGAGATCAGAGAGATGCTATCTTGAGTTATTTCCTTGAGTCTGTGTTATAGACATTATAACCAAAGATTCTGGAAGCAAAAACAGCAAATAAAATGTTTGTTTTAGTTTGTTGGGTTTTTTTCATTCTAAGTTTTCAGTGAAAAAATATGGGAAAAACATTAAATCTTCCTCGGTTTGTTTACAGAATAAAATGTCTATACTGTTCTGTAAGCAGAACAGTCCATCACAAAATCCTAGATTTCACAATTAAATCATTACACTGTAAATTCCTGAGAGACAAGGAGGGAATGTTGTGCCAAATTTTGTCTCTATGTATTAAAGTCATCTAAAAGTCCAAGTTACAAAATTATTAACCATTTCACACTCCAGACACAACAGATGGAAATACTCTGATCCTGCTTTGTTGCCTGAAAGAGAGCTGATGACTTCGTTCACCTTTCTCGACTAATTTCTTTTTTTTATTGGTCAGCTTTTGAAGCTTCATGTTTTCTATTCCAAAAATTTTCTTGATTGCTGAAGAGAATCAGTCTTTAGCAACCTGAAAACAGAAGTGTGTTAATTGAAGTTGAGACACCTACAGTTCCTCCTACAGAGTTACAAGCACTGTAGCTTATTTATATTTATACTTATTCATAAGTATAGAAACATTTATCATTATCTCTGATACACCAGACTACTCTTTAAAGAATGACAGAACATTTAAGCCCAGATTCAGAATTAGCACCAAATTTACCTAATCCTTCTCTCCTGTGTTTCTTATTGACCAAATGCCTGTGAAGGCTCAAACTTGAAACGTAAATTAACTGGATCTGGGCTTCAGGTTTTGAATTGCTTTCTAATTTTATTTTTGTAGCAGGAAAAAACAAACAAACAAACAAGATATCAAAAAGCCCACAGCAAACAACCAAAACCACCTTCACATCAGTTGTTTTGCCTCAATTCATGCTACCAAGATATGTGGCCTAATGCATTTTCCCAAATGAAAGTTTTCATAATCTAGCTCTGGTCTAATTTAAAGGAAAAAATATCTCCCCTGTCCTACAGACAGGGGCCGAGGTTAGCTTAGTCCAAAAGCTCAGAGTCCTCAGTAAAGCCAGAAGAAACTGTGCTTTCTTCCCTGTTATCTATTTTAGGATATTGGTAGTATCCACTTTGGAAAAGTATATGGATCTTAATAGTATTTATCTCTGTTTTCAGGTTCTCAATGTGCTGGCACTTCTGTTGTCATTCAGGGAGCTGTGACTGTTGGCATCAATAAGTAGAGGAGAGACAGTACAAAATAATTGTGATACAAAAGACTGAAGATGAATTCATGGCACCTAAAGCTTCAAATTAAATGGCTCAAAATGAGATATTAACATGAAATGCTGTATCTGCTAATTCCTCAGGACAAGTTGTGGTTGCAGCTGTTTCTAACTGACAGGTGGAAATTGTATCACTTCTTTGGGGGAAAACTGCCTTGTTGTACAGACAGGATGGTGTTTACCAGGAAAGATGGTATTGGGTGTCCCAGGTCCAAAACTAAGTCTTAAAGTGTTTAAATTGTTAGACGGAGTATCAGAAAACTGTTTGGTGATAACAAGGATAAATGAGAGGGAACTAGGGAGGGAACTCAGCACAATTTTTGAACTTTTGTTTTTGGTATGAAAAGGATATAATTCCTGGGTTGTCTGAGGATAAGTCACAAAAATGTTCTCCTGGAAGGATCAGGGAAAGAGAAAATAAGGTTTTCCAGTGAAAGTCATAATAATTTTCTCATTAGAAACAGGCAGCTGATGTTACACTCAAAATCTTGTTATGGGCAAAAGGGAATATGTTGTGTATATGGAGTGCAGAATTTACTGTTTAATTAAACTCTTAAAATCTAATCAAAATACAGCAGTTTTTCAGTTACAGCAATGCTAATACTCACAGACCAAATGAATATAGAAAAGCCTGGAAAATAAAATTGTTATACATAAACTTAACCACTAGCATCCCTCTTTCTCTGGTGTTCTACTCACCTTCCCAATATTTTTTGCTGTCTTCGTCAAACAGATTGGAGATGGAGGCTTTTATAAATCAAAACTATTCTGATTTTTTTGGTAAAAAAGGATATAATGTCTTGGAAGTAATTTATTTTTCATTTATTTTTTCTTAACACAGCCTCTTCTGTATATACGTACACATATAACTTTTTACATATACCCCAAAATTGCGGACCACCTTTGCAGAATATTTTCAAAAGATCTAATGTGCTCCATATGAACCAAGTCTATCACACATTTCTGGTCAATTGGCTTATTCATTCAATTGGCTTAGTAAACCCATAACAGGATCACTTCTATTTTTTGATCAGAACCTGCTCTAGTGGGAGGTGTCCCTGCCCATGGCACGGAGGTTGGAACTCGATGATCTTTAAGGTCCCTTCCAACTCTAATGATTCTATGATTCTAT
>JAOXNO010000033.1:62716732-62727444 GCA_028565335.1 Limnodromus scolopaceus | reverse complement strand
TGACCACTTTAACGCTGTACTAATGCCAGCAACCGCAAAGGTAAATTCAAAGTAAATTGAATAAGTGTAAAGTAAGGGATTATAAATTAGGTAACAAACACACTGGGATGGATCAAAGGACATAGTGGACAACCCAGTATATACTAAGGTATCAAAATGGTCTAGATCTATAAGAAGTTAGCAACTCTATGTTGCAATGTAAGAATTATACTTAAGTTAAATTAAATTAGAAAGACTAGTAAAAGCATACATCATCCAAGTCCATTAAAGACATTTCAGAAAAGGCAAAAAATTGTGCAACCAAAATGCATGTAAACTGTATAGAAGACTGACAATTCTGGACACTGAGGCCAATAATTATCTTAGCTCTCTATAAATAAATAAATAAGTAAGTACATTGTACTAAACACTTGCCTATAGATAAAAGACATTGATGGTACGATTAGATGTCTGGAAAATTTCTACTTGAAAATAAAGGAATGAATTCTCTTTGAGATGATTGTTATTCTTGACTGACTGTTTTGACCCTCCCGGTTCAAGAGAGATGAACTTTTGGAGAGGGACCATCAAAAGGCATGATTAGATGGTTGAATGACTTAGCACATGACAAAAGATTGAAGAAATTGGGTTTATTCAGCCTAGAGAAGAGAAGGCTTAGGGGGGAACTACTAAGTAGCTAAAAGGGAGTTACAGAGAACTTGCAGAGGTATTCTTGCTAGGCTGCAAGGTGACAAGAGAAGAGGCAACAGGCACAGGTGGCTTTAGGGTAAATTCTACCTAAATACTGTCGTGGTTTAGGCTGAATTGGACTATGACGGTGAGAGACACTCTCTGCCGCTTCTTGCTCCAAGGAGAGGAGGAGGAGACATAAAGGGATTTACGAATTTGGAAGGAACTAAACTACTTTAATGAAATATTAATAATAAAAGTAAAAAGAAATAATGAAATAGATACAGTATATACAAAACCACATCAAGCTCCCAGTATGATGTCACCGGCAGGCATTTGGGAAGTTCCAGACCGGACTCAGCAATGGATGGGAACTGGGTTCCAGCTCTGGAGTCAGGAACAAACAGATTAGGATCAAAGGCAGATGAACAGGCAGGGTCCTCTTTGGACATCGGCCACTGAAGGAAGAGGCTGGCCATTTGATCCCTCAGCTTTTATACTGAGCATGATGCAGATGGGATGGAATACAGCTTCGGGTCACCTGTCCTCTCTGCTCCTCCCTGCAGGTGGGACCCCTTTATGCTTTTCTGTTTCTGACCTTCCAAGGGGACAAATAACAAAGTTACCTGACCTTGGTTGTTATAGCAATAAGTATAAGCAAGAGCCTTCTTGCGTACTGTTCCTTGGCATGAAGTACAAACGTTGGTCTTATCACTCTAAAAGCGAACAGTTTTCTCCACGATATGCTGTTCATTTCAGAGAGTTAGAAGAGGCCTAACTAAGACATAAAATTACTGAACCGAAGGTTGGTTCTATTTTACCTCAAACAGGGACAATACAAAAAAAAATAAGTGAAAAAAAATCTTCATGAGAACAATTAAACATTGAATAAGGTTGCCCAAAGAAGAAGCGGAATCTCCTTCACTGGAAAAGTTCAAGGCTCAGCTTGACAGAGCCCTAAACCTTGGTCCTGTTTTTCCTGTTTGGAACCAGAGGGTGTGCAGAGCTCCCTTGTAATCTGGACATTCTCATGACTCTGTGACTGTTTTGATGATGAGAAAGAGTTCTTATGGCATCAATGTGTAAACAGGAAACAGCTTTGTGAAAGATTTCATAGGCTAATGAAGTGTTTCCAATTGATTTTTTCTGCAGTGCCTGAAAAACTAAAAAATTTGTCTACACATAAGTTTTGGTGCCAAAAACCTGTGAATATAAGCCACAGAAAGAGTAAGTCAAGTAAAGTAGAGATCATGTTTGGTAATTACTGAGATGGTATAAAGGGAAATAGGAAATTTTGGTGAAGTTCCAGGGAGTTATTACTGTAGTTGTATTGAATAGTTATCACATTTCTGTATGGGATACTGTTTCGCAATCTCTCACTGTTAGAGATCCAAATATTATATGAAAGGAAATGAGAACAGGTTTTGGGAAGAAATAGAAGCACTAGGGTTTCAGTGGAGTATCAGGAAAAATATTATTTCCTGCTCCCTGCATTGTCTATTATTTGGGTATTTTTTCCAGAAGTTAAAGAAATCTTAAGCAGTAAGATGTATAATTCAGTAGGAGTCTGTCTTGGATTCTACTCCTCTTTTACTGATTTTTGTTACTCTCAAATAAGTCAAGTCAAGCCTTATATTGCAAATATTGATACTTAGAGCCTAAAGCTTCAAGAACAGTTGAAATGGACAATTTGCTCAACGGTTTGCATACTAAACGATATACACTGTGATAGTTATGGCCTATTTCTTTCATAACAGAACTACTGGGTAATAGATATTGCTACTATGTCATTGTTTCTAACTATGTCTCTGGAACAGTAGAACAACATGGCAAAGCTGCAAAGAAAAATTGGAGCCTGAGGAGGTATTGTTAGTGCAGAAATATCGCTATAAATTTTAGTTCCAGCTTTCAATTTAGTATGTAATGTCTCTCAGAGTATGTTCAAAGACTAATATTTTTCAAAGGCAACTTTTGAAAGCAATTTTGGGCATTGTTGGTCTTGAGAGTTCAGGTTTAGATGACTTGCAGGAAACCTGAATTTCAGTGACCAAGTGATTAATACTTCTTGAAAACCTTGCTTCCATTTGTCCTACTCAGCTTTAAAAATCAAACTCAGAATCAGATTTTAAAGGCATTTAAATATAGTAAAGAATCTGGTTTGATTTTTTGAGGGGTCAAATGCTTAGGCATTTTAAAACTGTTGGTCCTTTCTGCATCTTTAAATATTTGCTTGCAGAAAACAGTCTTCTAGAATTAGCAGAATATTTTACAATAGTACATATAATGTGTCCATACTAAATACCCAGAATAATGGCATTTATGCTTCTACTTTCCAGTCTAGCTTTTTTTTTTTTTCCCTTACAAAACAAAAAAGAGAGGAAAACTCTCTACTGTGACTGGACTTTGCATCCAACATCAAGAATCTGCGAGGAAAAAGATTTGGTTTGGTCAGTTTTTCAACATGAGGTAATTTCTGCAACATTAAATGCCTGCCTATATTCTTTCCGTACCAATAATGTGATTATGCTAATTAGTTACATGGTCAGGGAGAGCGCCTTCCATCTTGTGTTACAATTTGTCTCTAGTTGTAATGTTCAAAAGGTTAACTTCTGAAGACTTGTCATGGATGCAGCAGGTAGTTCTCCCCTGAAAGCACTGATTACACTTAGGCAATTATAGTAATGTCCTTGGCTGCGCTGAAAATCAAAGGTCGGTTAAACCTATGAGGAGTATTTAAAACAAATGACCAGTGGATAGCAGCTTCAAGGAGAAGGCATTTTAACTAATGAGTGAAAAAGTTGACAGATCTATAAAGAGATTTGAGTAACATGAACTTGGGGCTAACAGAATTAATATCTAACTTAAATTGCAATTAGGTTCTGTGTATGTTTAGTTCACCCAGGGTGTCCGTGCTCAGATCGTTAATAATTTTTGCTAATGCTTCTGTGGTTGATCCCTTTAACAGAGCAGCTTTTCTTTACTGACCTATTGAAATCTGGGTACAAAGTAACATAGACAAATTTGAGACCACATAAACTTGGTAAACAACAAAGAGACCATAAATAATTAAAACCATACTTTTTATGCTATCACTCTCAAAATTCATACCTTCATCATCAGGATCTGCTAAAGTCATCAGTTTTGTATCATGTACAAAATCCGGTCTTAAATTGTGCAACATAGCAAAATATTTTTTTAATAATACATCAGTAATAAAAAGGTGGATGAACACTACAGATATTTTAAAGTTTCATGACTGCATTGAATTCAATGGAGCCATGCTGATTTATGCCAACTGAGAATCCGACCCTCAAGTTTAATATGTTTTGGTTTTTTTTTAAATATAATACTATTTTCTGTGCTAGAAAAGCACAGAATATTTGATATTGTTTAGATTTTCACCTTACATTTTTTACAGGAGAGTTTGAGTCTCAAATAACACAGAAGTAACCTTGACACAGATAAAAATAAGGTTAGATTAGTAACCTAGGGATATTTCTCCCTCTCTTTTCTATTGTGGGAAAAAAATAAAAAGAATAAATACTGAAGATGTGCATATATATTAAAATGTTTTTTAAAAAATTGCATTTTTTTTATAAGCGTAAGAGAGTTTGATACAAGGAGGGTGAAATAAATAGTTCTTGTGGGTTGACCCCAGCCAGCAGCCAAGCACCCACAGAGCTACTTGCTCAATTACCCGCCCATGGCAGGATGGGGGAGAGAACAGGAAGGAAATACACGAGTTGACAGGTCAGGTAAAGCAAACTTTGTATGCACAAGCAGAGCAAAATAAGGAGATTTTTTTCACTGCTTCCCACTGGCAGGCAAATGTACAGCTGCTTCCTGGAAAGCCAGGCCTGAGCACACGTAATGCTTACCTGGGAAGACAAACCCCTTAAGCACAAACATCCCTTTTCCTCCTTATTTCCCCAAGATTT
Organism: Limnodromus scolopaceus; assembly: GCA_028565335.1. Taxonomy (NCBI): domain Eukaryota; kingdom Metazoa; phylum Chordata; class Aves; order Charadriiformes; family Scolopacidae; genus Limnodromus; species Limnodromus scolopaceus. The sequence goes on along the minus strand of JAOXNO010000033.1, from coordinate 62,722,837 downwards.
TATTGCTGAGCATAACACCATGTGCTATAAAATATTCCTTTGGTCAGTTTGGGTCAGCTGCCTCAGCTCTGTCCTCTCCCAGCTCCTTGCCCATTCCCAGCCTGCTTATTGGGGGTGGGAGGACCAGAGTGGGAAAAAGAAAGCCCCAGGGCTCCTATTCAGCAGCAGCCAAAAAATGATATTTCGACACTGTTTCAGCCACAAATCCAAAGCACAGCACTGTACAGGCTGCTATGAAGAAAATTAACACCATCCCAGCTGGACTCAGCACAACAGTGAGTGAGAGAAACACCTGAAGAAAAGGTGTCTTGAGCAGTGATACGAAACTGTCAGATAAACAGGTAATTTGCAAGACAGCCATACAGAAAGTAAATCAAGCAAACCAAGTTATATAAAAGCAAGAAAAGCCCAAATTTTCTGTTTATTGTTATTTCTTAATCTGAGTCTTTTGTAGTTTTCTTTTTTCTCCCCCACAACCAGGAAACAGCACTGAAGGAAGTAAACATGAAACCCCAAATTAGGTTCTAGCTTGTAATCACATACTTCAGCATTTCCCACACGCGCAAAGAAGAGCATACACTTTCTCAAGCAGCCTAGCAACAGGGGTGCTCACCTTCTCTGCAAGAAGAGTGCTACCACAATAGAGAGCTCTAGTTACAAGGTTAACCATGGAATCAATTTGGAAAATAGGAACAAAGATAGACTGACAGAGGAACTGCCAGTAAATACTACACATTTCCTTTAAACTTGTATCCATCCCTTTTTTTTGCATGGTAGGAACTTTGTTTTATGATAGTACAAATAGCCAGGTGTTGAAGAAAGAAGTTTGTCAGATGCATCTCATGATCTCCTGCATCGTGGGTATGCAGAGAGCACCATTAGCTCCAGTCACAATTGCAGGTTTCCTGAAGTTTGTCATAGCTCATCTTTTTGTGTGGTGGCTTCTTGAAACACTGCAGAATGGCTGGGACATACAGATTTCACTGCTGCATCTTTCGCCTTGTCTCAAACTGGAGCATTAAAGGATGATCACAATACTAATGGTCTTTTATATCAAGGGGTATTTTTCACAATCTTTTACATTAAAATGTGTTTCTGCATGCCTGTGAATTCTAACTGATTAAAAAGGGAAGCATCCTGTGAGGTTTATGTCTTCATTTATACTTGAACAGGTCTGAAACCCTGTGTGTTTTCCAGTTATTACACAGAGTGTCTATCATGCCTTGTGGAATAGTTTCAAAAGCACAGATGTGTCCAAATAATTAACCAGATTTTAATAATCTGGCATTAAATATGTTTCTATTAAGGTTAGTGTGTTGCTAGGATGTACTGCATGCTGCAATAGCTGCAGCATTTAAATGCCACAGTAATAATGATTCCTTCTTTTTGAATAAAGGTGAGGAATGAGGAACGGGTGTCTTTCGGAATTGTTACTCTTTACAGCTTAATGTCAACAGCATTTTTGCATGATAAACCAGCTAGACATTAAATCAAGCAATAGGCCAACCCTGCAACAGCCAACAGAGCAGTTCCAGTCTGCCTTTATCATTCACTGATTCCTTTTCCATATGTACTTAACTTGCTCACCATCTCCACCCCAATACCACCTAGAATTAATTTTTTTTCCCCGGATGGCTTCCAAGCAGCCCACAGTTCGAAAAGTGAATTCTAGGTCTGTGCTTCATGACAAATAAAATCTGTAAGAAATCACATGACTTTCCACATCATAATGCTTGGTATGAAATTGTATTGGTTACAACAACAGCAACAACCAAATGAAAAAAACAAACCCAAAAAGGTGGAGTTGAAGACCTCTGGCATTGTTTACTTTTTATTTATTAGTCTTATTTTACCTACATAACTCCAGTGAATTCAGGAGGGGATGATTCAATTAACTCTAGTGAATTGAAAAGATGACAAGGGGATGAGAACACCTCTCTGATGAGGAACGACTGAGGGACTTGGGTCTTTTTAGTCTGGAGAAGAGAAGACTGAGGGGGGATCTGATCAATGCTTATAAATACTCAAAGGGTAGGTGTCAGGATGATGGGGCCAATCTTTTTTTAAGTGGTGCCCAGTGGCAGGACAAAAGGTAACAGGCACAAGCTGGAACACAGGAAGTTTCATCTAAACATGAGGAAGAGCTTCTTTCCTGTGAGGGTGGCAGAGCCCTGGAACAGGCTGCCCAGAGAGGGTGTGGAGTCTCTGTCTCCGGAGACATTGCAAACCCACCTGGACACATTCCTGTGGGACCTGCTCTGGGTGACCCTGCTGTGGCAGGGAGGTTGAATGAGATGGCCTCCAGAGGTTCCTTCCAACCCCTGCCATTCTGTGGTTCTGTGAAAAGTATAACTGTTAATTTACTGTGCCATAAGTGAAAGCAATTTTAAGTTGTGAGCTTACACAAGCTACAATACCTTTGAAATGCATGAAAACAAAGCTTGGTGCTTCCCAGCTCAGATTGGGATTTAATACGCAAACCTTAAATAAATGCTGCTGTCTCCTCAACCATTTCCAAGTTCCATTTGTTATCCTCATCACCTTTGTTAAGAAGAACTGCTAGGATGAAGATGAAAGACTAAGCAGAAATTTGCAACTACATTTAAAACTGTAACATATGCAACAAAATATGCTAAACCATCAGTAATTTATTTCCATTCTGTAAAAAGCAAAGTGCTTTCATCGGGAGACCACGAAATATATTATAATCTGTATTACGTGGCTTTGGATCAAAAATATTGAGTGTATATTGAAAAAATAAAATAAAATATTGAATAAAATAAAACATATTGAATATATGTATTCACTTATACGACTATATTACCTACAACTGTAGGTTGTTTTTGATAATTCAATAGGTTGTTTTGTAGCTTGTTTTTGATAATTCAAACAACTATAGGTAATAAAGAGGAGAGGGAATATGTACACATATCTAAAAAGATTACAACAAAACAAAAAACCCAACATTTCAACATACTTCATGACGATGAGATTAGCTGTTTTTAAGGGGTTGCATCCACGTAGGGTCATAAAATGAAATATAATGCAGTTCCTGTGTGCACACAGTCTCATAGTTTCCATTTCTATTCAGGAAATTTACAGCCCTACAAACCAAAACATTTATGGAAAACTCCACTTACAAGTTTAATATTTGTGTCACATTAAACCACGGGTAACACATATTGCCCTGTATTATGTTACAAATATCCATTACATATAAAAATTAAAATCAATGGGTATTATATATGTTAACACTAGTGTGACAACTCAAAATATGACCAACAGTCATACAGTCTGCTCCAGGTACAGTATATGTCAGCTATTTGAATACAGCCTGATTTTCTGATTATCTGAATCTCCATATATATCAGTTGGTTTTAATAAATATAGATTTATAAACAGGCAAACACAACAATAAAATGACAGGTATGTTTAAATAGATCCCTGAAGGACTGAACTTCTAAATGTATGAAGTACTGAAAAAAAAAGTTTTGTAGGAATAAATAAAAAAAATTGATCTAATTTTATGCTGTAGCACACAAACACTTTTATAAATAACTGTTCCCATTTCCTGTCAATACTTTGCACTCATATTCTTTTTGTTGTGCTGTAGGATGTGTAAGGTATTACAGTTCTCTACAAGCAGAAATGTACTACTGTAGTAATTATGGACTTACCTGTAATTACTCCACAAAAGCTAAAAAATATGGAGATATGTCCTATTTTTTAAAGAGAAGGTAGAACAAATATCTGTGTTTCTTTTTAGCATAGTAATGTGGGCCCACCGTGCTTTTTCTGCTAGCCTCGTTCTCCAACACAGAGGATACCATCCTAACACTTAAATAAATAGAACTTTCACCCACTAATTTCTCTGAGATGAGCAAATAACACTTACTTTGTCCAGAGGACAAGAAGAAAATGAAGACAGATCTGGTTAAAAGAACCTTTAAAATTTGTTTCATGTCTTGCTCCATGCTGGAGCAGAATTTTTTTCTGAAGGTATTGTGGTTTAGGCTGAATCAGCCAATTAAAAGTTGACAGATGTTCTCCCACCACCTGTCTCACTTCAAGGATTGGGGAAAGAGGGAAAGAGATGGCCAACTGACACACTATGTAAAGAAAATTCCATGGTAGGCCACCAAAGTAGAGATACCATCTTTAAGAAAACCCCTAAGAAGAAATAAATTGATTGGGGGAATAAATAACGGAAGTACACTTGCCCTGTTCTGATTTTCATTATAACCTTCACTTACATTTTGTTATGGTTAAACTTTATTAGGCTAAATCACAGGATTTCATAAGGGTTTTTGTAATTATTGTGTCCTAGATGTCATTTTCTAGCCACCAGATCTTATGTGTTTGTCCATTAGATTAACTTTCATTACAAGAAGTAATTTTCCTTCTGTAGGTATTTCTAGACAGTTATTAAGTCATATTTTAACCTTTTTCTGCATAAATGAAATAGGCTGAAATAGGCTGAGCTCATTTAGTTGTGTTAATCATTAAGGAAGAATTATAAATTCATTTTAAAATATATCAAAATTATTTTAGAATAAATAAGTAGGATTGATTTTTATTAAAGAGCTTTAACATATTTTGTCTTTTTGAGACAAGATTGTACAATTCGAACACCAAAAAAGAACAAGTTATCTCCTGCCTGGAAAAAAGGACACTGCTTTCTAGTCACACTAACAAAATAAAACATATTTTCCAGCAATATCCCTATTTTAAATCGTTCATTATGTTTGAAAAATTATATGCAAAACCTAAAATACTTTGAGAGGTGTCTTTTGTTAAATGTTAATCATATGTCAAGTGATGACAGGCGAGGGCCACAGTCTGAGAAGCACACGTTGTCATTTACAAGAGCAGCTACTATAACCTTTAAATAATTTAGCTAGTGGAAAAATCTAAAAGAAAACACAGAAATCATGCCTTTCATTGTTGTTGATATCCATCTCTTTATAAAACATTGCCTGCTCTTAAAAAAAAAAAAAGTACAAACCATCAACAAATACTTATCTTCTCCAGTTATTGTGCTCTTTCACTTTTCTTACTTAAATGGAAAAAAAATACCAAATGAAATTTGTTCAACATTCTTATTGTCATTACACTACTTCAACAGTACAATTCCAATTTAAAAGAAAAAAAAAAAGTGTTTTTTCTTAAGTCTTGTTCTTTTTCCAAAGCATTGTATGGAACAGGCAAACAAAATTTAGGGTTTGCATTTTTACTTGCTTCTTTGCCCTTCCTGTCTACTCTCTTTTATTCCCATTCATTCTTCATAGGAACACAACAGAAATATAACAGATGTGGGTCTTTGTATGCATATTTGTAAGAAATTAAAAACCTCACTGCACTTTTTCTACAATCCTTAAGAATAGGGGTACACTCACTTCCAGACGTAAAAGTACAGTAACAGTAAAAGTGCAGTAATGGCTGGCATTAATTATGATATGTTTTGCTTTTCAGACATGCAGAATATAATCTATAACTTCTGTCTATATTTAATTAAATTTCTCATAATTATACTTGGTCTAAACTATGCTAAGCTCCTTTAAAAAAAATAATGTTGCAATAAGCGTAAAGAATTTTAGCATTATAGGGGAAAAAAAAAAGAAAGAAAGAAACCAAAAAACCACACAACTCAATTTCATTGCAAAGCCTGCATAGAAATATTAGTTAATTCTGTAACACAGAAAGTCATATTACAAGCCAAAGTATGGCCACTCAGTGAAAATGTAGCCCAGTAAATACAACTTTACCGTTACTAATCAGTGCTATAGGCTTTATAGGGTCTAAGAACTGGTTGAGACTTCCCTTACTCTGAGCTGATTTTGATGACTACTCTTGGCCATATTCGGCCACAGCAGAAGACATCATAACAGACAAATATTTCAAGCAGAATTTTGGCAGAGTACAATTATAGACCTTGATTGTAGACACCCATATGCTACCATACATATGACTGCCTTTACCTCTTTCATATAGAGATGTGTAGGAGCGCATTGCTCTCGGTGAATCCCAGTGACCCCTAGATGAATTTAGTTGACTAACTGTAAAAGAGAAGCCTGTAACTGGTTCCTGCTGAATACATTTGGACAA
>JAOXNO010000033.1:62678753-62716632 GCA_028565335.1 Limnodromus scolopaceus | reverse complement strand
GAGAGGGGACAGTTTTAAACTGAAAGAGGGGAGATTTAGATTAGATATTAGGAAGAAATTCTTTCCTGCGAGGGTGATGAGACACTGGAACAGGTTGCCCAGAGAAGTTGTGGATGCCCCATCCCTGGAGGGGTTCAAGACCAGGCTGGATGGGTCTTTGAGCAACCTGGTCTAGTGGGAGGTGTCCCTGCCCATGGCAGGGGGGGTTGGAACTCAGTGATCTTTAAGGTCCCTTCCAACCCAAACCATTCTATGATCTTGAGATTAAGCATAATATCTACACGTACCACTCCTTTGCCTGACGATAAAAATTAAGAATGGAGTCACTTCTAGGAAAATCCAACAGGAGCTCTAAAGCCCACAATGCTGCCTAACTTTACCACAGGATTGTCCAGCCAGACATCATGTGTTTTAGGCACAAATTCCCTCTTCCTTCTTCATCCAGAAAGCTAAGCTAAGGAATAACATCAAAGCTAACTAATCTTCACCTGCAGGCCTGTATGGGCACTATATGCTATATTGCTACTTTCTGATTCTATTTTTGTGCTTTAACTGCTGATTGAGTGTTTGAAGTTTGAAATTCTATGGTTATTTTAAGAATTTTCTTGCACCACATACTAGTTTAATGTGATTTCTGCCAGAAATATGAAATATGCATATTTATTTCTATCCTACCCTCCCTTTCTCTCCCGTGGCTTCAGTCATTCCTCTCTGGAGATCAGTAATTCATAGCTAATCATATTTTCTTTAACCAATATCAGAGAATCAACAAGAAACACATGCTGAATTGCAGACATGCAAATAGACATTTATCCTGGAACAGTACTCCCTTATGCTTTAGATCTTTCTAACTTAGAATTCCTACTGAGGGACAAAAATAACGTTTACTTTTGTTTCAAGTGTTCTAAGGAACTTAAGACTTAGTAAAGCAGATAAATAAAATAATTTGGTTAGGTAACAGAGAAACTGAAGTTATCCTTCTCCCCATGGAATAATTTCCACTTTTCTGCAAACTGTAAATATAATTGAAGAGTACTAATAATGAAGTAATGCATTCCAAGTCACTGTCTGAAACCGATAAGGAACACAGGAAAAAACGAAGTTTAATGACATGTTAGGGAGAAGTCTTTCATACATTAGAAATGGACAACTTGATAAACATATCCCATAGTAATTATTAAATATAAATAAAATAGATTCAGTAAATTTTACATCTAGACAAGGCTAGAGGGGTCACTTACTAAAGGAGCGAAGGTTACACTTGGGTTTGTCCTGGCACATAAAAAAGTCCTGTGTCAAGTGCAATAAGAAAATGGTTCATTGCATGAGGAATATATGGTATATTAAAATACTTAACTTTATAAAAGTAATTTCAGCTTAAAATCTATCTTTGAGTTAATGAACGTAAGGTATAATGCACACAGCTTAAGTCAGATGTTTATATATTTTAACTGAAAATCATGACTGATTATATTTTGTACTTTGGCATTTTATTTTAAAGGGTAATTAAGGTCCTAGTTCTGCACTTGTGAAAGTTTTCTTTTTTTTTTGGCTTAGCTACATAGAAGACCTGTGTTTTAAATTGATTACATTTCCACCCCCCACAACTCTTTTCAGCACTACTTCAAGATCATTTTGGAGCAGAAATCCCATTAAAATAAGGGTATTTCTACCTTACTTTTGAACAACACTATTGTTAATATGGATTCTTGAGTTGAAGCAACAAAAAAAACCCACCAAAACCCCACAAACAACCAACTAAAAAAAATAATCTATAGACAATTCACTTCATTGATAGGGATTTTCCTTTGCTACATTATTGCCGTTTTGAGCTTTGAAATGGAACTTCCTTTTTTTTGGAATCAAAAATGCTGAAGGACCAGAATTATGAAGAGGAACTTTCTCTCATTCTTGGCTTATTTAAATTAGTTCATTGTTTCTTCTAACACTTTAAATCTTTTCATCTGAGGGATTTGGATCATGTGGTCAACATTTGACTTCAGTTTTGGCTCTGAAAATTTCAATTTTGGGGTCAGATGAAAGAAACTAGAATTGACTGATAAAAATGATGTGAATAAGTAGCAATAAGTAGTCTAACATCCAAGTAATTTTTCACATTTAAAGCGTCTCTCAGATAAAATATTTTTTGTGTTTATCTTCCATTTTGTAGCAGATTTCCCTTTCATATGGAACATGTCCTAAAGAATCCAATACAAAAAGGCCTTTTTGCACAATTCTTAAATATAATTTGTTAAAAGAATAGTTTGATGGCAAGTTGACAATGCCTTAGAGAACTTCAAAGTTAGTTCATTTACTGCCTTTGATTGCATTCCCCTAGAGTTTCAATGTAGAACAGACTAGGAGAACAGTTTGGAAGAAATCCACATGGATTCAAAATTATTACCCAGTGTTTCTATTCATATTACTAGATAAATTCAAGGACATGTCAGAATGAGCAAAGATACTTAATAAACTCAGATTATTATGTTATATAACTTTTTGTGATGCATTCACACCATTTTTGTTATTAAATATTTTTTTTATTTTAGTTTTATTGTATTTTTATTTTCATTTCATTATTTTAATTTCTCTCTTTTCAGTTCCATTCAGTGATCTTTAAATGTTAAGTGAATTAAATGACAAATATTTTGTCGATTTTTCACATCACTGTAATACAGATCAGCTAACATTATAGGCAGCTAAGGATATCCATGGCATACTGGTCTCCAGGTCACGTCCACTTTGCTTACAGCCAGAAAAATGAACTTATTGGAACAGCTACAGAAGATCTATATCCTTGGGGATTGTACCTGTGCAGTCAAAGGCTGTTAAAGGTGCAGTTCATCTGCTTCCATAATTGTACTATGCAAAAACTGCTGTAAAGCAGCCAAGACGAGCCCCAGATTTGGATTTCCTTTACTTCAAAGAACAGCCATTAAAATACAACCATTTCCTTTTGTAATTGTGCTTCAAATGCATATTAAAAAGAAATTATACTTGCCCCAAGCCCCACTTCAATCTCATTTTAATTGATAGTCATTGTTTGTATTAAGGAGATGTACACAGATAATGAAGTTACAGCCATGAAAGTCCCTAATGGATATACACTAATACATAAAACGGGACTTTAACTATCAGGGTCTTTTAATTTGTCTGGAGAACTAATAAATATTGTCTTCAGAGATGAGTTGAATCCAGCTCAGATAACATTGCACAGAGATTCAGTATGTGTTGAAATATGCATTGGAGAAGTATTTCAAGCACTGGGCCGGAAAAGAAAGACCCAGGTGAAGAATCCCAGTTTTGAGACTTACAGGTTTGAAGTAAGAAAGTAATGTAGGTTTTTAACTGTAAATCTCTAAAGGAAACACTATCATGCAGCCAAGAGGAAGGGACTATCTATGCAAACTGTGGACAGGATTTGGGCTGGGCAAGAGCAGAAGTCCAACCAAATAGCTTAAAACACAGTCAGAAAATCTCAATTCAAAACCCTTAAACTAACCATCTAGTCTCTTGGTCCTTGTTAAAGGCACCTTCTCATTCTGACTCAAGGGTTTAGATTCTACTCCACCTTCATACACCTGCAAAGCTCATATTTGTGATCCCTGAACATCCTGGGTATTCTTTTCCTCAGCCCTTTATAATTGGGTTAGCACACCCTAATTAAATGCATTTTATTGTTTTTTGAACAGTCTGCCCTTGGCTGTACATCTTGAATCACATAAAATAGAGCAATAAAGAAAAGAATAGAAAACAGCATTCATCATTAATAATATAAGATTAAGCTTTCAATCCTCACAAATACTTAAATATATTATAATCACTTGTGTTTATTAGAGACGGAAAATGTCATGAGATTAACTTATTAGAGACAGAACTGGTCTGACTGGTCCTGTCTTCTGTTTTTGTAAAGTAAGAAATAAGACTGCTCACTTTTTTTTTTTTACTTTTTAATTTATTTTTTTTTTTTTAGTAAACAATAGATTTTAATCTCTCTTTTTGGGAAAAGCAGTTATAAATACACTGTAGTCACTCAGTTCTTACCTCCCTTCTCATGTCTTTCTTCTCTTAAGCTTTTTTCTTTTTTTAATGGGTGTATACAAATTATCATTTTAAAAGAACCCTTTTGGTCTTCAAACAGTACTGAGTTCCAAGTGGTCGACATGAACAAAATTGAAAATGGAAGTAGTGCCTAAAGTATTTACAATTATTAGACACTGGTTTTATATATCTGCTTAGTATGATACAGCTTTAAAGACAGTAGCTGCAAGTTGTTTTCGCGGACAACCTTAATTCTGACACATTGAATATTTTTGTTTGAAAGTTCAACATTTCCAATTACATCTTTGTATAATTATATTAAAGTATAACTTTTGTAGAAAATAATATTGATTATGCTTTTATGTGCAAACCAGCACTGAACAAAACCTTAGCACAGAGTAACTGTAAAAAACTCCATCATTTTTCTCCATGTAATTTTAAAGCCAAGATATTCAGATTTTCACAGTCAAAAAAAGCAGGCAGGAGGCTGCTATTCTCTTCAAGGAACTTCTATAAGGCAGATAACTTAGACATGTTTGGTTACCTGGGATGCCCTATCTGTTTACTGACACCAAAGGGATTTTGAAACTCAGCAGCAGGTAAGTGGAATCAAAGTTGTGCAAGGACAAATTTTAGAATGATTAGAAACAATTGGACATTTTAGAGCATTAAAGATATCTAATTGTTAAAGACAAAACATTTTTGCATTCCTTTATTAGTTTTCTCTTAAATCAAACAAATTCCTTACCTTTAGTTTCAAGACTGTTCTACTTTCCCTTTCTTACAAGCTCTAGTAATTGTGTATTTCTATTTGAAACCCTAACAGATAAAAATATAATATTGATTATAATAATATGATGACATTATTAATAACGGTATTAGTAAACATTCTGTAAAAATCCAGAAAGACATCCTAGGGTTTTCAATACCATCACTCTTTTTGTAAGAAGAGCTGTTGCTACATTAAGATTACTGGGTATAACACTGCATTGGGTGTCCCATGGCAAGGCATTGGCAATGGAGGGCTGCAGAGGTGACATCTGGGAGAAGAGAGCAGGGACTGCCCCATGTCAGAGACAATTGGTTCTGCAACGTACCATCTTTCTTATAAGACCCCTTTATGTATTGAAAGGCATTGAATTGAAAGATGGTTGCCCAGACTCTGGTTTTTTTTTTTATCATGAGCAAACACACTGAGGGTGCACCCTGCACCATCATCCAGATCATTAATGAAGTTAACTACTAGTTACTGGTCTCTAACTAGACCTCACGACACTGATTACTACCCTCCGGGCCCTGCCAATGCAGCTGCTCAAATACCTTCTGGGAAAACTTCCCTTTGGCACGTTCCCACTGTGTCTGAGAGTGCTCCACTGGTAGAAATTCACCTGAGGCCACCTTTGCTGTGCCCTGCTGCATCTATTTGTGGCCACTGGAAGCTGTGCTCTGGGGCTGCTCCTATATAGGTGTCTTCCAAACACCAGCTAAAGGGTGCTTGACCCTCCCCAACCAGGGGTCCATTGTAACAAAACCTCCAGGCAACCTGGTCAAGGATGGCTGGTCATGTTTGATAGAAGTTGCTAGAGCTTCCTCTGGCTCACAACCGTGTGGCTGCCCTTATCTCATCTTTACTCGGCAGCAGCAGGCAATTTCACGTTTCTCAGAGGGTCCCCAAGCATTCCCAGTGATCCTGAGCCTCATCTCCAGAATATCCCATGTTGGACCCCAGAGACCGCCCTGCAAACTGCGATGTCTGTTAGCTGCCTGTCTCACCTGAAAGCTATTAGCTGAGATCACAGCTATTTTTCCCAAAGTCCGTTTTGCCTGTGACAGTAATTGTTAAATAATTTCTTGTTTCCACCTTGTCCCGTGAGCTTTTTTTAATCCTATTTTCTCCTCCTGTCCTGCTGAAGATGAGTGAGAGAACAGCTGGGTGGTCGTCTGGCCAAGATCAAAAGACCATACATTGTTATCTCACTGCACTCTCCCATCTACATGATGGTGCCTTGTTCTTTGGCTATAAATTTTTGCAAAACAGAAAAGCTCTGTCTTTAATTGACGTCATCTACATAACTGAGATCTTAATCCAATAACAGACATCCTATAAATTGGGTTTTGCGCCTAATATCTTTGCACTTGAGGGATCCCTGGCAGTATTTACCAGAGAAAAGGCCAGGGAGGAAGCCAACTAGTGAAATACAGCTTCTGAATACGTTTTTATTAGCAGGCTCTCCAACAAGGAAGTAAACTTGAACTTAACAGTCCTTACTGGACCTAGGAAAGGAAGAGAAAAATGTATATTAACTTCTCCAGCCAATTCGCACTAGCAAAACTATTCTAAAATAAATCACAAAAACAAATCAAAGCAATGAATCACAATTTTTCTAAAATAAATCACAAGAATGCACTCTGTCTCACACTCAGAGAAAAGCTCCTACTTGAGGAGTCTTAATTGAAAAGTGTATTATACACGCACACTTTTCTGGACAGTTGGGCCTATTTTTATTCTACAGTTTCAGGAAACCATGCATCTATTCCAAATGACACCATAAACGAGGCAGTGCCCTTACTATATTCACATTTTCACTTCTTTAAGTGAAAAAAAAAAAAAGCCCACACATTAAATAACTGGTCAGTTGTTCAATAACATCATCTTAATTCAATAAGGCCAACTGCATTGTCTTTATAGGTAAAGTACTTTTATACTATCTTTAATACTAAAAGCAAGCTTTGAAAATGTATTGACATTTAAATTGAAAAGAATTTGGTCCAAATGACATTTTTATATCTGTTAATAACAAAGATAAAGATAAAACATAAAGTTGACTTCAGCCTTATACATATTTTTTCTGGTGATTTAGTAGCTCATTAACTAAAAGAGAAAGGATATTGATTTAATTTTAATAATTTTAGTTTCTTTCTTATAAATGAAATGTGGTAGTCATACAGGGAAAAAATATTAAATCAATTCAGGTCCTGGCTTGCTCTTAGAATAAATTAATACATTCAAACATGCCATAATTTTCTTCTATTTGTTGCTTTACTAAACATCACAAAAGCTAATGGTACCAGAAACCTGACATAATTTCTATTTTGAAATAACTAGGATATTTATAGTGTTGATGTACCACCAGTCAGTTCTTCATGTCTCTTCATGTTTTGTCTTTTTTTAATTATTACTGGGGTATTTATAAAGATTTTCTGGTGGGTATTTTTTCAGTTTGTATAGGGAAAAGATAAAAATTTCACACTGCATAGTATTGTTATTTCTATTTGTGTGACTATGATTACACTGACTTTCCAGAACATCCTAAAAATTTAACTTATAAATTTATCTTTGAGATTCGTCATATTCAAGCTTTCCAATTCACAGTGCATGGCAACTACACATGTAAACGTAATCAAGAAAGTTGAAATTGCTGTGAGGGGTTGTTACTAATGACATACAGACAAAATGCTCAAGATAAAAGAAAGAACTGACCCATCCTCTAAATTCAAAACAGAAGTTGAAGTTTAACTTCTATAAAGCTCTTTAATGCTTCATCATGATTCCCATCTATGCTATTTTTCTGTTGTTGATCAGGTCTAGGAGCTTCTCTTAAAAAAACCCAAACACAATCCTATTCATAGGGATGTAGGTACAGAGGACTAAATCTCAATTCTTTTAGACTAAGACATTCTGTTATCTTCAATCTGAGTTGGGGTCCAGAAAGAATAAACATCTTGCCCAAAATTTAGCCAGATCTGTGACATCCAAGTATGATTCTATAAATAAAAGCAATCCTTCCTCTCAGCATTGTGTTATTCTCATTTTGAGGTACCATACAGAATACAAGTATACATCACAAAGTCACAAGCAAAGATTTCTGTTCACAGCTACCAGTGGAAAGTTTAACAGTCAGTATGCCAGCTCTCGTGTAATTATGTTTGCAGCTTTTGTGACTATACTTATTTTTATGTTTTTTTAAGAGATATTTATTAAATTCCAGCACAAAAAGTTAACACTTAAAGTTTCTAGATTATGTATCTAAATACATTTATCCAAATATTGACCAAATAACTTCTTAGAAATACAGACCTTACTGTGTCTGAGTCTTAGAATGTCTACTTCAAGTTTTCACAATCATTTTTCTATAACTCCTTTTAATATTAGAGGAGGGTACTACCACTACTTAAACTGTAGATTGAATTCAGCACTGTAATCTAGTTGTACACTTGCCAGACACTTGTCAATTTTTAAAGACATTATTAAGAACTAAAAACAATTTAGATTATTTACATTTCCAATAATATATGAGTTTTTGTGTTCTTAGGACCTTTCAGTAATAACAGTGTTAGTAACAGTGTTAGCAACAGTACATACTTTATCTAATCTTGTAGACTTTAGCAATCATACCTTATATTAGTATCTTACATTATTTCCAGATATATACAGTTAGTGATTCTGAAGTTACAAAATGTATTTAAATAATATCTTTTTTATCCCTATGTTGACAGAGATGTATTCTTTAACATACCTGATCCCTTAGTTCTTCCAGAACTGCACAAGAAAACTCTTCTGATCTATAATTATCTTAAGAAAGAGGCCAGTTATACCACATTTTAAACATTGCTTTAGAGAACTGGCAAATTTAGTCCCTATCTTTATTCATGTGGGGGTTAATGAGAATCTGGCATCAATTTAAGAATTAATACCTAATCAAGCAAGACACCTGAGGCTGAGTAACTAGCAGATGTTTCTTGAATTGGGACTTTAATGGCTCACCAATCAATAGAGTAGCATAAGAGTATTTCTTCTGCAATTCCAGTCAGAGCAGATGTGTTTAAACACAAATATAAGTGTGTAATAATTAGCTTATTCAGTGTTACTAGCAACAGTTATCAGCTCAAAGGACAGAGGATACAAAAAATAAGGAAGTTTTCATAAAATATATGAATCCTAATCATTATTCCTAAGTTAAATGTTTTCTGCTGTGACGAAAATAACTCTAAATAAATCAAAGAATTTAACTATGTATTTACTATGTATAGTGTGATTATCTTATTTCCTCAATGGCCAAACTACTAATTACTCTACATTGTAAACTTTATACAAGTGACTGTAACTCACTGCAAGATCTGCGTCTTGAATGCACTCAAAAACAATTTTAAGGTTGGGGAGTGGGAGGATGAATAACAGCATTGGGGTGCAAAAATGAAATATGCCTTGTTTTCAGGAATTCTCAAAGAATATGAAATTTTGATAAATTGGTATCAGGTGCAGAAATCTGACATATGAATAAAAACTTCTGTCTTAAAACCAACTTCCTCCCCGCCCACTAAAAAACAATATCTAGTGTGTTGTCCATAAGACCTTGTTTATTAAGTTTTATGGAAATTATAATTACTGGGAGAAAAGAATAAAAAAAATAATCTACATAATAATATGTGATGTGGACTCAAGCTAAAATAATATATGCTTTTCCACACATTATTATGTTAAAGAGTAAATGATGGTTCAGACTTGGTGGGAGGTTTAGACATTAGGACATTAGGAAACATTTCTTTATGTTGATATATGGGCAAATGAACACTGGAACAGGCTTCCTAGAGAGGTGGTGGATGGCCCAGACCTGTCAGTGTTTCAGAGGCATTTGGATAATGCCCTTAAGATCATGCTTTAACTTTTGGTTGGCCCTGAAATGGTCAGGCAGTTGGATTAGGTGATCATTGTAGGTTCCTTCCAACTGGACCTATTCTAGTCTAGTCTAGTCTAGTCTAGTCTATTCTAATAGTCCTTCATTATTGACTGATTAAGGAAATGTCTGGTTGACTGACGAAAAATGCTGAACACAACAAAAAATGAATAACACCTGTGGGTTATAGTGGAAGAGAAAGCCTGAAGAAATGTTAATACTCTTTCTAATCTAGACTCTGCTGTCAGTCAAGAGAGTTCATAGGAACAGAATATTAGGACTAGATGAAGTAGAACAAGAATATCTTTGCTAAACCAATCAACTATTTGGAAGCATAAAAAGAATAGAACCAAACTTCTGAAGGGAATTGCATGGATAATAATCGTGCAAATGTTTAAGAATTTCAGAAACAAGAAGCATCTGGAATTCTGTCAACTCCATGGGTAACAATAACTAAATAAAATACTGAGTAAAATAATTCTGTTGCTCAGACATAGGCCTCTAGTTTCATCTGAGATGCCTTGAGATATGAAAAATCCTTACTGTTCTCTTAGACATGACACAGGACCTATGGGAAACCCATACACTTCTAGAGAGGCACTTGATGGCAAGGCAAAATACCCTTGTTGCCTTTTTTAGGCAACTAAATCCCGCCTCTTCTGACAGTAGTGATATCTCTGGAGACCTATCAATATAATCAAGGGAAGGAAGTTTAAAATGTTTTGATGTTAGAAAACAAGGAGTCTGTCTAGAGAAAGAAAACTATCAATGATGAGCAGAAGAACACGAAGGGCAAAACTGGAAATACAGCAAGTAAACAACACAGAGAAGTAAGAAGAGCTTGCTAAAGGCAAATAAATTATCAATCAACAGACATTTGGTCAATCTGCTTTATTAGGTGTCCTAAATTAAATATGTTGATGGTTAGAACTATGAAAAAATTATATAATTTTTTTTCTAAAAAAGTACACAGTAAAAAAAAAATACTTTAAAAAACCATCTTTCTAATTTAATTGCAAAATCTGAAATGTCCCTTAATCTATTATCTTTTTGAAAGTTAATCCAATATAAACTATCATTTTATCTAATACAGCTTCATATTTAAAATTAGGAAATCTTAAACTCTTCAGAAACATGTTCATACTATGAAAATGATTCTGAGAAAAAAAATAATCTAGTAATCCATTCTCTGTGCGTTTTTCAAAATTCAGACTCATTGGATGGTTTTATTTAATGGGTCAAAAAAAAATTGTGACCCAAAAATTTGTCATACCAGGTAAGAATTCTTCAAGAATGTTCTAAACTTAAAAGCAATATGTTAAATTTAAGAGCTACAAGCAAGAAAACAATAAGTGTAGTAATATCAGCCATTATGAGGCTGTTTAATTTCTACGAATTGTCTTTAATGAAAGAGTACACCTGTTTTCCTCTTTTACATTATTGCAGCATTAGACAAGTAAACATTAACCTTTAAAAGAAAACAAGAAGTATCGATTTCATAGAACATATTAGGGTATTGTAAGGGATAATCTTAGTAAATTAAGTTAGAACGTAATCCTTAAAACCCCAGAGAAGTTAATTTTGATGAAATATATCTCCTAATAATAAAAAATGCATGGTGTCATATGGAGAAGAAATTTAAACATCAGAATGCAGTTTACTGACAGATGGTAAACTTCTTTTTCTACATTCCAGCCACTGCACTCAAGATTCTTTGTGATTCCACAGAAAGTAGTGAATACTAGGGGGATTTGAAAACTTGGATATACTTCCAGAAACTTCTACTTCTCTCAAGATGTGGCTATTCAGAGAACAAGAAGAAACTTACTGGTTGTGAAACAAGTGGACCAAGGGCAACACCAGAGAACTCCAAATCATCAGCCACATCAAGCAAAGTTCACACAGGCAGAGGTGTTCATGTACATAACTTGTTCTACTTTCTATGGTACCTAAGGCACTCGTTTCCAACGGGAAGTAAAATAGGAATTAGACACTTAAATGTCATTGTCCATATGGTCTTTATCTTAACTGTTCTTATGTCCTTTTAGTGCTAAAAGGGGACAAATATAAGCAAAACAAAGGGAACTCCAAAAAATTATTGTTACTTACAAGGTAACATTCCTTCTCCGAGTAAACTGCATTATATTTAGGAAAGCAGAAGGAAAAAAAAAATCTCTAATCAAATTACATAATGGGAGTAAGGACGGATTAAACTGTAACACGATGTAACCCTGAACTGATGTTGATGGAGCAAGAACTCTGTCCTGAAATTTTATTTGAATGGATTAGATAATTACACGTGTCACTTGAAAACTTTCTTGAAATATGCATATCATACTTGAGGACAGCAAATCCTACCCATTAATCACAAAAGAATGTGCATTTCATGGCAAAAGTAAATTATTGTTTATAAAGCAGAAAATTATTAAACAGCTAGAGTTTCGTTTGTGTTAAAGATACTGATGTTTCTTAAAGGAGCAGCCATAAAGTCTGAACACAAATTTCTCTCTAGTGGATAAAAATTCATTATTGAAGTTTTATGAAATGTTTTTAATTTAATTAGCAAGGGAATAAAATTCAATTCACAAAAAAAATAAAAAAGAAAAAAATTGATTTCTTTATCAGAATATTTTTGTTTGAGGGAGTTTGTTCTATTCATTTTGGACAAGAAACCTCCAACATTCTCTTCAAATAAAATATTCTGAGTTACTTCTAGTTTTCAAAATCTGAGTAAAGAGAAGTTCAAAGAGAAAAGAGGTGGAAAACCAAAAAGAAATACATCTATGTCTCAAAAACCATTAACATGACTCAAAATATCCCCACCTCAATTTTGATCTAAAATTTTATTAACTTTAGTGAAAAGTCATTATTATTTTTTATTGAAGTCATAAACAGAAGCTCCCATTTGCACAGGTAATTTGCCTAAATTAATTGTTCCATTGTTAAATAATAAACAAATTGTGATTTGTGATTTCTTTGTTAAGAATTTAAACAAATCAATGGTCTAAATCTTTTATAATTCTATTTGATTCTAAACTAATGAATTAGTGGTGCTTGGTAAAGGTACCTGGTATTTAGATTTTCATAATTATTAGTAACATGGTTGATTAATAAGCCTTTAGACTCCATTGAGCACCTTTAAATACTGAAAAGTCCTCATCCTCAAAAAAGATAATAATTTTAAAATATTCTTTAATCTCATATAAAGAGTAATTTAAAGATTCATACAAAAAATATATGAAAGGAGTTATCATATAAAGATAGATTAAAAAGTCAGTGGTTGCTCCTTCATACTGATTTTTTTAGAGAATTTTTAGAAGGATTTAGAAGAATTATGTCTTGAAAGAGTATAACAGAGAGAATATCCACCAGAGCTTTTCAATTTTTGATGGTTCTGTCACACAGAACACAGCAGAGAACAGAGGAAGCAACCAGAGGGACAGAAATAAGCTGAGAGAAGACTTTTGAGAGCTTTCTTATGAGACTGCCTTTCATAATACAGGATTTTGAATAGTGAAAGGAATAATTTGAACTGTTTCAATACACTGAATGAATTGTAAGCACTCATGAAGGTTAAAAAAAACCCAAAGACAAAATGCTGCTATACTTCTGAAAAATCAAAGCTAATTGTGTGATACTTGTTGTCTCTATTATATACATGTTCCATAACTGTATTTGAGTACTTTTCACGATTGAAACTACTGTACAGAAATAGAAGGAGAGGGTTCTTTGCTACAATTCTTTTGCAAAGCAAACAAAGATCATAAAATCATAGAATGGTTCGGGTTGGAAGGGACCATAACAATCCTCAAGTTCCACCTCCCTGCCATGGGCAGGGGCACCTCCCACTACACCAAGTTGCTCAAAGCCCCACCCAGCCTGGCCTTGAGCAGTTCTAGGGATGGGGCAGCCACAACCTCTTTCAGTTTAAAACTGTTACCGCTCATGAAGAAAAGGTGCGTTGATAGAGCGCATTCTCAAACAATAAATAAGTGGTAAAAACTATAGAAGGTATGTTTAGCATTAACGGGTAGAATGTGGTGTCAAGGTTCATTCATTAAGTTAGATTTTATTACCAAATAGGAAAATGATGAGTGAGCACAGAAATCAGAAATTAAAATGCAAACATATTTATTAGCAAAAAATGGAAATGTGGCCCTTGTATGACACCAAATGGAAAGACATTGCCTCTTTAAGATAGCAAAAATTTTCAATGAGGAAAAAATAAACTCATTAGGATTTCAGAAAAAAATCTGTTTATTTCTCTAGTGAACACAATATTCTCTGACATTTACATTTTAAATGTCTGTGGTTGGACTTAAAAATCTTTATTATCTGAAGTCTACATATGATTTCCTGATAGAACACCTTCAAAAGTTGTTTAAAATAAGCCAAAATATAGATCTCAGCATCATATAGATTCTATATCCCTGTGAAAAGCAACTTTTTTTTACCTTATTACATATATTCACAATGATTCAACAATGAAATTTTATGAGAAAATGGATATCTTTGTCATCTCTGAATAATACTTTTTTCTTATTTCAACAATTAAATAATGCAGTTGAAAGCATAAATTACTGTTTTATTTCTTTAGACTTATGACAAATTTTACCTTTAGAAGTCATACATTTTTGATCCTAAAACTTATAAAGAAAAGACAGTGTAAACAATTACAATCATTTTGCATGTCTTTCCTAAACATGTGTAATAAAGGGCTTCCATATTATGAACAGAGAAGTTATGTTGTCTTTGTGCCATATCTGTTATATATTTTGTTTCTATTTTATTTTCTGTCACCTGCCAAATCTATCATAAAAATAAATAAAGTAACCTAGCAAATCTATGAAATTTTAAATAGCTTTCTTACACTCTTATAAAGTTAATCTTTTTCTTCAGAATTAATCATCCTTTTATTCAGTTGTAAGTGAATGTAGTAGCACATTACCTAATACATGACCCAACTTGTTCTTCATGTCTTTAAATTTAGAGTTTTTGTTTACACACATGGTGGGGACAGAACTCTGGGCTGTATGGAAATTTCCAATATGGAAACTTGTATTTGCTGCACTATAAATTTGGACTAAGTTGATCACCAAAAAAAGAATTCTTCCAGTTTATTCTTGAAAATAACACAGTATTAAAATACTTGGTGAGTGAGTGATCTGTTTTGCTTGATGATTTTTTTGAATCACATTAATCAATACACAATCTCATCTTGAAATATGCAGGAAAAGAAAAAAAAAAGATGTCTATTAGTGGAGAAGATGATATTCATCTATTTTGGTTATCGAAATGTATGTGCCCTGTTGTGCTTTTTCCACAGCTCTTCTGAGTGCTCATTTTCTACTTTCCGTTCTCTGTGAGAATGACATTAGTGCTTCATTCCAGAACCACCACAGAATATCTTTTCTTGCTGCTTTATAGAGAAAGCAGCAAGTAAGTGCAATATGGTAATTATAATAAGAATTGTCAAGAATATTACAATGATTTATGCCTGTGAAGAATAATTTAGCCTTCTTTCCATGAAGATCTTATAATGATTGCCTCTTGTTCAGGAAATGCTCTACTAACTATCATTGCTCACTTTGCAAATCCTATTGACCCCACTGTAATAATTCATACCTTAAAAAGCTTTCAGGGCTCTGCCTCCTTGACCTTCATTGTCCTTCCTTGACCTGGATTAACATGATACCAAGAAACACTTCCTTCATGCATGCTGAATGTGTAACAACATACATCTCTCAATAATTTATTCCAGTGCAACACTCATTTTTACAATATGCCTTCACAAAACGTGTCAGACTTAGTATAATTTAATCATCAGTAATACTTAGAAGAACATATTGAAATTATTAAAAAAGATTATGCTTATTCAGCTTCTGTCTTCTATCAACTGTGAAGACGGTGTCATAAGGGAATGCAAATGACTTTATTAAAAGAAGTTTTACATAAATGATTTTTATGAATGGCTTTTAATTTCAGCAAATAAAAGAACAGGTGAATATTTGCTTAGAATATTCATCATGAAATCAAACCATAGTGTGTCTGCCGTATAGGAATAATTTAGGCATTTGTAATAGATGGGAGCCTGCTGAGCCTGAGATGTGCCTACTAAAGGATGGTACAAGGTCTCTGACTGCTCTGTCCTGGCTGCTGGAGCTCAGCCTGGTGCCCTGGGGGCCCTGGGTGTCTCTCTCCCAGATGCTTCTTTTCTGTTTGGAGGTTCAGCCAGTAGTGAGGTTGAATGTCTATCATGGATATACACTCCTGCACACACAGGGGCCACTGACATGGCTGGGACACTGACATGGCTGGGGCACTGCCTTTAACAATCCCCAAGTATGGCACCACCAGGACTCACATAAAACACATAAATTACAGATAGCTGAGTCCCTAGAACATAAGTACAAATAGCCAAGTACCTTTTCTTCTCTCCAGCTGGTCAGGTTCACTAGTGAAAATACACACATGCGCTCACTCACTCTCTTGGTTCACACATGCTTATGGGTCCCTCAAATACCAGCATAGTCCTTCTGCCTGGATCCTGAGCTCTCTTACTTCACAGTGTCCTACTCACTGGTTGGTCCAGCTTGGTGTTCATTAGCAAACATACACTCATTTCAAAGGCACCCAACACAAGTCCATCCGCTCAAATACTACCACAAGCCCTCTCCCTGCGTGACACTCCTGCATGGCCTGGGTCCTCCTATGCCATCTGGTGCAGCTTGAAGTTTTCTAGCAAATTAGACACACTCCAAACTCCCACACCTACACTCACACACACCAGGTTTGGGAAAAATGCACCTTCATCTCCCCGCACCTCCTGACACTTAAGCACACAGGCCCTGTGATCTACTGTCCCCCTCCAGTTGCTGGCACCATGGATGCACAGACCCTTGTTACCCTTGGTGGCACTCAAGTTTGTAGCTTTGAATTCACTAATGGTCTCTCCACTTGCTGTCTGAGCACAGTTAGATTGCATGGAGTTAAAGAAGGATTTAGTAAGAAGACAGGACAGACGGTGATGACTAAGAGTAGGGCTTGGTCAGACAAATATACCGACCAGCTGTTGCATACACTCTACTGGAACCTCTTATCCTTCTTTCTATCAGTCTCCCCTTCCTTTTTGGGTCTCTGGTCCCCCCTTTTTCTATCCCTTTGACCCTTCCCTAAACATTTCTTAGTAAGTTGGCACAGTGCCACAGCCCCTCTCAAATATCCTTCATACTCGTCTTCTCCTGCTTCTTGCCAGCTACACAGCCCAGGTTGACCCTCTCCAGAGTTAAGCCTGGGCTTTCTTAATGGGCCTCCCATTACTAGTTCAAGAGTTTTGGTCTTCAGTTACAGAATCATAGGATCATAGAATTGTTCAGGCTGGAAGGGACCTTGCAGATCATCGTGTCCAACTGTCAACCCAACACTGACAAAACCCATCACTAAACCATGTCCCTAAGCACCATGTCTGCCTGGCTTTTAAATACGTCCAGGGATGGGGACTCCACCACTTCCCTGGGTAGCCTGTTCCAATGCTTAATAACCCTTTTGGTGTAAAAACTTTTCCTAATACCCAATATAAACTTCCCCTGGTGCAACTTGAGGCCGTTTCCTCTTGTCCTAGTTGTTTTCTCCCTTATCACTTTTCTCTCAGATTTGTGTCTCTATCTGTTTCATTTTTCACTTTGACTCCATTTGAACTGGAAAGGTCCCTGGTAACCTAAATGAAGCAGATGTTCTCACATTCCACATTCCCCTGCAGTTTATTAAAGGATAATTTAGTAGATAGTTTTAATAACACCTGTTTCTAGGTACATCTGTAGAAGTGATGGGCTTGCGTTACACTCAATTATTGAATTTGCTGAACAGCAGTAACTTAAAAGACTTTCCTTCAAAACAAGAAAAAAGATTTTACCAGACATTGAAATTTCAGATGCACAAAGATGATAAAAATTGTTACATCTTAAAAATCCAATGTACTTTGTTCTTTTCAAAGGCTAGAATTTTCTTCCATTAAAAATGGAAATAAAATTTTGTACATGGTTTTTGAACTGAATACAGTTAAACCCCTTTATTGATATTTTCTAATATCTAATATAATTTTACATAATATCCCTGCTATGTTTCTCATGGTTATTTGCTTGTTGTTCTTTTTTTTAATGCATGCAAGACAAACACCAAAAAAGGCTAAATGGAGCTATATAAGTCCTCATTTTCAGTTCTGTCACCTAAATGTAGCAATATATAGAGATGATAGTGGTTTTGTTTTTTTGTTGTGTTGCTGGCTGGGGATTTTTTTCAGGTTTTGAACCTTCTGTCGAGTATCAAGACATGAAACTAATGCTTTACATTTTGTCAAACACTGGATTTTTTAACTTAAATGTCTACGGAGGGCTTCTGTTTCAAAGAAAATGGCCAGGATGCTGAATGCAAAATTTTTAAAAGACCAAAACCCACGTAGACACAATATAAAATTTTCTTCCGTAACATATTTTTAGGCAATACCATTCAGTTACACTTTAAAAATATATTATTTATGGCAAAACTAAATAAAAAGTATCTAAAATTATTTTACAACTTTCTGAATGTATGTTCATCAGAACATATTCACATACCACTGTAATTTTTTGAATACTTTATACTTGGGAGATAAAGCCCAGATAGGTAAGCTGAAAAGAAAAATCCAGCATTGCATTTCAGGTCTGATTTTATAAAAATGTCATTATTTTGCTTTTTTTAAAAGCAACCTTTAATTGAAACGTCCAATTTTGTACTTTACCTTGGATATGAACCATAATGATAATTTGGTGGTTCCAACAGCATAACTGATGTAACCATGAGAAATATTTCACTTGATGATTCAAGAATAAAACCAGATGATTATTACGATTCTCACATGTTATTTCCCAGACATATTTGCATGGTTTATTTACACTAGCATCAGAGAAGTTTTTCATAACAAAAGAAAACTAAGAAAAAATTGCTAACGAAAGTATTCAAATCTGACATCAGAGTGGTGAATTTAATTAACAAAAAAATTAGACTACATTCTGGAGACAGGAATAAGAACTACTAGTGCTATACATTTTTTATGGTTTAAAGAAAATATTTTTTATGTAAACTTTGCTTGATGTTAAAATCTTACTGCAAATATGAAGTGGGAGGTAGTAGAAAAGAGTAGTTATTAAAAAGAGCTTAAAAATAAACTCAAATTATCTTAGAATAAATTTGATCATTTTTATCGAGGTGTTTTGACGTCTTTTCTGACTGTAATTTTGACTGCCTAATAATTATTATAAATTTTCATTAATGATTCTTTTGTGCTAGTAGGGAAAAATATTACCACGTTACAGATGAGGAGCTGAGACAGAAGTAATGAATATCTTCAAAACATCTCTCTGATCTTTTGATTCCAAGCTAGAAGAATGTTGTTTCTCTTGATCAATACTCATGTTCCTTAAAAATAGAAGCTAAACTGAAGGATGAGACCCATCTATATTAAATTTAGTCATTTAAAAGTCCAGTCAGTCGTCAATGTTTTTCTCATAATCAATAGAGGCCTTTATACAAATGTCATCTTACCTATGTTAGGTCATTAATTAGTCCAGGACAAATTGCCCCGTGGATCTTCTTTCTGCTGTCTCTGTTGATTGAAGTTAAGAGTCTAAAGTTAACAGACAAATCCTACCTCAAGAGACTTACTGAAAATCACAGAAGATATCTGTGGTTGAGCAAAAAATGAGACCATGTGTTTAACCCTTTGAGGGCTTTTTCCATTAAGAGCACCCTCCATACATGATAGAAGATTAAAAATAATTAAGTGAAAAAGTATTAGAGAGAAATAAAGCACAAAAGAATGGTCTGAAATAAGTCATTCAGACAGTGAGGTGATCACAGAGGAGGCAGGTGTTTCCTTGCATGGGTCATTAATTAACAACTTGAATGAAAACATATCAAAATTATCATTATGTCATATTTTTCTCAGTGGATAGAAATGGAAGAAACTATGAAACCTCTAATTTGTTTAGGGGGGCAAAAATGCCAGTAGAAAAGAAGAAATTGTAACTACTAGCAAACTGTCTTCAAAACAAAGAAAGCCTTTTCTCTTTAGTCACTTTTGAAGAATTTTAAAAAATATTTGGAATGTAAGTTTATGCTTATTGATAAAACAAAGAGGAAAAAGAGGATTTTCAAGCTCTAAATACAGGACCTGGGAACCTAGATGGTCTGTCATTTGTAGTACTATTTTTACCTTTTAAAAGGCTATCACTCATAGACATTACTTAGACATTATGGAGCATGTGGTACTTTAAAAACAGAATGAAATTCTGGTGGTCATAAAACGGTCTATGAATGAGCATTATTTTTTTGTTGTTCTTGTTACTATTTAAGAAAGCCTTAAAATTGAGAGTGTCTTGGACTATTCAGATCTAGTATCGCCCATGAGAGTCAGTATTAGACTTCTCCTGGAGCAGCCAGCAGGGACATTGTGAATCTCAGTTACATCATTCATAGTCTTTCTGTGCTTTTTGCTAATCGAGGATAGCTTTTTTCCTAGTACAAAGATGAAGTTTAGGTTAGTCTTTATTTTTTAATTCTTGGGATGCAAGGATATGAGCAGAGTTCTGCAAATCCTGTTCTTTCTGCCGTAAATATATAATGATATGCTTAGCGTCATATGCCTGAAAATGACATACATAACTTTTAGTTTCTCACAGTTAATTTATAGCATCTGCTGGTGCTGTGTTTACTCTGTGAGAGTTTAATATTTACCCTTTTTGGGAGAGAATTACAGGTAAATTAGAATTGGCAGACTAAATGCTTTCAACTTTTTTTTTTTTCTGATGGTAAGCCTTTAAGACTTCATATTGGTATTTTGTAACAACCCTCGTTATAGAGGAAATTAACAAAAAATGTATTTCTCTTGTAGAAAATACAGTTAAAATGAAATAACTCATCCTTTTTCTGCAGAAACTGGTTGAAAAATGGAAAATACTCTTTTTCAATATACATTAGCCTATACTAAAAAACAATCTAAGCCATATAATTTGTATTCTCAGAAAACCTAAAAGGTCATGCTGGTTCTTCCTTCCATTAAAAAGGAGTAACTTTAGAAAAGTTTAGTGTAATTTAGGTTCTCTAGGTTTTTTGTTGTTGTTTTTACTGCTGCTGAAAAAAAACCTTCTAGTCTAACATTTGGACAAAAGAACAATCTCTTAAATTATTGATCTCATAGATAACCTCAACTTGTAATTGCTCACCTTGTTAAACTGACAACATAGAAATATATTACTTATCACAGTGTAAACTGATTTCTTGTTTGTTTGTAGTCAACAGTGCACCGTATTTAGATTCAGAAATTATTTGAGGAGTAATTAAATGCAATGTAATAGCAGTAATACTGAGGAACAGAGTATTGATTTGCGATAGCCAGACACGGCCAGGCAACCCTTCTGAGAACTTGCAAAGGAGAAGAAAATAATCATATTGATCATAATAATAGTTCCTTTGATTTAATAATGAATATTTTATATTTGTGTATGTATGTGTGTGCATATATCTCTCTCTTTGCTTGTGCAGATATAGATAGAAATCTGCATTCATGCACTCATACAGATAGATAGATACATACGTAAATACACAGATATATATTCTTGGGGTTTGCTCTGGCTTAAAATATATATTTTAAGTAAATCAGAGTCAGACAAAAGATAGGAAAATTACTTGGGGTTATTCAGTGATTCAATAGAAGTCAAAAAGGGAGCAGCAGTCCTTCAGTTGTTGACTTTGTGGCCAGCATAGCAAGATACTGTTATCTCTTTAGCCACAGAAGGTAGCACTGTCATGTATGGATGGAACATTAAGAAAAAGGACAGAATAAAGTCAGTCAGGCTAAAAACTTTTTCAGCTCCCCTTTCCAAATCACCAATGCCAGAAATGGAGTTATAAATGCTTGTGAACAGCTGTTGTGGTGAGGCATGTGTTGAAGGAGCTGTCAAACAGCTAAAGGAGGGGGAATAAAGTAAGCTGTTTTCTCCTTACGTACTCCCAAAGGTACTATAGTCAGAATAAGCAAGCAGAAAAAAAAAATTAAAAATTAAAAAGAGTTACTGTAAGATCATAACTATTTTAGTTACATGTGATTTTCATCCAAAGGAGTCTTTGACCCTTGATATACCCTGTTTTATAACAGCCAATATCTCTCAAGTGACTCAAGCGCTACCCCTTATGGCTCAGTTCATTAATTTAGAGCAACCACAAACGGTTTTTTTCAGTATTCTTGTTTAGTCAAGTAAAAAGATACTTTAATAGTGTGGGGCTCAGAAGGAAAATGGTGAAGGGTTAGAGGAAAAGTGGTGAATGAGCAGTGAAAGTAAAATAAATCTGTTTTGGTATGGCCTGACATTAAAGAGAAAACAGGATCCTTAATCCCCCATTTTCCATTTTTTCCCTTAAGAAAAACTTTTGTAACAGAAGAGAAACCTTCAGTGATGTTTCTTCCCATTAGCAAAGAGTTCTGTTACGTTAAATTTCAATAACACTTGAACTTTACAAACTGTATGTGAATGTTTTAATTGCATAAGCTAGTGAATCTTGCAAGGGGAAAGAAGAATCCCATCACTTCCTCTGCCACTGTGCATTTTGAAGGATGCTGGGTGCAAAGAGTAACTATCCGCGTGCACTAAAAAAATTTCATGAAAATCCAGGGAGCAAAGAGGGAAAAGCCCCAGACTGTTTGTTTGTTGGCTTTTTATTATTATTTTTTCTGAAGCAAATCTGCATGTTTAACTTTGTCTTGTTTTTCACTACTAGATAAAACTACTGCCTTTAGTAGTTGACACATTCTCCTTTGAAATGTACTTTTTGCTGTAGCCATTTCACCACATTCTAGTTTGTGTAACTTGCTGTCTTTCATTGCTCATCTCAGTCTGGAATAAAGGGAACTGTCTCAAAAGTTTAAGGATATTTTCACCGTACTTTAAATAAATATGATTTCTCTCTATGTGACAGCCCCCATGACATCTCTGCCAGCTTATCTACATTTCAGAAAGTTCTGACTGGAATTAACACACATCATCTGTCACAAGGGAAAGCCTACCCAAAAGAACTGACCAGACAGAGGAGACCATGACTACATCTGTCCAGCCCTGACTAGATTAGGCAAGTAGCAGGTGGAAAGAAAAGTAACAATAAAACATTGTAATAGTTACATTTGTACATGTACATATGTATTTTTTTCATAATACATTTGAGACTGGAGATGGGAGTGTGACAGAAATCCTGGTGACTATAGTGACAACTTCAGTCTGGTTATAGATATGAAGAAAGTTAAAGATAATGCTGTGGGATTGTGTGATTTCTGAAGATTTACACTAGAATCAAATATAGGAACTAATACACAGTGCAAACAGTAGCTGCTGGGCTAGTGATGGGGACCACCATGTGTGTAAGGCTGAGTTTGAGGTGCAGCCGTCTTGTGGAGCCACCAGCCAGAACCTGCCAGATCTTCAGGACCAACGTGTACTGCCAGGCTAACCCACACCAGAAGTACCACAGATACATATATCCAAAAAATTAGGAAGAATGTAGGAAAACCCTCAGAATTTCTTTTTCCTATGTGGTGTGGGCTTGCAGCAGGTTCTCGTGCTATTCAATTTGCTTATCCTTTATTGTAAGACTGAAAGAAATAAAGAAAAAGAAATAAAAATATTCTTGTAGTGTTGACCTTACAGTTATCTTCAGTTCTGAAGGTCTTCTTGTCAAAAGGACACACTGTGATTTTTGAGAGAGGTCTTCTTCCAGGTTAGATCTTTGCCTAGAATGAAAACATGAAGAAAATTTACACACTTTTTTTACATAGTTCTTCTCTTTTTATAAAAATCCATAACTTGTTTTCATTTCTGGGCCCAATCAGCACAAAAAGAGTGACCTGCTTTCAGAACTGCTCTACAGATACGTGTTTTCCATTTCCTCACTTTTTTTGGTTGTATTTCTCAAAATTATTTTGACAAATATTTTCTCAAAGCATAATATTTATTTTGTTGTTCTCAAGATGTTGCCATTTTTCCTTCTAGAATGTTCCAACACCAAACCATAGCCTCAAATGTGAAACCTGGAACAAAACCAAACCTTTATTTTTTTCTAGATTAATCCTTTTTTTGTACACTTTTGCACCAGAAACAACTATTGGCACAACATTAATGGAAAGCAATATTTCTTCCTCATGCAACTAGTGAACTCAAGTGTAAATATAGCTTACAGTGATTATTCAACTCTGAATTGGGCAGTGCAGAACATACTACTTCCCATAAAGACGAATAGGAAAATTTGATCACTTGTTTATTCCCTGGTTCTAGATAAAAATATATATGTATATATATTGCATTTTCTTCATTCTTATCTTACTGTCTAAGAATAAGTGATTCTTCTGCTTAGCAATTAGATTATTGTTTGTATGTTTCCTCCTGAGCATTCTTAAAAGTTTCTTCCTTTGCCATTTTTCTGTCGCTTTAGTCTTGATAGTATGGTCAGTCAAGAGTTTACAGACTTTTAGCTAAAAACCTAAAAATAATTATTAAAGGTATTTCATTAGGGCCTAAGAATCGCACATATTATTTTCTGTTTTTTTTAGAAATCTCTTTACAAATATTTTTTTTCACTTTTTAACTTCACAACCTTAATGATTGATGTTCAGTTTGCTGCTTATTTATTCTTGTATTAAAATTAACTGAACAGACAACAGAGAAATATAATTTTGTGATACCTATTTTAAAAGACTAATCTACATCTGGCAGAAATATCCCACCAGTTTAAGCAGGCTGGAAAGTAAGGCAAAAATGCTGAAAATTTGAAAAACAGAATAATAATAAATAGATAAATAAATAAACTCACAAAAGTGAATATCTAACTCAGAGATAATATCATAATGTCTTTTGAATTGTTGTCTTTGTCAGAGTATTTAAACATTACAGTACTGGTTTCTTGATCTAGTTGATTTTTCCTTTTTCTTTTTTCTTTTTTTTTCGTTGTTTTTTTTTTTTCTCCTAGGACCAATTGTTGCCAAGTGTAAACAACATTGAAGGTTGTGTATGGCTTCTCCTTGTATTAAGTTACTAATTAGTCATACTACCCTTCTCACTAGCAGCATTTAATACCTCCAGTTTTTGGAAGCTGTTTTTCTGATTTAGGATACTAATTAAGCAAGAATATAATAACTCTTTTGCTATATTTTACTATAAATTTTTCACATTAGGAAAGTGGTTTGTGTCTGTTTTTACAGATAGCCTAATCTAAAGACACCCATGCACAGATAAATCTACTACAATTTCAAATATATTCTCTGTTCTACAGATTAATACAGCATTATTACTAAAATGTTCATACAGCTGTTACATGACAAATAAACAATTTAGCTTTTAGTTTGTTATTTATAATTCCATGATGTCAGAGACAATCAATGTTATACTCATCTCATATAGCGTCCTTATAGAAACACACATTATGAAATACAGATATTTTATGTACCCTGTATAATAGCAACGCGCACTTCAGAATAAACTATTCACAAGTCTACTGCATTATAATTGCAGTTGTCTTGAGAGCTAGTTAATCAAAATAGCTCTGCTTAAGAATGTAGCAACAGGAAACACTAAAAAAAATGGTCTTCCAAGGTTCAGAGAGACAAAACAATAGAATTTTTTCCATAGACAGAGAAAGAAAAGAGACATTTGCAATTTCTTCCTAGTGGGACATTTCTGCAAATGGGGGCGGTAAATCATAATGAAAAAAATTGTTTTTACATTTTCAAAATAGAGTTATTAGAGAATGATAAAATAATCTTTTACACTACTTCTAATAAATTTGTCATTTGTAATGCAATTATTTCTTTAAGAGATCTTAAGACAGCTTCAATAAGTAAGACCAGTACTTGTTAGAAAGCACGGGTCCTCTGGTGGCTGATAGTTCCTGATTGAAATGCATCCAGAATGAAATATGTGCTTAACTTCCCCTTAGTCTAATGAAATCAAGGAAAGGTAACTATGTAAGAAAAATTCTTATACTCTTTACTACTTATGGTAGCTACTGCCGCATACTCATAGATTTGAAGGCAAGACCCAGTAATCTTTACCTCTACGCCAGTCCCAGTGTAATAAAACTTTTATTTTCAGTAGCAGGAAAAAAATAAAAATCATCATCCTCTTCTGAAACAAGTTCCAGGAACTAATGTCTCTGCACAGCCCTATCCAGACAAACTGGGTACGTTAATATTTGATGTGGCATTGAATTATTTTTATGACATCTGAGATCAACGTGTGTCTATTGATTAAGTCTTCTGTTTTAGTTTGAAAATCCTTTTGCAACACTTTCACCTAGTTTTTGCAGCATTGTGGTGGTAAACTAGAAACTGAAAGGGAAGTCAAGTAAAGAGAACCAGTTATATTGACTGAATTAAAAATCCTTAAATAGCATGAATCTTGAAAAAAAAAAAGAAAAACAAAAAACCCAGAAAAAATATTCTTCCTAAATTTACTAAAAGATGTTCATAACATCATCAGAAATTAGACAATATTTATAAAAAATCATAATTAATATTTTTTAAATATTTGTGGACAAACTTTCTGTGGCCAAATGAGTTTTCCAAGACAAAAGAGACCTACGTATGGTGCACTTTAAAAAAACTAGCACTTTGAAGTGACTTAAGTTGAACTGGAAACAGAACTGAAAGTCTGGGGTACTTTCATCTTATAACAAATAGTGAGTCTAAAAGTATTTTTTTTTTTCTTATCTGACTCTCTCTCGGGATTTCCTAGAACAGAATGCATTCTACGACAGATGCATAAGCAAGTGCACACCTAAAGGTCGTGTACTAAGCAAGACACTGATATCTGGAAAGGAACTGATGGGTACTTGTGCTTTTTTTCCACATTTTTCCTGACACTTCGTGTAGGCAAGTTTTTGACCTTGCATGCAACAGAACTGGAGGAAGTTGTTTGAACATTGAAGACTGTAATATCAAAGGACTGAGTAGGAAAATCTTGATGTTAACAACTTGAATCAACACAGCCACAAACAGGTTGGAAGTAGAGCTTGACTGCTACAAGTTAGTGACACGTGGTTCCCCCAGCCCCCGTAACCCTTTCTCATGAGATCACAATGACAAAAAAAAGTCTTAAATGGTCCATTTCTTTGTGGCATTTAATTGTTACATTGATAGAGGGCATAATCTTCCTGTGGACATTGTGCACTCTCTAAGAAAAAGCAAGGTGTAATTCAAGTTTTAAATCAGTTTGTGTCCCGGACACAACATGTTTAAGTAGAGTAGATGTAAGGGTTACCATAGCAGTTTATTCTTTTGAGCGCTGCAGGTAAATGGTGATTATAACTGCAGGTTGTATAGTACACTAATCCGTCTATAATATAACATCTTTGATTAAGAAAAGCTATATTTTGTGTTTCATACAGAGATTAATATTAAATCACTGATAGAAATACAGATAAGTAATTAATGTTTTCACCGTAGTTTGTCATTAATCACCCACCTTGCCGCCACTCCTGTGGATTCTGAAAACTGTTTTCTTCTTAACATTAAAAACATCTCTTAAAAATCATACCCTTTTTTTTTTTTTCAGTTGAATGTACTTTGTTTAACTTTTGTAAAAAGTTAAAGCAACTGAAGTCACTGCATCTCTGCAATCAAACTAGTCATCTATATGATTAGCTATGCAGAAGTCAGGTGAACGGAAAAAGTATTAATACTTGAGAACTTTGTATTGGATACTTAGAGAAGGGAAGACTGCATTCTCTCTTGACTAGATAACTTACAATATCATGAAATAATATGAAAAATTACATGTTAGAAGCACTTTAACTTAATTTTTAAGTTTGGTAGGTCTATTTATTTAAAAAGAACACTATTGTACAATTTTAGATAAGCTTTTACATCTTTAAAATTGACATTTATGTGACTTATTCGCCTATATTTTCATGCCAAAATACTTCTTCCTTTCTATATAAGTAAATTTACTTCAATAAACCCTCAAATATATCTTTGCCATCAGCTTTTAGGTGATAGCACAGTTTTGCTATCTGGACTGCTGACTGGGTACTTGTACCTCCCTAGTAACAAGGAAAGTACAATATCAATTCAGTATCAGAAAAGAAGACAGTCTATACTTACACAGATAGCAGATACTTCATAAAATGGAGTCAAGCTTCTATTTGCTGTCTTGCAGGTTAATCTCCACCTGCTGATTCAATGGTTGCTCAGAATCACATCTAGGGTCCATAGATAACCATGGATTTCACAGAGATTACATACCTTTGATTCAGGCTAAATAAGTAAGCAGTTAAATGTAATTTCTGATAGCTGAAACTACGGACTATGTAAGGATATGTGGAGTGTGAAAGTATGTATTTCATTAATTAATTACCTGATTACCTGACTGACGACCTTGTCAAAATGCAATGACATTGAAAAGGGAGAGACAATTAAAAAAATTTACAGAGACACAGACTTGACAGACAAACAGCAATGGAGATGATGACCAGAAACTGATATAATCAATAATACTAATTGATCAGCTGTCAAGAAACTGCAGGGATCACTTGAAAGAGGGCCAACCTGGACTTAGTAAGTGATGAGGATGCAAACCTGGGAGTCACAGATAGTGGGGGCTTTGGGGGATCTTGGAACTGTGCAAACTGATGGGTCAATGTTCAGGGGAAGGGGACTGGGGAGGAGCAACGGAGGAAAAGACAGAAAGGTGTATAAAAGGAACTGGTTGTATGTAGAATGGGGCTGGACAACACACTTGTTGGACTGACGTCTGCCTGATCACTTTGTCTGTCCTACCTTAATTTGCATGAATTCATACCAAACTTGTATATTCTATTACAGAAACCAGAAGTGCATGATTCCTTCATTTTGGTGGTTGGAAAACCTGCAGTATAATTTAAAAAAACCAAACAAACAAAAAAAAAGATTGTACACAATTGGCACAGCTGCTCTAGCACACACGAAGAGCAATCAAGACTACAAGAATTTTCTGTGTACTTTTGACAGTCACTGGTCCTTTTGTCTCTGAACTCTGAACTGCTACACCTCATCAATAATAAAAGCACATTAGCTTTTTGTGTAAACTTTATGTAAAAGAAGAAAATTAAAAGTATTGAGTCTCTGTTTAAAATAGAGCATACAAGTTCTTTTTGCATTTGGTTGTGAGATTGCAGAAAATACTGATAATATTTCAGATGGCTCTATCTGTCAACTGAAAAACTAAAAATGGAGACAAATAAGAAAGAAATTTAGCAAATCAAATAGCAGCATATTTAGAAGGTTAAGACAGCACAGTTTGCAAGCATCATTTGAAAATTATAGTATTAAAATTCTAGTCAGAGGTTTCAGTGCCAATTATTTTAATGAGAAATAGAAGTGACAGAACTGGAAACCCTCTAGTGACAATATCCATAAATGAAGGGAAAAAGTTGGAAATTTAACCTGATCTCATGACAATGTCTCTTGGCTATATTTTATGGGGTTTATTTTCCTTTATCTCTACTCAGAATTGAATTTTGAGTTATATATATATATTTCATTCATCTGTACTTGTATGAGTTAAAACTGACCTCTGTCCACTCACATTACTTTAGGGTTTCCTGGCTCTATAATCTTAATAGTCTACATATGTGCCCATAGTAGTGCTGAATAAACCACATTTGTTTTACAAACAGCTTATTATCTGACATGAAATGTTCATGCCAGCAAAACTTTCTGTTTGATTTCTTTTGGTGTGACATGCTTTCGGGGCATGGAACCATTTTGTGCAGTCAAATGATAGTCTAACAAAAAATTTCTTCAGGTTCTGCAGATAACGGATTACAATGGAGTGCCTTAGGTATATTATCCATTTCCATAAGAGACAAGACTTGTAGGCATTAACTGGCCTGATTGTTAATGCACAGTCATTCTAAGAGTATTCTATTAAAACTATATTAAAACTTGCAGCAGTAATAGTTCATGCAATATGCACATAGACAAACTACTATTTTCATATCAGTCAAGGAGAAAGTGAATATTCACATATTGAGATATATTTTAAAACAGCTAGGGTCTGGCTAACAAGAAAAAGATGAGAAACTCCTCAGAAGACAAGTTCCACGGAGAAAATATCTCATTCAGTTGTAAGGAAAAGGTATATAATTTTCTACAGAATTAATTTATTAAGTAAAAAGTCATCACACAAAAGATGTTGAGACAAGTTCATATGCACAAAGAAGTTTTGGAAGGGTCCATAGTTTATGACTTAGATTAACTCTAATGGTTAAAGATACTTCTGGAGAAAAATAAAAGCAAAAGGAGATAGGGACAATGAGAAAAGGAAATCATCTTCCCAGGACCCAGCAAGGAGAAGAAGTGATAGATACCAAGATGAGTATTCCACCCTGGGTGTCCACTCGAACACAGCAGGTGGTTCCCCCTCATACTTTTCCTATAACAACTATAAACTTCACATGAGCTAGCTCACATGCTAACAGCTTATTGAGTTGTGTGCAGGCACTTTATTAGGTCCTCTAATGTAAATCAAAAGCTACAACTGGGGCAGGAACAGTGGGAAAGAAAGGGTGATCCTACACCAGTGGCAATTACTTCCCAGGAGAGCCCATAATAACAACAGCATTGGGGTTTGCAGGTGCCAGGCCAAGAGAGCAATGAAAAAATGCTGACACATTTTGGAGGGAGGACTCTTAGCAATATGACACTTAAGGCATTGTTTAGTATTCTTGCAGAGAATTGTTAAATATTTTTAAATAGTTTCTACTGATTTTTTAGACCAAAAGATGAATAGAGTTGTTAATTAAGGCAAAATTATCTATAAAATTCTGTATGGACCCTCTTTTTTCCTACTATTTTCAATTTCTATCAAATATTCAAGTTTCTTCTAAGGGATGTTAATGAGATTAAAACAAAATTTCTGTTTTCAGGATTTACTAGCCAAAAAGAAAATATTTATATAAACACACTCTACTATTTTATTCTTTGACATTCTAATACAGTCTTCACAGAAACAAATATTATACCACCTTCTGGCAGCATCCAATATTTGATTATGATGGCTTAATAAAATACTTCCCACAAGACTATTCTTGTACATGAAGTCTAATATCAAGCCAGTTTGTTAGCTTATGTGAAAGATCATTTCCTTTAAAAAGTTTGAGGTGAACGTTAAAGTATTGGATTATTCATTATATCTTCTTTGGTTTCTAACTAGTTTGAAAATTTTTGATATTTCATGTGAAAGCACTGCCACAGTATATCTGTTAGTGTTAAAAAAATGAAAATTTTAAGATTTAATATTTCACTAATCATTTTTATTGCTTATTTTGGTTCAAAAATTTCTTCTGTTATGTAGTATTCTTCCTAAAACAATAAAGCAAATTGTGCATAACAAAACATATAATGTATGCATTCTTTACAAATTGAAAAAGGAAAAAAAAATTACACAAAAAAATCTAAATTTTCCTTTTCTAAATGCTGATTTGTGAAATTACTTTATAGAAAATTCCTGATCAATTTTTCTCAGACTTTTAAAAACCTAATAACTTTGAGATGATTCATGAAAACAGACTTGTCCTGACAATTCACTAGGAACTATCTAGCCTATATCAGGTTTTATTAATTTCTGATTTTTATGGGTATGGAGAGAATAAATGTATTATTACAATTAAATGAACAGACTGAATTTTGGGCTGAGTATCCTTTCCTACTTCTCAGTACATTGTTTTTATATACTGAATATGCAGCAT
Organism: Limnodromus scolopaceus; assembly: GCA_028565335.1. Taxonomy (NCBI): domain Eukaryota; kingdom Metazoa; phylum Chordata; class Aves; order Charadriiformes; family Scolopacidae; genus Limnodromus; species Limnodromus scolopaceus. The sequence goes on along the minus strand of JAOXNO010000033.1, from coordinate 62,685,115 downwards.
AAAGATACAGTTATATATTCTTGCATAAAATACAATGTAACAAACTTTAAGCATCTGTTGTACTATTATAGAAAACAATATCACATCAAGACAAAGTTAGAGGCAAAACAAAATAATGAACAAAGGAGATAATGGGAAATTACACGGTTTTAAAACATTGTCGGAAGAGTCTATGGAGATTTATTTTTCAGAACAGAGTAGCATATGACCACATTGATGAAAACTGGCATCGTATCCGTGATCTCCATAGAGAAGTATGGACTCTACAGAAAAACAAATGTGCTGACTAATTACCTGTGAAAATACTGATCTGTTTTCAAAACCCGAACTTTGCAATAACTTTTTGCCCATATGTTTGGACAAATGTTCAAGTTGGCATACTTTTTGTCTTCTACCAGGAATGTGCTTCACGTATCTTTCAGGATAACTTATGCATTTAAAGAAAAATGACCATATTTAGTGGCAAATAAAAAGGAAAGATTAGAAGTAATATACCCTTATCCAATATAAGGCTTGTTTGCATCCAGCGTTGCACCTTTTTATCTTTTAAATAACATGTTACTTTGCTTTTGTTTGTTCCATTTTCTTTTCTAAACACCTTAGGTACGTCAATACAAAAATCCCAAGTAATGTAGACACTGGGTTACACATGACAAGCTCTTCTAACACTAATACAACCGTTTGTGAGCTGTTATAGCAACCGTGTTTCTTTGTAGGCTGAATTAATTTTGTGACGGTCAGATGGAGAATACATTTTATGGGGAGGTAGTTAAAGAAGTACCAATAAAGCTTATCTGATTTTGGAACCAATCTCCAAATGTTATTAGTTTAAGTCTGACAAGCTTCCCCTAACAACACTGAAGAGACCTTTGTTGTATAGAATAGCAAATATATTTATTCCTTTTACTCAATAAAATTATTAACATCATCTTTATCAGTAGTATTTATAAAATTACTAAAAAATATTCTCACCCCAAAGAGAAACATGTGGAGATTCTGGACTAATTTTATTGTTCAGTGGTTTTATTACAATATTCTCAAACAGTGAAGTGACAGCTATAAAATTCTAAGATAGGTAAAACAGACAGACATTATTAATCTTGTTTAATTTTTCCTGTATATTGATTACTTGGGTTTATCTGATATGTAATAAAGTCAACTTAATATGCAGCAAATTTAAGTTGTGTTAAGAGTATGTCTGTACTCATCTGATTAAATTAATTAAAAATGGTTACTTAGTCTATGCTGGTAAAATACTAAATATATACAAGACATAAGAAATAAGTAATAGCAAATTTTAATAGGGTGAGAGCTCGAAGTCTAAAAATGTAAACCAAATGAAAAAATCTTAAGACATTTAAACATTTATGTGCTTCAGTATTTCTGGATAAGAAAGACTCATATTTCTAACACCAGGCACGATTTTCAAGTATGTAGATCCAGTATTGTGAAAATTATATCCAAGTAACATTGTGTTTTTCATCACACATCTAATATCACTGGGTTTTAAATTACCATTGTGTTTTAATGCACCACATTTTATCCTCCACTTTCTGACAAACATGCCGGAAAGCCCCAACCCTCCACAGTCAGCTTTTCTGTCACTTAAGATCATTTTGAAAGCTTTTGAGGCTATGCAGAGCTGTAGCCTTTTTCCATATTCCTTCCACAGCTTTCATCCACCAATAATATTTTTTCTACAGCTGAAAATGGTCCACTGCCATTTTTGTACACATCCTTGAATAAGGCTGTTTTTTTACATTATAAATTCTTATATTTTTGTGAATAATGGTTTAACACTTCTCTACACTGTGTATTTGCTTTCCATAAACTAAAATTTGCTATTATAGTATATTTACATGCTTCCTAACAAATGTATATTTGCCTCTCTGTACTTATATACAATGGCCCTTGAATGTCCTGTAACAATTAATAATTTAAAAGGAGTTAAGTCACTAACACTTGCTTAGTTTTTGCTAATTTATCAAAAGATGTAATTAGTTATTTTATACACACAGACACAGACACTCTCTCTCAGGATCTCCACCCTATTTTAAACCAAGTAGCTAAAATTATGCTAGATATTTCTGCTAGTTGAATAATATTTGCAGTTGAATATGTCATATAATATTGCAGCCAAATTAAACATCTCCTTAATACAGAGATAATTTAAGAGCTTAGCATTTTTTTTGGTTTTCCGTCATCACTGATGAAAGAATAAGTGATAGCAACACATGATGATTGACAACAACCTTTACTGTGATTTCCTGATCATCTCTTCCTGGAATTTCTGTTTAAAATTGGAACCGTAAGGAATTGCAGAACATTTTTTTTTAAAATCACATTTTCAATATAATAACTGTGGCAGATTTTCATAGAATCATAGAGTTGTCTAGATTGGAAAGGACCTTTGAGATCATCAAGTCAAACTGTCAACCTAACACTGACAAAATCACCAATAACCCATGTCCCTCAGCACCACGTTTGCCTGTCATTTACATACCTCCAGGAATGGTGACTCCATCACTTTCCTGGGCAGCCTGTTCCAACGCTTCATAACCCTTACAGTGAAGAAATTTTTCCTAATATCCATCCTAAATCTCCCCTGGTGCAACTTGAGGCCATTTCCTCTTGTTCTATCACTTGTAACTTGGGTGAAGAAACCAACTGCCTCCTTTCTACATCCTCCTTTCAGGGAGCTGTAGAGAGTGAGAAGGTCTCCCCTCAGCCTCCTTTTCCCCAGGCTGAACAACCTCAGCTCCCTCAGGCTTTCCTCATAAGACTTGTGCTCCAGACCCATCACCAGCTTTCTTGCCATTCTTTGGACTTCTATCCTTTTCTGGATAATTTTGAATTACAAGATGCAATAAACGGGATATCCAAGAAGAATCATTCCTTCAAATCTTGTGCAAATGACCAGTACAAAGTAGACTGTAAGTTTGATGAGCGTAGGCCTTGTTAGTGATTGCTAAGTACTTTTGTAAACAGTTGGCATATTGCTCCAACATGAAAACCTTTTTGGAGTGAGAGTCAACAGTATTGGCAGAGTAGCTTCTATTACAATGTGCTGTTTGTGGCCCAGTGTTTCTAAATGTGATAGTATGAATTCATTTTAGTATGCCCAGTTTTCACTCCTGCTTTCAAATGTCATTGGTATGTCTCACAGGTGAATGAAGGATGTCCTGTGGGCATGGTGACAAACTGTGGGCTTTTGGAATTAAACACAAGTTTCTGTACTGTGAATGAGCATGTGGTACTCAATGTCTACACTAGAAACTCCGGGTATAAGCACTAAGGCAAAAAAAGAAAATAATTCAGATTATTATAATTCTGCTTAATATAATTATGACAGAAAACCTCCAAAAGCAAATGCAGGTACATCAAAAAAGTCATGATTTTTTGGTGCAAATTGCACAATTTTAGGAGGAAATAAAGATGTACCAGAAATCCTTCTGATGACACATACAGCATCCCCTTTGAAGGTCTCTGTGACATAGGTTTGCTCAAATAGCTACCGCAGAAGACTCTTCTAATGTAAAATCTCTAAAGCAAACTGAATAATTATCTTTGAGTATGGTCACAGAATTTTTATTCTCATCCAAAGGAAAAAAAAAAGAAAGAAGCAGAACCAAAATCATCCCAAATATACAGCAAAATCCTAAAAGTGCTCATTACCAGTCCATGAACATGGATGTTATTAATATTGCTGTCAAACAGAAACTGAAATGTATGAAAATGTTTCCATAAGCAGCATAATCAACAGAAATTCATTAAAAGAATCACAGAAAACACAGCCTAACAAAAAGAAATCTGAAATAGCTGACAAGCAAATAGACTTTTATGTATTTCTATCTCTGGAAGGAATACTCGAGGGTAGATGACAACAGCAGCGAAGTAACCTTCTCCAGCCTGTCTCGAGGGACACTATTGTCTTTTGGATAATAAGAAATGCAGTCTTAGACTACACTTTTGGAAGTGAGAATGTGCAGCATGTTATTCTATACAATCTTGTTTATGAGCAAAGATGAAACACTCTTATACGTAAAACAAAAAATTATTGTTAATATAATTGAAATCTTAACAGTCTAATCCCAAAATCATTAATAATGCACATCTCATTATTACAGGAAGAGAAAAATATGTGCACGTAGAAAAACGTTTCAGTAATAATGTAGTAGTTAAAATTATTATGCATGCACTTCTTTTCTACCCTGTTTGCTCTTATGCTCATGCTTCTCCGTGCTCCTCTGGGTCCTGAGGTTGGTGGCTTCATGCTGGTGTTATGATGATTAGTCAGCATCTGAAGTCTTTTGTTGGGAGGAGTATGACATGCACTTTGATGGTTTTGTCCTCCTCACTCTAGAGTCCACCTGGGGTCACTTTTATATTTGCTAATGTGCATTTATACCTTTTCTTTTTCCACATCATTCTGCCACTCCAACTTATTACCAAATTTACTATATATGGTAACTTTCAAAATTTGTAGATAGTATTTCTTTGTTCTCTGTCGCCTCTAAAAGCAGATCTGTATTTCTTTAACCTGACTGTGTAAATTGTTTATGGCCATTGGGTTTCCAGTCTTCTCAAGGCCTTTGCTGCCATACCAAGGTCTGTATTTTCCTGCCTTGTGTCATTCTGTTAAAGTTGTAAATCCATGGGTGCACCATACGAATATGAGGAAAAGTTTAAAAAAAAATCACCACAGACACCTACTCAATTGGAAAAATTACTGCTACAGCTAAACCAAGTAAAACAAAGCTACAGACAGGTCAAGAAATTTCAGACAGAGCAAGCTTTAGCAGACTCTAACCTGAAGCCTTGTAAACTCAGTACAAAGACCATGACATATTACTAGCAATGGGAGCACCAGTTACCAGCTGGAGCACCTCTCCTGTGAAGACAGGCTGAGAGAGCTGAGGTTGTTTCAGCCTGGAGAAGAGAAGGCTCCAGGGACACCTTATAGCAGCCTTCAGTACCTACAGGGGGCCTATAGGAGAGATGGGGAGGGACTCTTTGTCAGGGAATGTAGTGATAGGATGAGGGGGAATGGTTTCAAATGGAAAGAGGGAAGATTTAGATCAGATATTAGGAAGAAATTCTTTCCTCTGAGGGTGGTGAGACACTGGAACAGGATTCCCAGAGAACCTGTGGATACTCCATCCCTGGAGGTGTTCAGGGCCAGGCTGGATGGGGCTTGGAGCAATCAGTTCTAGTGGGAGGTGTGCCTACCCATGTCAAGGGCATGGAACTAGAAGATCTTTAAGGTCCCTTCCAACCCAAACCTATTCTACGATTCTATGAATGCTGTATTACAGAGCTGCTCAGCTACAAGTATTAGTTTGTGTGCTCACGAAAGAGAGGGGCAAACCAACAGTAAAGCAAAATACATTTGAAAAAATGTATTTGAAGCACAGAGCACCTTTTGTGAAACAAAGGGGAATCTATACGTGACTGTGTTACACTGCAAATAAATGGACAAATACAATGGAAAACTATCACAATGATTTTTACAAATACATTATCCAGCCCTAGGGGTCTTCACTCAGTAAAGTGCTAATTTATCTGAGAATGTTTAGCATGGACTGAACAGCAAAACAGGCCTTTTAGTGATTATTAAACACCAGGTATGTAGGAGTGATATGTGTTAATTGGGCAGTTATGAAGAGATGATGTAACTGGGAAACACAGGTTGTCACATAACTTACATTTTCTACAATGGAGTTGTGTCTTTTTGGAACTATGGCATTTACGCAAGAGATAAAATGTTGTATTTTTCTGGTCCCATAAGGAACTAAGTAGCCAGAAAACAGTAATCCTAGCAGATTTCATGTTTCTGAGAATTAATAGGAATATACTTGAAAACTTCCTCTTCTTACACAGCAATTCTCCCTCAAATTTTCCATGTCTCTCCCATTTTCCACTTCCTTTCACAAAATAATCTCTTGGTCAAACACTCAAAACATAACTATACAGACTATTTACAAAATCTACAAAGTCAATTGACATATGTAGTATTAGTATTTTCTTTCAAAGATAACTGAATGGACTGGAGTTCATCTATGCCCACAAGACTGGTGATTTAAATATATATTATTCTGTTGAATTTATTTTGAACTTGGGCTGAAAATGCTGTTCTGTTATTTATTGCTGAACAAAAGATGCATGAAGCAATGGCAGCAAAATAATCTGTTATTATTTTGCAAATTTGTACCATATCCATATATCCCTTAACTTCAAAACTGTGTCAGGAAATAAATTTTTTTATATATATATATATATATATGTATCTTAATTCAGTAGTCCTGTTTATATTCTAAAATATTATTATGATATTTATTTATATGAATCTCAAAAAATTTCTG
>JAOXNO010000033.1:62639136-62667110 GCA_028565335.1 Limnodromus scolopaceus | reverse complement strand
CAAGATGATTAAGGGATTAGAGCACCTCCCTTATGAGGAAAGGCTGAGAGAGCTGGGGCTCTTTAGCCTGGAGAAGACTGAGGGGAGACCTCATCTATGTTTACAAGTTCCTAAAGGGTGAGTTGAAGGATGATGGAGCCAGACTCTTTTCAGTGGTTTCCAGTGAAAGGACGAGGGGGAACAGGCATAAACTGGAATATAGGAAGTTCCACTCAAATATGAGGAAAAGCTTCTTTCCAGTGAGGGTGACAGAGCCCTGGAACAGGCTGCTGAGAGAGGCTGTGGAGTCCCCTTCTCTGGAGATTTTCAAGACCCGCCTGGATGCCGTCCTGAGTGATGTGCTCTAGTCAATCCTGCTTAGCTTGTTAAATTTTATATATCTGGTCGTTGCCCATCTCTCCAGTCTATCATGATCTGTCTGTATGGCCTCTCTACGCTCAAAGGACCCCACGAGGAAGGAGTTACCTTATTAATGAACAGGACAGAAATACATAAATATTTTACATTCTCATTCCTTCCTCTCTGTAGGTTGTTAAAGTGTATGTTCCCCATTCTGGTCACATTTTTACCCTCTCTGATTAATTTTCAGGTAGATTGATGATAATGATAGCTGAACATAATTTAGGAAGAACATATGTAGGGATTTGTAGGGATTGTATGGGATATGGAATCCCATAATGGGGCTGTTGAGCGTGTTCCATGTGACTTTCTTATAAAACAAAGATTACAAATACAGTTTAAATGAGTCATCACTATCATGAGTTATCATGAGAAAAAGTAAGACCATTACCTATCAGAAGTAATTTGCTATCTGAAAGTATGTAAGTTCAATAAAAATATTTGAAGAGTCAACTGTCAAAAAGGGAATCACCTTCCAGAAAACATTTCTGAATCTTGTAAACACAGGAGAAATACAGTCAATCACAAACTGAAAGTAAATAATGTCATAATGTAGCAAAAGCTCAAGCTCATAATCATTGTAGTTGAATATATAAACAGTAGTTTGATATGTAAAATATTTGAAGTAATCCATATGCTTTATTTGAGCTTGATAACTCAGAGCTGTGTCAGTTCTAGGCACCATACTTGAAGTATATTAAGCAGAAGTGTGTGAACCAGGAAGGTCACAGAGAAATGCAAAAAGAATGAGGTCTGGAAAACATGATCCGCAAGCAAATCTTAAATATTTTTGTTGGATTAGACAAATGAAGGCTGAGAACAGACATGACAAAATTCTTCAAATATGTAAAATAGTCATCTTATACTGCAGTAAGGGAAGACTAAAGTGAACAGCATGAAAAATCTTTCAGTCTGTAAAAGTAATTAAACTGTTGAATAAATTACCTTTGAAGATTCCTAAAACAAGGTTAGACAAAAATCTTTAAAAATAGTTAAATATAAATGACAATGAAACAAATGACGAGCATTCTAGACAATTTCTAGGGCACTTATTCCTCTTTTTTCTGTAAATGCATGATTTGAGACTGTAGGAAAAGAAAGAGAAGATTAGGTCATGAAATGTTACCTCAGGTTTTATAATTTTTTGAGCCACAGTACAAACTCAAACAACTTTGTGGGATGAACTCGTCATACTTTTTTCTCTCCTTTTTTTTTCCCCAAAAATGAAACAAGAAAATCCTAACAATCCTTAATAAATTAATTATTGGAAGGTGAACAGACAATAGGAAGTTATTTGGTTGGGTGTAATGTTTACTCTTTTCCTCAAAGTGTGCATCACGAAGTGTATTCGGGTGGTTGTTGCTATTTAGCTGCCTGGACAAGACTGACGACCAGTTCCTTGGAAACCTTTTAAGCTTTCTTTGTCAGAAAAAAGATATCAAACTTTCAATATCTATTCTGTAGCACTTATCATGTGTTTAGAAAACTGTACAACTGACCAAGTTTGGTGATATAACAGGAAGAGTTCAATACAGAAAAGCCTTCACCAGTTACATAGGGACCATGTTCTAGCCAAAAAGAAAACTCAAGGGCAAGAGGGTGAGCTTTCTTCCAAAAATGCTCAGGTCACCACCTTTCCATTGAAATTTTGTGAGAAGACCTTTATTTTGTTTTATTTTTCAGCATTTCTCCCCTGATTTTTCAAGAAGTTTAAAAAAAAAGAAGACAGCAACTCTAACTCAGAAAGTAGAGTTCAACCTCCTTTTAATCTCAACCTCTGAGTGTGATGGGACTCAGAGGAAAACAAAATGGATTTATCCATCACTGAACACAATTAATTGTATGTTGGTCCCTTTGGAGATGACTATAGATAAAAGGGCTTAATCATAATTTTCCAGGGAAAACTGTGAACAATTAACCACTATGGCCAAATTTTGATAAAAGACAAATGAGAAATTTAATATAGTGTCAGCACGAGCCTCAAGAATAGGGAAGTAACAAATGAAAACCCTAATAAGTGTATATTTTTTTCCCTGTTTTTTCCCATTTAGGAACAGTTTTACCCTAGACACCACTTTAAAACGCAGAGATATAACTAAAAGTGCATCAAAGCATCAAATTAGTGGAAAATGACTGAAAGCAGTGATACTCTTCTTGAAAGAGAATTGATGTGATTTGACATTAGAAAAAACACAAAATTCTTTTATAAATGGGGTCATTAGTGTCTAAATCTAGCAGCTGTACATATGTTCTACTCATTTTACTGATTAATTGCTTGAACATTTTACTGTTTGTTATTGACTTATTCTTAATTTAGAAATGATGTCAACAAAGAGGAATTGTTTACAATGCAATAGCTGCAAAGAAAATGTCGTGTGACAGTTGGGTGTCCAACATTAAGCAGTGCTTTAGAAGAAAAAATCAGAAAAGAAGAAAACAGGATAAAAAAAATAGCAATATTTTGATATGAGATATATACACATATATATAAATGTTACTGTTACATTGCATACTGTATTTAATAATACTTATCTACATGTGTATGTGGTTACATCTCCATATATCTCAAGATATTTCGTTTTCTATGATTTTTCTCCAAATACACAAATTTGTGTGTGTTTGTATATATGTGCAGGGGCGTGGGGGTAGGGAAGTCTGTAATTTGATTAATGGGCCTTTGGGGAAGAACTACATTCAGAAAGATACCTGAATGCTTACTTGATATTTATTCTGTCTCCCCAGAAACAGAGCATCTGCAGATGATAATGCTGAAATCAGTAGCTGAATTTACAGTACAGATTCAACACACATTTAGCTAAATATTGAAAAGAGAAGGTAGTTTCACACTTAAGAAATGGAGTCAGAATATAATACAGAAAGGAGCTTAAACCAGTTAGTAAAAGATGTAAGAGATAGAATATCTGAAATGTTCTTGTCTTCCTAAACAGTTAGTTATCTGGAAACTTAATTATTTACCTTTTGGGGGCTAAAATTGTGATCTGAAAGTGCTTCCTGCACTTCAGTGCACACTTTCCTTAAAGCATGGGAAAAAAGTCTCTGGCTTTTGTTCTAGGCAGGAAATGGTCAGTATGCTAATCTGCTTTTTGTTGTTTATTTGTCTGCTTTCCATTGAGAAAGCTTTTTTAAATTACTTGCTGAGCTTGGAAAAAAGAAAGAAAAGGTGAGAAAGAAAGAGAGAAAATAACTCCCTGCCTTTCAGGCAAGCAGCTCAAGAAATCCATAATATCATAGTCTGGTATCTGATTTTGTTAAACTTGTAGGATGCCGGAGTCACAGGGCCAAAAAGAGAAGAAATTCAACCACAGCATAACCGCTGGTCAGTAAGAGAGAAGAGTAACCTGATCTAGGAACGCTGCAGGAAGAGAAGGTCTTGACAAGCACCCCATCCTCTGATGGTCCTATACGCAGATCCTTCATGTTTATAAGATAATGTTAAGTCTACTAAAAATAAAAATAATAAAAAAAAATCTATCTTTCTGAATTTTTAGCACATGTATGATTCTACCCCAGTTTTAGAAGTTCTCTAGCAGAACTTCTGTGCATTTCTTTGTGAGTAAAAAGTGTCTATTTTTATTTTCATAATTGCACTAGCAGAATTTCTGTGCATTTCCTTGTGTTTAAAAAGTCTCTATTTTTTCTTCCCTGTTGCTACCCAAAGACAGTTTATCCGCAGCGTGGTTTCAGATTTCTGGAATGGAGACAATGGAGCTGACTCCACTTTATTGTATGCCTAGGACACTGCCTTAATTTAATCCAGTAGTTGCTATGATTTGCCCATATTTTGACAAAATAAGGAACCTCAGGGCTGCCAGTGTGATATCTTTAGACATTATATAACTAATATTAATCCTAACAGTATTATTTTCTCTTTATTATTGATTTTGTTTTAAGATGTCAAATGTGGTAATTCATTTGACAACTGTTCTTAATGCTTATACTGTACACAATATACTGATACTTACATTCCATTTCAGTTCTAGCAATATTTTCCAAATTTTCATCTAATGTAATATTTTCAATAAACTACGTGTTGACATTAGAAAATGACTGTAAACAAATTCCTAAAACTTTATATTTTAAAGCAGGTCTCAAAATCAAATGGCCTTTTGATTCATTATTTCCTGGAGATACTTAACAGTTTCTACTGATTTTGGTCATCAAGAAGGTAGCACAGAACTTTATTTCCACACTGGATTCTGGGTTTGGGGTGTTTTTTATCTGCTCTTTTGTTAATTCAGAACTTGTTTATATATGGCACTATAATCTTCTGGGGAGATAGTTGCCACTGGAAACCTAACTCATAGTAACCTGGAAAAATCATAAGTACATCAGCTCCCACAGAAGGTTAAAAGCTTTGGTAAAAGCTAATACACTTCTGTAGCCGTACACTAATACATCTTGGAACAGACACACACATCTTCCAGGGCCATAGACTGAAGCATGTTGAAAGCGAAGTGTAGAAGATACTAAGCAGCCGCTTCAATAGTGCACTTAAAGCACAATATTTGTGCTGTACAGTTTAAGCCTGTAGCTATTAATGATAAATTTCTAACTTGAAATTGAAGCAGGAACTTTTTTTTTTTTTTTTAATAAACATTCAACCAACTGTCTGTGCTTTTCTATGAGTTTTTAACCACCTGAGAAGTTTCCAGAAAGATGTTTTCATGTGGTTTTAGTGAAATCAATTCCTTAGAAATACACTAAATATGAGTAGAATTCAGAGTGCAATGAATAGCTCTATTTTCTTAAAGCACATGGTGAGAGTTCATTCCTCATTCACATCCTACTTTTCTGGTTCACATCCTACTCTGTCTTATCCAGGATCTGGATTCAGGGTCTTTCGTGTCAGGAACAAATAGGATATTGATCCTCCTGTGTTTGACCTTTTCCTCACTTAGCACTGCGTAGGGGAGGGAACAAAGCCAACCCCCCAAAACAAACAACAGAACTTTAAAAGAATTCAACTAACCCTAATATGAAACAAATATTTTTAAAATGTTGATTTGTTTTAATAAGATAATCTTCCCATCTCCACTGTGTTTCAGCTATTTTTTTTTACAGTGATACACAGCACTAGCCTCTGGAAAGAGATTTGGACCAAAACCACCATCCATCAACCTTTTGGCTGCATTTATAATGTCAAGATTATATTAAGAAAAATTGACTGCCTATTCATTTCAGTAAGAACAAAACTGAATTTATAATATTATATTAATAAGCAAAATTATAGAGACCTAAATATTACACAAAGAGAGCACACGTTTGTTCAAGTAGGATTTCTACAGTTGTGTACAATTTACTCCCTCAAAACTTAAAGCTATTTGTGTTCATAACAAATGTCACCGTGAGAATAAAAATTGTTCTGTTCCACTAAATATTATATGTTCCTTTCTTTCCTCATATTTTTTACTGAACCTTTGCACAGTTGATGTCACCTCCTTATTACCACTGAATATTGCTTTTGATTTAGTATTATTCTAGATTCTCTGGTGGTTTTTTTTTCCTTTGTTTGTTTTGATTTATTTTTTAGGATTGGTGTAGTATTCATTCCATGGGAAATTACAGAAAATCTCAAAGTCATGTAGCTTCTTCAGTGTTTCAGAAGTGATTAATTAATACGATGCTGACATTCATAGATCAGGCTGTGAGCCCTGTATGTGATCACATTAGAGAGAATTTGCTCCCCTAAGCAGTGCTATTGATTCCTATGCAGAACTACGAGTAAGAGGATAACAGTCTGACCTTGAATGATCTTGTTACATTTAAAAATTAAAAATCAGTTTATAGAGAATGGTCCCTTTCTTGTATGCCTATAGGCAAACAGAAACTTACATGTGATGTAGTCATCGATAGTTTCATTTCTTTATATACTCTGTAAAAAAAGGACTGACATAATTTTTAGATTTTTATTAGGTCTAGTGAGATATATCCTGTCTAGATTAACTTTAGATTCTAGTATATCATCAAGGATAGTGATAAAGATGACAACAAGAATAACAGAAAGGATGGTGTTCAAAAGAAGGCTTTGTACAAGATTGTTTAGTTGCATTCGCAACTTCAATAAAAAAATAATTGTTTGAACAGTCTATAGTTATGCCCTACACCTCCATTTTTTTTCAATCTAGTAATAGAAAAATAATTGTTAGCTATTGCTTCACCAGTGTTTGAGGCCTGTCAGTGGAAGTGAGTTATAAAAGCAAAATATTAGCAATATTTTTGAACACTGACAAAAATTCAGTAGCTGATGGAAAACTGCTGTATGCTGCTAATTAAGTGACATATTTTGAAAAGATACAGAATATTTTAAAGTAATCCATTCCCAATGCTCTGGTTATGTCATTTAAAGTCCTAAAACTGTGACTTTCAATGTTATTCTTTTCTACTTAAAAGAATAATACTGGATTAGATGCTGAAAAGTTTGAATCAGCTTGATTCAACTGATTATGAGAGACTGTGTAGTTAACTCTTCATTGGGAAAAACTGTACAACTGAAGAAATATAGGTTTAGGCAGGACAAGTTGTAGGTTTTAATGTCACAACATCAGAAGAGTTAATGGGTAAAGGATGGTATGATTGAATAAGGAATAAAATAAAATAAAATAAAATAAAATAAAATAAAATAAAATAAAATAAAATAAAATAAACCAAATACAACCAAAAACACTAGAAGAAGTTTTTGGCACTTTTCTAGACACAAGAACAGTAGTACCAGAAGAGAAAAAAAAAATGAATAAAAGTAGTATAAATCAGAGAAATAGAATTAGAATTCAAGAGGAAAAAAAATCTGAGAAGAAAATAAAGATGTGCTCTGATTCTCAGATTACCAGAGTGCAATGAACTCTCACAAGGAAATAAACCTAACTGTTCAAATAATAATTCTATACCATTTGATAAAGCCAGTCATGCATTCCTCGTATTTGTGGATCTGGTACTTACTTCTCTGGCTTCTTGGAACAACTGACGAGGAATTTTAATTTTGAATACTTAGAAGAAGCAAAGAGCCAAAACATATCATCCATCTCCATATTCCTTGTTGTTCTATTGCACAGATACAGAGTGTTAAAAAAGAGGGATCTTGGAACAGGTAACTTATATTTGTGGAATGAAGTATCTCAAAGAGGACGGTTGGCTGCTCTCTAAATGTGTAAGGAAAGTGTGTTGCACGGGTCATCGGAATGGTAATTTAAGTTGGATGAGGTAAAACTCCCCCCCCAGCCATTATGCTGAATCCAGCTAACTCATGACCACTCTTGCATATGCATTATCTATCCCTATGGGGTGTCTGGAAACACATACAAAACATCACCTCACAAAGTAAATTATGTATAAAGCCCTGTGCTACATGACAACGTCTGCATTTACAGGAACAGGTTCTACTACTTGCAAGCTCCCTATCTACACAGATTTTGATCAATTATGCAGCAGGAACCATCTGAGAAGTTGCTGAAAGGACCGGATGCTCCCCCTCAAGGTGATTAGCACACTGAAACAAAACAAATTACCCAAGGAAGTTGTGGCTGCCCCATCCCTGGAAGTGTTCAAGGCCAGGATGGATAGCACTTTGAGCAACCTGGTCTAGTGGGAGGTGTCCCTGCCTGTGGCAGGGGGGTTGGAACTCAATGATCTTTAAAGTCCCTTCCAACCCAAACCATTCCATGAACCTATGATATCTGTGTAGGCACAACAGGAGGTTCCTGGAGGGAGCCATCAAGACAGTCCAAAATGCCCCCTCAGAGAGCTTCTGCATGAATTAGTCAAATACTTAATTGTGAAGGTGGCTATGATTTCACTGACATTGTTTCAAGTCTTTCCACTGTTTCAGATCAGTAACCATTAATTCACCTGTGCAGATGGTGAGACAGGGAGTGTCTGGCCCACCAGAATTAACAGCTCATGGGTGTATAGACAGACACTGCTCTGATACTCAGTTACACTGCAGTTACAACTCTAGGACAAACCTGAGTTTCACATATTTATGAATTAAGTTCTGTTGGCCTTCCCACAGTCCATCAGCTCAGAAGGAACGGAAGAGAAATCTCCTCTGTTTCAGCCTTCATTTAGAGAAAAATATTTTTATTTTCACTATGAAATGTAAGAACTGTGGTGTTCTTTAATCACTTAGTACCTGAAACATACTTAGAATTTATCTGTTTCTTCCCAATATGTTCACAGTCCAAAGCGAGGTACGGTGAAGGAAATCAGTTAACTGAGAATTGTTTCCATAAAAAAAAAAATTCTCAGAAGGGAGGTGTCTAAAACCAAAAAATACTAAGGCCAAAGCTATGTGCTAGATCCTGACTATTTAGTATAAGAATAATGTATGTGTCTGTGCTTGTCAAATTCATAGCTTTGTCTTCTGAAATTGAAAACAGAACTTTTTCTTATTAGAACTTAATATTTTTTTTATTTTTATAAAGCAAAATACAGTAGGAGCCAGAAGTATTGCAATCTGAGGACTAAGAAGTAACATTAGTATAGGGTGTTATGGAAACAGATATCTAAGATTTAGGTTTGGTTGTTGGTGCTTGCTGCTCACTGAGGATGGTTACCTGGCATGAACTCCACAATGGCAGTGGCCGGTCTCCATGTGTATGTAGCAATACGGAGGGATGCTAGTTCTTATCTCAGAAAATCTATAACCTCTGCTACTGTGTGGTTTTGCCCTTTATTTATCAGCTGAGAAAAGCATTATATTGCTATAATGCTTTTTATTCTAGAGCTATCTCGTTCAGGAGAAATCTATGCCAGTTCTGATTCTAGAGATATCTTGCTCAGAGCTCGTTACAGTATCTGTGCTTTGTGCATCACTGCATTATGTACACATTCCCAATGAAAAGCATTTGCAAACTGAGTAATTGTTCTCTGCTTCAGTTCCCTATCTGTAAATAAGAGATAACAGTGTTCCTTTTGTCTTTCTCCTTTAGACAGAAGTTCCAAGACTCAGAGATTCTTTTATTATTGTGGTTGTTCAGTGGCTAAATCAATATTATAATTTTATTGAAACAAATAATTGTTAAAAATGGATGGAAGTATTTAACTAACTAAAGACACAAATATAATTTGTATCTACAATTGAAATTACAGACAAGTTACAGGAGGTAACCTGTGTGATACAAATTTAGCCCTGGTGGATCATTCTTCACCTTTATATTGCAATATGGGAAGAAATCCAATCTTTCATAGCAAATACTTCACTTTAGCCAGACTGTTAGTTAGGGGAAAATATGCCCCAAGTGTTTTGGTCTAGAGATATCTACAACAAGCCAATAAAGCTTATGCTGAGTTCACCAGAGTTACTCCCCTCCAAACCTCAGGCTAGGCTCCAACTGCAGTTTCTGACAAGAGCAGACAGCTCTCTAGCATTTCCTTAACAATTTGCAGACAAACAAAGATGACATATTCTTCTGAATTCTGAAAAATATCATCTTAAGGGATTCATGAACTAGAAGCTTTTCTTTTAATGACAGAATGTAGATTTCTTATCTGGCCTTGAACTGTCATATTTTTTTATGTAGTCTTTTCTTTTTGTTTTAACTTCCTTGCTTGTAAAAAAATGTAAGATTTTATTGGTGTGCTGACCATGCATCCTTTACACTGTATTTTCTGCTCAAGGGGAAAAATGTTCGCTTGCAAAACTGGAACTTGATTTCACGCTTCTTGGAGAAATTCCGCATACTTCAATTTACAGCTAACACATATAAAAGTTTAAAGGGAGAGACACAGTGCTCTGGACATAAGGAAGACTGAGAAGGATCCAAATATCTTCCTGCCTTAAATGCATGTTTTCTTCTACAATTAGAAGAAATCACTTTACAGAGTGTGGATTTTTACAAAAAATAATGTGACAGTATAACAAATGAGCTAGACCGGGCATCATCAAATTACAATAAATTATTATGACTACATTGGTGTTTCAACTATTTTTACCATTTCTGTGCAAGAAAGCATTGTGACATGTTAGAGATATTATCAATGCTATCAATTAATTAATGGGTTTGATTTTTGAAACCAGAAATGTCTAGGACACTGCTCTCAAGGCCTGCATTCCTTGCATTTTTCTTGTATATTTGAAAATAATACATAAACTCTGAAAATAATACACACACCCTATTCCAGTTTTGATTCTTATATCGTATCTACTACCCCAGCATCTGTTATCTTGTGTAAATGTGTAGGGGATGCAGTTGTGTGTCAGTACTTCACAAGTTCGTAGAGTCGTAGAATCATAGAATGGTTTGGGTTGGAAGGGACATTTAAGACTGTCTAGCTCCAACTGCCCTACCCTAGATGGGACACCTCCCACTGAGCCAGGTTGCTCAAAGCACCTGTGCTTGAACATTTCCAGGGATGGGGCTTCCACAATTTCTCTGGGCAACCTGTTCCAGTGTCTCACCACCCTCACAATAAAGAATTTCTTCCTATTATGTCAGTATAAGTCTGTTAAGCCTCCTCCAATCACTACGTTCCCTGGTAAAGAGTCCCCCCTGATCTTTCCTGTAGGCACTATAAGTACTGGAAAACTGTAATAAGGTCTCTCCAGAGCCTCCTCTTCTGGAGGAGTGGCTGAAATTCATTTGTGCTGCACTCCAGGTGCTCTCCTGCTGACCTGTGATCCTTCTCCAGGCTCTGGGCACCTATTGCTGGCACTGCCATCAAACTGGAAGGAGTGGGATGGATTGAGGTTCCCCTCCCACAGCAACCTGAGTTTAAAACCCTCTTGTTCTTGTTGCCAGAGAACGAGAGGAAACATGACATTGCAAACAGGCAGTACAGCTCCTCAAGGATACAAGGAGAAGAGCAAGACAACAGGAACAGACTAGCAAGAAAACAAGAAAAACAGAAGTATGGGAGGGAGGCAAGGGCATAAAAACATCAGGCATAAATAAGTTAAAACAGCAAAGAAATACAGCAAGCTCATCTTGGCTGATTTATCTCTCTGATTGGGGACTTTCCAGTCAGATCATCCCTACCTTGGCCACTACGAGCTACCAAGAACCACAGACACCTGAGCCCACTACCCGCATCCCCTACATGGAATTATGTTCACAACCAGTTTAGAAGTGGTAAAGACTAAGAGTTTTGTATTTCTAGTGAAGATGATTAATACCGTGTAAGAAATTACTATCAGCAATAAACACATGTTGGATGAGGGATATCCATAAAGTTCAGTTTTAGAGTTTAAAACTGGCCTGACCCATCTTCAAAACACTCTGTCATAGTGATGTTTAGCTCCCTGATATGTGTGTGCATAAATATATATCAAAAAATAGTTTTGTGAATATATATTCATATATGTTTCTTTTAAATTGCAACAATAGAAAGGCAAATACCCTCTTGACAGTGACTGATTCATGGGACTTGGTTTCAAATTAGAATTGTATTTATTCTAAAGAAAAAAAAAAGGTCTTGTTATTTTAAATAAGACACCATGTTAACATGAATATTATTTTTCTCAAAACAGGCTATTTCAACTCTTACTGATTGCATTTTATCTACAATTACTTGTCTATTTGGTACTCTTCAAAACCTTCTGCTCTCATTGTAGTAAAAGGCAGTAAGAGATCAACATCCAACACTTCAGAGTATATAGTCCCATTGGTGCACACATATGAAAAGGAGTATAAATTATTGATAATAAAAAGATAACAATAACAACTGACACTGTTTAACCTTTAGCTAAAGAAACCAAAGCACTTTGTACAGTATATAAGCGTATTACAGATTCTTGTCAGAAGAATCAGCTCATTTATCACTGAAAGGCAGCTACTTCTTAGTTGGAAAGCAACAGCCTTTTTAAATGTACTGTGACCTTACAGGACGTTTAAGGAGAGAAAATAAAAGATAAATCCAGTTCAAATTTTATTACCCCTGTGTGAGGCAAACAATTGAAAATGGCCAAGAAAAAATGTGCAGTGTTTCTTGGTTCTTAAATCTTCTGGAGTTACGATTAGCTGTCAGGAAAAGAATGTACAAGAAGAAAGTAACATTTATTAAAATTAGAGAGATAACTCATACTGCTACAGACTAGGCCATTCTTGAGACTTCTATGGCAGCTCACTCAAAATATAAAACACATAATTATGGCAAAATTAATACAGAAATATCATAAGTGAGGGAGTGGCTTTTGAAATTCCGGACAAGTAGAAAGAGTAGAAAACAATTTGTTTATGGCCATTGTAATTTAAGAGAAAAAGCCATAATGTCATTCTGCCTGCTGGACTTCAAGACTAATTTATTCATTATTGTCCTTCTTCCACGTTCTTTTTTTCCTCAATTGTCTGTCGAAATAGAAAGTCGACAATATTTCTATTTAATTAGGTGGTAGAATCCTATCTGCAGAGCTGCTCAGTGTCCATGGGACTTAGGCCTTCCCGATGTAGCAATGACATAAGTTCATTTCCCTTATGACTTCTGAACCATAAATTGCTTAGGACTTCAAAAGCTCTTTAGAACATTTCATTCTCATAATAAGACTGTAAAGTGATCTACACACTTGTACAAGACATATCACATGGGAATCTAGACACAATGTACTTTGCAATGTAGAGCAGTTTCTGACAAGTCAGATGGAGTTTGAAGCTGGCACCATGTAGCTTTAGCAGCAACCTGTATGTTTTTCAAATAGTAACACCAAACACAGATAAACCCCTTATTTTTTTTATTCTTGGATTATACGTGCATTTGACATGCTTTTATTTAAATGAGGTATAGATCGATGGAATTATCTAATGAACCCTAATAGCAATGATTACATTTTAATGCACAGGGCAAAAAGTAGACATTTAAAAAAGCTCTGTCCCCATTAATCAGAGTATGTACTTCTAAAATATCCCCATCAATTTAAACATGCCAAAATATACTAAAAATGAACTTACTGTTATTTCAGAAGAATCATGACAGAGATTGGTTTCTTAGTGCTTGGAACTGAATAAAGTTCTGATAATAATTGCACGCAATAGGATTTATAGAAAAAAAGGAAGCAGGTTGCACCTGGCCTTTGAAATACATCTCACATGTATTTATTGCGCAAAATTATTGTGTATATTATTATGCAAAGACTATACTAGTCTTTGCAGCTAGGCCAGGGAATTATTTGCTGTTCATCTACTCTATAAATAACAATTAACTTTTTTTTAAAAAGGATATTCTAGGGTGGAGAACATTGCATGGGATAAACAAAGATGTTTAACACTGCCAAAATAATCTGCTTTCAGAGTGTCAAAATTAAGAGATCACCTACCTGTAAAATCTCATGCTTAAAATAATCTATCAAGAAAAGGGCATGACATCTGAAGATAACCAGGAACGACTTTGTTGAACAGTAACAAGAAGCAGTTACGTTTCATCTAGAGGTATATTTTCATATTTGATGTTTTTAATTATTTGTGAAACAGGATCAATAAGGGAAATTATAATGGACTTGAGCTTTAACAATTGCTATGCCAGCATTGCATTATCAAAGGAGATGCAATGAAAGGGCAAGCTTATGAATTCAGAGATGTTAAAATGGAAAAGTACTTTTAAGAACTTCTATCCTAATCTCCTCTCCTAAATATAACCTAAAATTTTACCCAAGCTAAATGTGGCAGTATGCTGTTGTTAGGATGCTGTAAGTTTCGATTTCAAGCTAGGTTAAGAATAAGTTTCAAAGACTTCTCACATTTGTTTATTTGAATAAACACTAGAAACTTAGACATCTAAATAATATTTTGACATTTCTCTAAATGCCGTTCTAAGTCCTCTAGGCTGGGCGTCCAGTAAGTTTTCACTATACTTATAAACAGGGTTTACTTTTACTATTTATGCATAACAGAGTGTAGCATTCACCTAAACATAGTTGAGGTCCAACTGAAAATCAAAGTGGATTCTAAGTTAAATTTTAATATGGAGTTAAACAACCGCTAAAAACCAGAGAGCATAGAACTCTGCAGAATAAACCCTGAAATATTTGTAAGAGATACTTTTTCTTAGTCTACTCGCACTGATATGCCTGTATTATCAAAAATAGCCTTGGGAAGTTCAGTCAAGTATTAACAGGTGACAATATTTATACTGCAGTAAATGCACATTGCTTCATTCTGCCTAATTTTGCTGTCGCACATCAGCCACAGCTGACAAGACTAAGATGGGACATAGCATGAGGAAACACACCAGAATATATCTCAACCTGACTCATCAGATATTACAAAGAAACCAATTATTTCTAGACTGATACCCACTATAAATTGTAACAGGGAACATGTGATCCAGGTTTAGCAAAACAGACAAATGTAGGGGAAGGAAAAAAGATCCTAATTGCTAGGAACTCCACCCATAAGGGACTATCACTGTTTCTCAGGCATGTATAATCACACAGCATTTGACACATCACTAATTACTTTTGGGGTGTAGGAGGAATGATGATAAAAAGAAACCAAAAAAGCACAGCCCACTAAAGATGTGCTAAGGATTCTTTTTCTCTGTCTTTTTAAAATATATCTCCCAGGAAAAGGAAATCCATTGAAGCATATCCAGTAATAGTTAAGAAAAAAGGAATACCTCCATAAACAGTATAGTTCTAGAAGTCAAGCCTTTTATCCTGTTCTAATAGGAAAAAATCCATCTAATGAACTATTTAATTGAGTTTAACAAGGATGTTTATAGTTAATCCTAAATGCACTAATAGAAAACCTAAGGTCTACATTCCATGTTAGTTTTGCTCCCTTTGGATGTTACTCATAATTACAGTTTGCTCTTTAATTATTCTTCCTCATGTATTCAATTTATGATTAAGACCAACAGCTTGCCCTGGAGGCTGAAAGTGCTGAGGTGGACACTGGTGAATCAGCAGAGAGCAACTCCTTCAGCATCTACCAAGAAGCAGGGAAAAAGCAGCTTTTCATTCTAATCATGAAATTCAGAACTCAAGAGAAGGGACTACTCCTCCAGCAACCTCTGGTAACTCTCCAGGGAAAGGAGATTAAAGAAACAAATCTATAGCTCTCAACCAAACACTTTTGTACTTTTGTTGAAGAAAATTGTGTTGTGTTGGTAATTAGAATAGTTTTATCTATCTATTGCATGTATTGTATGGTCACACGGTACCCAATTTTTTCTTCTTCAATTTGATATTTTAGTTTTCCCCTACTTAGATACATTATCCAGTATCACATAGCTGAATGCCCTTTCTTTATAGCTTCTATGAAAAGTAATTTAAAAATGAAAATTTGTTGAAAATGGGCTAGAGGAATAAAAATGAGGGCTTAGCACCTTTCGTAATTTTGATACAGAATATAAAGGAATTATGAGGGAGTTTCTGTAGCATAAAGGAATGTATTTCTGCCACAGACATATGTTTTTCCAGCACAGTGTTGCCCTTGATTTCAAGAACCACGTGACTGATTCCAGTAGCTTTTTGGGGCTGTTTTTTTGTTGTTGTTGTTTTGTTTAAAAAATTCTTAATGGTCTTCTAGGGTGGAATATGGACTGATAGGAATGCTAGAGCTAGAAAGGATACAGCGAGCACAAAACACAGAGTAGTACAGAGCCATACAGCTGAGCAGTTCAAAATTTGCCTTGAAAGCAGTCTAGCCTAGAGAAAATCATCTTTGTTCATCCTAAAATAAACAATTTTGAAGTGCTGTGGATATGTATGAAATCTAATTTCTTGCTGAAAGTTACTGAAAAAAACCTTTGTCAGTTTGGAATTCACAGTTTGACATTCACCCAAAGCTACTCAGAGACAGTAGCCACAAGCTTTACAGAACTTTTCTATATATCTTGACATCACAACTTGTATAAAATACCCCTGCAATATTTGGGGCAAAATTCTGAAGACCCCAAGGTCTCACCCTCCATGTTATGTTCTCGCTCTGTTAACCTAATCATTATTCCCATGTAGCTCAGTCCACTATCTAAAAATGGAGGTAGCTTCTCCTCATCCTCGGGAAACTTAATAGTAATTGGAATAACTTAACTAGATTGTACAGATAAAAACTCTTACAAAAATAATGATTTATTTTTTTCTATCCATTTAGACATTCCTGAGACAGGATTCCAAAGCTACCTGTAATATTGGATGTCATCCTGTAAACATATTGATTCTGGAGTTTTTATCTTTTTCATACATTTATAACATAGCCTTAAAATATCATCCACATATTTCCCCAGGAATTAATAACAGCCCATGTTACTTCGCTTTAGATTCAAAACATTGATTAACATATCCTAATTGAAATTTTAAAGTGACCTACGTGAATGAGTTTTCTGATTCATATCAAGAGGTCCCTTTTGACGCTAATGGGATGTCTATAAAAAGCATCTCCTCGCTACATATACATTAGATTTTATTTCAGGTCAAGCAGCTGAGATGAAATGTGCAGCACGTAGATAAGATCAATGATTGATGACAGATAGATAGATAGATAGATAGATAGATAGATAGATAAGTAAAAGTATCCCTCTGTAGAATTTCCGTAGAGTGCTCTGCAGCAGAACTCCTTTATGCATGACACAGAATTCCGAGCACTGATTTTTTCTGAACTCTGACTTTTCTCAACACTTAAGGAGAGCAATGGCATTGTGAAATTATTTGTGAGACCATTCCCAGGACACAGGAAATCTTGAATCCAGAATTACCACATGCCATGAAAGTCAGTTAGGCTTGTCAGCTGATCTAGGACGACAGCAGGTGTAAAACATCTCTTCATTCAGCAGAATCTTCTCCCTTTCTGTCTTCAAAGAGACAAGATCTAACAATTATTCTTCTAGAAGAACTGGATATAAACCAGCATATATTGGGTGACAAACAAAAGAATTACACTTTTTTAAATAGTTACATATTGCATATACACAGTAGAATTAAAAATAGGGGGGTTTTCATTCATTTATTGCGTACATTTTTTTTCCATCTTTAGGGTTTGTGTGTGAATTCTGTAGCTTATTATTTCCTTAAGGATTCTTTCCAACCAAAATATCTGTCACTGCTGAGACTGAACACTCAAACAAAGTGCTGACATTAAGCCACAAGAACCAATTTTCATAGAGAGCTATTTAAGTATTCTAGAGCAGCATGTTTGTATCAGACAGGCCTTAGGGTATTTGTGATTTGTATAGTTTTAACTGGCGGGGGCGGGGGGGGGCGAAGAAAAAGAATAAAAGAAGTGTAGCTGATAGTACGGATGAATGCAAAAAGCAATCTGAAAAGATTTTAAGAATAAACCTGCTATGCTGCTTCTATTTGTTTCTCACTGTTGATATCAGAACTATGATTCCTGTCATCCACTATTCTTTCAGGGTACTTGCTTCAATCTGCACTGAGCTCCTAGTTAAAGGGATCCATAGGAAATTGTTCTCGAGCTAGGGATACTTTTCAGAGGGAATAGCCATGAAATGTAGCTTTTCATAAGGTGCTACGAAATTTAAGCTCAGTTTAAGCTCTCTTTTGCCCTATTTGTCAATATAGAGCTCAAACAGTAAATCAATTGTTTTTCTATAGTAATTAACTAATAATTTTGACAGTATTTCATAAACTTTTTTTTTTCTTTATGTTATTATCTTGGAGGGAAGGTGGACCTGAAAATCCTTTAGCCCCCATACGAAATATTTCTGCAGCTACTGAAAGGCAACGTACTATGAAACCCCTTGTTGTAACACATGAAGTAAAACCATGGAAAACTCACTGTCTCCCGCATTATTATACAATCCTGATTTGGAGGGATGGATTCTATGAGATTAGAAAAGAGTGTCTTTTTTGCAATCATTTGGTCTTTGGGCCAGTTAGATAATGATATTCTATATGAACTTGTACTGGCTTGTGAGGCAGATAATTACACTCTTTATGACACTGAATATAATTAATGATTTTCTATTTGTGGCCAAAAAATTAGCTTTAAGAATAGACATACTGGATCATACACATTTATAGAATACTTATAACAGTATATTATTTAAGGATGAAATATAGGATTGAGTGGTAATAGCAATCCTAAATGAGGAATACAGTAAAAATTCTGGGAAATAAAAGAAAGCCGCAATATAAGGAATCCTTTCTGCACTTAATCTTCAGTATTTTTCCTGTTATTGTAAATTCTTTTCAGAAAGGACAGAAACTTATTTGATATTAAGAAAATTAATATTGTCTCTCAAAAGCAGAGATACCTAAGAATCTCAGGTAATACACATTATGTTTGATACATTTTTCTAAATGATCAAAATGAGGACAAAGAAAGGAATTTGCAGTTATTGTATCCTTAATAAGTTGTTTGTTTTCGTTTCTTCTTCAGCTACCAATATTACCACAGAGTTTTCCTCTAAAACATGTAATGTATTCCATAATCTGGAGAACCACCAAACACACACAGCAACTGGGGAAAGTTGCGGTTAGAAAAAGTTCAAAATGAGAGCCCCCTCTGCTTAGAGTACTCCATCCTGTCCAGGGAATAATACCTACTCATTTAAGTGCTTCAGTAATGGAGTCTTATTTAAATTAGTGTTTCTCATTCATCTTTTCTTTACAGAATAAAAGATTCAGGTGTTTGAAGAGGAAAGAAGTATAGCCTTAGCTGAAGGGGATATGGGCATTTATCTTTTCAGGCAGGATAAAACCATTGTGTGTGGTCATCTATGTTCTGAAATACAATAGAAGAAAAGACCAGAAGAGAACTTTGAAAGTCTTCAGATATTTTTTTTTTTCATTTTAATTATTTCAGGAGATTGCATTGTGGTTATTCATCCAACCAAAATGTTATATTTTTCTTCATTTTAAATTTATTTTGAAAAAGGTTTGTTATATTCTAAAGTTTGTTACAGTCAAGGTGCAATTTATTGTGCTTTTTTCCTTAATGATTCATCTTTGCTTTCGTGTTTTATATCTATCAATAAAAATACAGGAATTAACCTACAAGATAATCACATACAGTAGGATCACAAAAGATAAACATATCCTAACTTTTATGTCTTTGCAACATAAGCAATTAAGAGTTCATTTGAATTTTAAAAAGTAGGTAAAGAATAGATACCTGTTCTTTTATTCTTTGAATAACTTGAAAACATTTGAAAATGAATAGATAAGAAAATAAAATGAGCTGTTCCTCAAAAAAATGGCACATGGAGCAAAGCATAGGGGTTTTATAGAGTAAAAAAAAGTTGTGTCAGATGTTGAAAGACCTGATCAATAACATAGGATTTGCCAAGACAGGTCAAACCAAATTCATAACATTATTCTAGAGAACCAGAGAGGAACCTTAAAGGAAAGAAAAATATCATTCCATATACCTGTCTTTTTTATTTCAGTTACAACAGCTGAATTCCATAAAACAAGAAGACGACATGGTGAAGTTTTAACTAAATAGTAAATTTGCTCTTAAAATTTCAGATTACATTGTTATCTTTTTCAGCTTCTCGTGTTATTGCCTTGACTCCTCCTAGAAATTCGTAAGTGAAACCTAATTACTAGGTTTGTTCACATCCCAAGATAAGTATGGTGATTAACAATGAGCTGATTGCTCTGTAATAACTGTTTGAGTATGTTCTTTTACCTTACTTAAGAGTGAAAGAAATATCATAAAAGGTGGCTAGGTGGCTTTTGTTTTTTTTAATACCCGAATACAATGCATCGAAAGACTGTAGTCTGTGATTATCAAACTGGCTAACCAATAGTCATTTTAATAAGTGGTGTCATTCAAACTATCATACTTATATTTAAATGAAAAACTAACAAAGCATGTAAGCTGTATGAAAAATGTTCATTAAGATTTATGTGCATTTTAGGACAGAAATTAAATTCAGAGAGTATCTGTCTTTTGTTTCTTTTTGTCTCTTTCTTTGTTCTTAGTCACTTGTGTAGAAAATCATTTTAGTACCAGGACTTTTTATCACTGCTTTCATTTTAGTCAACTAAAAAAAAATAATCTATAAACATTTTTTCTAGGTTTACCAAATACTAGATAATTTTAGAATTTTACCGCTCTGCAGACAAGAAGCCCAATCGTTACAAAGTTATAGTTTGGGTTTGTTTGTTTTTTTTTTTTTAAATTGTTTATCTCATAGGATAAAGAAATAGTCTTTTGTTAAAGGTTTCAAGAATCAGTATCCTGATGGTGTGCTAATTTGTTGATGAAATCCAGTACAGTTCTTTATTTTGATTACATAGGACATTTTCATACAGTGACAAATCACATTGCACATGTTGCATACACATTATTTGTTTATTTAAAGATTAATATAGAATATAGAGTTTAACATTGTCCACCTGGGAAAATAAACTGAGAAATCAGGTAAAGCTTTAATTTCAAATCTCTGTGATTCTGTAATTAGGCCTAAATGATGATTTAAATAATATAGAAGAAGTTGGAAAATAGACAAGAGATAAAAAGAATAATTGAAGGCAGATGGGAAAAATCAGATTTCTAAAAAGAAATCTGTTTCATTTTTTGAGGAAATTTTAAGAACATTTCATGGAAATCTTAATAAGTTCTCACAGGAGTTGATTCAAAGGTTAATGATTTCCTGGACGGATGAAATATATAAAAAATATTCCCCAAAGAAACGAAAAGATTCATTATTTTTTTTTCAGGCAGGTATACAGCTATATTTTTGTTAAGCTATAATTGTATTTTCATGTGAAGAATCAAATGAATGCATGATTTAACTATGAAGAACCATACCTCATCTTGCTTTTCTCAAGTGAACCAATTTCAACAGAGGAGTTCCCAGGGACAAAATAGCAAGTTTAATCCTGATTGTACTGTTTTTTAATCAATATTTAATTATCTTTTCATTGTTTTGTATAATAAAATCTGATCTAAATTCTGAAGATTTCCTGTATGCTGACAGGCATACAACTACTAATGGCTCCTGAGACTTAGAAGGATTTGTTCGTTAACATTTTAGTTTTGATGTTTTTTGAAATTCTGTAGAAATTTGTTGTTATTGTTGTTTTTCAATGAATTAACTGTTTGAAACAGCTAAATTGCTCTCCAAAGGGTACACAAAGAAACTGAAAGGTGACTTTCCTGTCCCCATGCAAACTCCTAAAGATTGTTTTACTCATTGAGTATGCAAGTTGAAGAACTGTTTTAACAGAAGTATTTTTGTTTTACATATGAACATTCCATCGTTTATTTTTTTTTTCTGAATACTGCAAAGCTCTTAATTTCAATGTTTTAAACCAAAAGGTAGCCAAGAGGTGTTATTCATTGCCAGGATTCTACCATGATACGGTTATTTTGAAATTCTGTATGTCAAGTGTTATTAGGCCATTTACATACAAATAAACTGAATGTCTATATATATTTAGAATTCTATATGTTTTATTTCTGTCTCCAATATATGGAAATTAAATGACAATTATGTTTTAGATATAATAAGCATATCTGGAATAAAAACAGTAAGTACTGTAAATTTACACACATATTTAATAATTTTAATACATTTCTAAGCAATTTCATCACATAGTAGACTTTTAAGCTCAATCATACATTTCTGAAAAGGGCTTGATTAAGAAAAGAGTGAAAACCGTCATAATAGTTGTACCATGTGGTACTGTAATAACACATTTCTTTTACAGAAAAGTTCATTTTCAAAAGGAATTTGACCTTGCGGTCCCATTACACAAGATGGTATCACATACAGTGATGTTAATTCACTGCAGTGGGAGGAAGTCTGATGCTGAAAGGCCCTAATCAGTAGGAAAAAACAACAACAATAACAACAAAACCAAACAAAAAAACCTAAACATTCCTGCTTGTGATTAGTGTATAGTATAGGGAGAGCAAAACAGTGCTAGGCAATTTTAAAGACTAGCGTATGCCTTCAGTCATTTTGATTTCCACAGAGATCTTCAAAATTTCTAAGTGTTGTTGGAATTGAAAGGCAAAAAATTATATTTAGAACTAGACCTTGGAATGGGAAGAAAAATGTCTACGAGAAAAGAAGAAAACATCTGAAATTAAGAACAGTAACCTTGAGTAGCTTGGCATTAGCTAGCTATAAAACAATTTGTTGAGATATCAGAAATTATTTTGATAATCCTCAGCAGTAAGTGATGCATGATCACCTGAATGAGTCATCCCATAAACATGCATATGTGTTCAAGCACATGCTTTATGGGTAAAATCTGCTCATATGTACCCCATAAAAATTTGGTAAAAATTAATTTTTTTTTCAATAGCAGAAACAGGAATTACCTGCAGAGGTATGACTGAGTTTATAGTCAGGCTACATTACAACATCGTTAGTACTGTATTCATAAATATCCTTATTAAGACATCTCAGTTGTCTTATTGCATATTCCAGGTGATTTGTACACAAAACTATACGGCTGCTTCAGTACTCATCCTGAGCTAATGTCTTCTGATTCTCTGTAGCACTTACGGAAATTGTAATAACAAAAAAGCATACATGAAAAATATTTATTGAAATGAAATTTTGCATTCCACGTCCACTAAATTTTAAGGGAACCATTTCACGGATTCCAGACCGACTGCCCCAGAACTGATGACATCTAAACGTTGAAATGTGGGCCGGGACTACCAAAGTAGATAAGGTGTCCATAGGTGTCACTTAAAGGCATGAGAAATTCTCTGAGAGCTGGGAGTGTTAGGTGTTCTTTTGTAGCTGATAGTGAACAACAGTGAGCGAATGCTCTAGTACGTTCACAGGCAATAATTTTTTCGGTTTAGCTGAAAACTAAAGTTTTTCAGTTCAACCAAAATAAAAAATAGAAATAAAAATAATGTACGAACCTTGTTTTTAAGTTCCTTTTACTCTCCTATTATTTGAGTGAGACAGTACAAACAAGAAATCTGTTTCCGCAAAACATGGCAATAGCCGGTTCAAAAGAAATACAGATACTGATAGAGAAGTGTGCAGGGAAACAGCAAAGAAGTCTTCAGAAAATCAGAGAAGAAAGTTGAAAGGAACGAAATTAAATGTGTTTATGCAAAAATGCACTGTCTGTAAGGTGGAAACACAGAAGGAAGGGTCAAGGCCTTGATAAGGAAGAAGTGATTATATTAGTACATGAAACCGTGTGTATACTGCTGTCCATAGCCTTAAATGGAACATAACACTCTTGGACTTCATCATTTCTCTTCTAATAGCCAATATCACTAATATCTCTAGGCAAAATGTTCATTATATTTCTGTATTTTAGAGCAAGAAAAAAACAACATTGTGATCTTTTTCTCCTTTACCTGAAATAGCAAGAGATTTAGTTCATATGATATTACACACATCGTAACAGAAATTTAAGTGTAAATAGAGAAGATTAAGTCGAATTTGTCTTATGATTCACCTTCTTGTCCCTATATTTACAGGTCAGATACACAGAACAAAGTTGAATTTCCTTTCATAATTATTTTATTTTTTTTTAACTCCAGTTTGAGTTAATTTCATGCCACTTTAGGTGATTCTTGGTTTTTCCAACAGTTAAATCAGAGAGTTTTTTATTTGGCAACTGAAACTGAAAACACAGTCTATCAGTCCTAATATCTGATCCATAATTAAAAGCAGAAAAAAATTAAACTTTTAGAGTTATTATTTTCTACTGTGTGTTTCCCTTCACATTTGTAAAGGTCCACTATAGCTTAATCTACTCTTCATTTTAAGAGGGGCACACCTGCTTCAAGAATTATTCGGTGTGTTCCACATGCAATTGCAAGCAGCCATTGTTTGAAGTTAACCTACAGTACCATGGCGGGATATTTACCAATTTATAACCCTGGTCCTAAATTCAGATTCTTTAAATGGTATTAAGAGGTATCTGTGTCACCTTGGTCTGACAATTTTGAAGGAGAACGACCAACCTGAATTAACATCCCTGTTCCTCATTCACATCTGAAAAATTTCAGCAATTTTTTTTTTTATCATGAGAATAGAAAAAACAATAGTGTTTCTTTCCAGTTAAAATGTAGTTAATGACAGTGGAGTCATCCTCCATCTGCCGTTCTGTTGTCTCTTCCAGTCCTTTTAATGAATGCCAGGTTTCTAGTAAATGGATTCCTCCCTGTCGGTGATGTCATCAATCTGTTGTTATAGGCCTGAAGCTTTGTTGAGACATCCGCTAACAACATCAAAACTGAGTGGTTTCCACCTAGTGCTTATTTTTTTTTCCTCTCAGATAAAGACACTATCAGAGAGAGGAGTGAGTTTGTTTTCACTGTGGGTTCCTAACGCCATATTAACAAATATTACTCCCAGAAGTCAACAGAGAAAGTGCTTTTGGCTGTCGTCTTGCAGACTTGCCCAAGTGCTCCACTTTATTACAGCAAAGAAACATTATGCCTGTCTCCCCACTTAAAGACTGAGGTTTTCGGTTGCTGTTGTAGGATATTTTGTCTTATGGAGATAGGAAGAGATAAAGACGGTGGCATTCATTTGGCTTTTCTCAATTGTATCTTTTTTCTTTTTCCTCAAGTAACATGTTTAGTATTTCTTTTACTGGAAAAAAAATAGCAACAGAAACTATTGAATGGGTTCAATCATAATTCTAAATGGGCAATTACGTTTTTGCTCCAAATCATGCACAGAAGGAACTAAATATTGACCAAAAAAGCCAACAGCAATCCCCTACCCACCCAACCAAAACCAGTTTTCAATGTAATGGCTTCCCCCAAGGGGAACCGCTAACATTACTCCCCTTCAAACCAAACCAAACTAAAAAACTAATCACAAAACAACACAATGACCAAAACCCCACACATTTCTTCTACATAAGAGCAGTTTGCAAGTTTATAAACTGTTAAGTAACCCTTCCTAAAAATATGCTGTGAAATTTTGGATGTGAAGAATGTATTGGTATTAAAATATTCCGTCTAAATCACCATTGTAGAGTGTCATAAAAATACCCATAGATTTGTAAATAACAGATACAATGCTATAATATTGTAACTTCTTAATACAATTTTAAGAATATGTTTGAATTCCAAAGCACCTTATGCCTGCATTGTGGTTGTTTTTTTTTAAAGATTCATTTATGATTTATCATGCTTTAAAAGATATGTTTAAGGACATACGAGAACATTTGGATTCAAATAAAAAGAACCAAAAGTTCTGGCAAGAAACTAAACCCTGAAGTCCTGAAATATAGCACAAATATAAAATAAGAAGTGAAAAAATGTTATTTGGAAATAATAAAAAAATCAGAATAAATGATATTTCTTTTCCCTTTTGTGTTTGAAGAGGCATATTCTGAAACATGCTTCTTAAGGTGTGAAACCTTAAACCTTATCTTTAGTGAAGGGTGTCGCTCTTTATGACTAAAATGATTCTCCATTTAAAAGCAAATAATTAATAATAATCATATGAAAGCAAATTTAAAAAAAACCAACCACCTTTATTATCATTATCCACAAGCACTATTGTAATGGGAAATAAGCTAGGATAAACCATTCAAGAATGTTCTGATGAAGTCGCTTATCATTACTAAATCCAGATAGATGCTTTTCTTCCAGAACATTTGAACATGAAAATATTTATAATACTGAAAATACAGTTTCTAGTGAAGCACAAAGGGAGAGCCATGAGGAACATAGTAGAGGAAGGGAGGGATATGCGAACTTAAAATAAAATAAAATATCCTAATTTAGGCCATGGTCTTGAACCCAGATTGCTAAAAGGCAAATAAGGCACTATGAGATTATTGTGTCTGTGTATATGTGTCGGTGAACCTAATTTTTGTGAACTTTTCAATGTGTTGGATTTATGTCCATTCAGAACAGGAACTCCTGACATGTCTGCAAGATGAGATAACTTTCTTGCCCAGGTCTAAGCTTGGGAACATGAGCTGTGAGCCAAACCAGATTTACCAAATTCTCCTAGACACCAGCTATTTACTTTGCCTAGACTCCAGCAGAATTTAGTTTTCTAGATTCTAAAAGTACCGATAATTTTTTTGAATTATCTTTTGCATCTTACTGATATATGGAATGCGATTTAGGCAAATATTAAGGAATTATTAACAAACTTAAACTATATTAGAAAAACTACAACAGTTGCAGAAAAGTAACATATTTTGTCAACTATATCCTTCAAAAAAAGTTTTAGTAAGCTCAAGTCTGCAACAAATCTCTTATCTCTTAAACTGTGCTTTATCTATGTTGTGAGCTCACTTATCTCTGTTATATAGCATTCCCTTGTAAAATGTTTATTCATCTTAAAAATTCAGTTTGCAAAGAAGTTGTCAAGTAATTGAGAAAATTTTATCCCTATTTTCTCCTAGACTCTGTAAAGCATATAAAAAGAAACAAACAGGTGAAATCTTGCTTTGTTATATGTATTGGTCTGTAATAATGTAAAAGCTGACAATTTTTGGTGTTTAGTTCTGTTTGTTCTTCACATCAAACCTAACCGGTGTAAATGTCACGTTTTGTGTTGGCAAATACAAAACACATTGATGTAACACTTCATGTAATCTTGTTCCAATTTCTGCTTCTTTAAAACATTTTCTGCAAATGCCAGTAATGACAGCAGCGTACCTGCATTCCTAGTGCTGTTTTTATGGGGGGGAAAAAAAAATAAAATAAAAAATGTTGGAAATAGCCAACTTATTTCAAAGTGTTTATTCAAGATATGTCACTTTGTCAGTGTTTTGAAATGTCAACTGTCATGCAAACAAACCCGAAGCAGAATTGTAACACTTTTTTATTAGATAAGCAGTAAAAGAGAAACATTGTTTATTGAAAAACTCAACATTGCTGCATGTCTACAGACATGATAGAGCTATGTAATGCTATGTGTCATATGTGTCATATATGTCATATGTGACTGAGGTTAGCTACCCTACTTACCACTCCAACATCCATTTTTTTTTTAATATTTATTTCTGCTGAGCACTTTTGAACACAAACTTCATTAACAGAGACTTCATTGGCCATGGAGCACTGGCAAAAGGAACCATATCTCAAAGACAAAGGCATGTTTAATATCAGAAATGGCCAAACTAATCAACCATAAATTTTAGGCTTATGTTTAGCATACGGTAGTCCTGATAAACTCTAAATTTCACATCAAACACACCTATCAGACCACTACTGAAAATAAATTACTGGAAAAAAGAGTTTTAACTTTGAAAGTTTTCTCATGAAAAGTGACTGACCTCAGTGACCTCAGCAGAAGTGAAAAATATGCTGTCTAGAGCTAAAATATGCAGTCTTATACAGATTGTTTGAGTTTGAGTTAGGAAAACTTCTTTAAGGAAAATAAACCACCTCACCACTGAAGACTTACCATAAGGTCAGAATGCACTGTTGAGACTAACCAGGAAAATATGGGCTCAGAAGGAGAATAATGAGTGTATGAATGGATATGATTTTATCACTTTAAATTACATCACCATATCGAGGGGTTAGCATTGCATTAAGAATTGGGTGAGGTTGTGGAGCGTTGGAGGAAGGACACTTAAATGATCCAGTGCATAGCTAGCTCTCAAGTTGATGGCACACAAGTTAGAGACCAAGGTGACAAAGTCCCTCCCACTGTAAGTGAAGACAAGGTACATGATCAACTCAGGAGCCTGAAGATATACAAGTCCATGGGACCTGATGAGATACATCCCAGAGTCCTGAAGGAACTGG
>JAOXNO010000033.1:62626478-62639036 GCA_028565335.1 Limnodromus scolopaceus | reverse complement strand
CTTCCAGTACCTGAGGGGGGCCTACAGGAAGGCTGGGGAGAGCCTGTTTACAAAGGCCTGCAGTGACAGGATGAGGGGCAATGGGTTTAAGCTGGAGGGGAGCAGATTTAGATTGGAGATTAGGAGAAAGTTCTTTACTATGAGGGTGGTGAAGCACTGGAACAGGTTGCCCACGGAGGTGGTTGAGGCCCCTTCCCTGGAGATATTCAAGGTGAGGCTTGACAAGGCCCTGAGCAACCTGGTCTAGTGTTGTGTCCCCGCTGACTGTGGGGAGGTCGGACTAGATGACCTTTGTAGGTCCCTTCAGGCCTAGACGATTCTGTGGTTCTGTGAAACTCAGTCTTATCAATTTATTGAAGAGAACTTTGACAGAGTACTTGATCGTTTTATATTAATATTTGTCCTTAAAAATTATATGTCCTTAGGAGGCTTTTCTGTCTTGAATGCAGAGATATGATAACATGTGGAGGCTGGAATTTGAACCTATTCAAATTCCACCTGAACATAATCTTATTCCTTAACAATAAGTGTAATTTAAGGACTAAAAGATGATATTAGTAAAAAACCAGTTGGCTCAGAGTCTGAAAAATGAGATTAGATATATCTTTTGCTAATCTCATGCTTTCAATCAACTTCTGAAGGAAAAATAAATATGATGATGGTATGCAGTTTTTTTACATGCATAATCATATTCTAAATGAAATGAATAAGTGAAAAAGATTACAGTACCCAAGACCTTTAATGTATTTTTTTATTATTGTCTTTTAAAATATGACCTCCAGTTATGAACTAGGTTTCTGTAGTGCTCGATGCGTGCATATAAACTGCAAAAATGAAAGAACGTCTGTCACTAAAATATGAGAAAAGAACAAGAAGATGAATATATATGTATATGCCAAAACACAAGGCAATAACAGTCACCACTCTACAGAGTATTGTTAGCATACCTGCACTTTTCCATTGTTCATTTTTTTGTACGTATCTCATATTAATAGAGTTTAAATATAAGATTTGAGGAAAAATAATTAAATACCATTTATATTCTTGTAGTGATTTTCCAGGCCTGGTGGAAAATCTTGGAAGATATATCTGACCTATAATACCTTGCAATCACTGGGGGAGGAATTTTTGAGACGAGATCTGCAAAAAGTCTAAGTATTCTCAGCTACCTCCATATGCATTCCCAGAATTAGATGTTTAAGAAGGACACTTAACACGACTTGGTAACACTAACATTACTACAATATTAATAATCAGTTCTCACCAAAAAATAATTTTTGCAAAGAAAAATGCAAGACAAAGTCAGAAGTCCTCCTTTGGCCTTTCAGTTTTTAACCAAGCTATCTCTATATGCAGAATTTTGCATAATTAATAATTAATAGCAACACAACCAGTCCCTCTAATAATGGCTTGTTTCAAACTAGCAAAAAACCCAGGAAAACAGTGTATAGATAAAAATAGTTTGGGGTCATCACTGGAAATAGCTATTTCTCTGTTTCTATTGATTTATCAAAATAATTGTCTACACTACTGTGAACATTAAAATTTTGTGGAGGCTAAAGTAAAACACAAACTATTTTTTTAAAGAGGACAATCATGCCTCTAAGCTCATTGTGGTAGTCAAGGGCTACATAGTTAAATATCACACCAGGAATATACTGTACCAGCTAATGCTAAGCTTCTTACATGCTTTCTCATTCAGTAAGTCCAGTCTTGCTCACAAATTAAAATGAAAAAGTGTACTTTTTAAAAAATATGTAACTTCCTGTGCTTACCCTTTTAACTGACACAAGTATTCAAGTCCAGTATAACTGATGTCTAATTACATTGAGGTTTGGATTTTTTTCAGTGTATTTCACGGTATCAATTAAAATTTGCAGCAAGTATCATTTAAAAATCCAAGTCTTCCCTCTTTGAAAGGTTCTGGCACGGGTAATAAGACAATGAAAATCTTTAAGTAACTCTGCCAAAGACCCTGCATTTGTTACTTAAGTAATGTTTTCTGGCTCTGTTCGTATTAGCTTTAGCTGTGCCAGGTTCTAAGTCATTCACGCTTCAATAATTGGCAATGCCGTTCATTTTCTATAATGAGAATGAAGGTTCCATGCACAGTTCTGCAAGCAATATAATAATGTAAAAAACAATAACCAAATCTGTCTTCTTAACTGAAGAGCAGGAATTTCTACTTCTGTCAGTGCATCTTGCGTAAACCTGGTCAGAAATAGATCCACTGATACTATTTCACTGATGTATTAATTTTAGGTTTGCCAGCAAAGAGTTTAGGGCATTGGCTCCTTAAATCAGTGGTACATTTTAAAAAGTTGAAAATCAGGCAAGTATATTAGATCTAGCTTTTCTTAAGGACTTTGAAAATTATTTTTACATAGCCATGCAGATAAAATAAAATCACATGAATGAACAGGCAAATTTTGATCATGGTCTCTTCATGTAAGTTGGTGTTTCTTTATGTACATAGCCCATAATCAGCAAAAATGTATTTTATTCATTATGATTTTTAGATAAGTAGTCAGGATACTTCTATACTATACATCACCACAGGACCCAATGCACAGTGGGCTGGACATTAAGTATTGTTGCAGAAGTCATAAATGGTGGCGTTTTATCCTTTAGATAAACCACAATCTTAACTTTCACACTATTATGTGACAATGATGCATTGAAAGATGATATTAGTCTGCTCAAGTTCTCTGTTATCCACGAGTATAAATGCAGCACACAAATAATACCCACAAAGAAAATAAAAGCTATGCCTGAGCCAACTATGGAACAGAAAGCAGTATAGCTGTATCAACGAAGCAAGACAGGGTTTGTAATCTCAGGCATGGCATCACACTACACTACTTGAATAACAAAAATCTCTCTCTGTCATGAACTGTTTACTTCAAAATAGCTGAAACATTTATGTGAAAAGTAGGGGTCAGAGTTAAATCTATAGTCTATGCAATGAAAAACTGATTTGAAAGAAATGGGGTAAGGTTTCAGGTAAAAGAGACATGAGAACTTTAGATCTTTTATGCATGATTGGAAATATGGGCTGTTAAATTATTAGACAGATGAGAACTCTCACAGTAATTGATTATTTCCTTTTGGTCCCCCCAAAAAGGAATTGTCTGAAAGCACTAGAGACAGGCCACAATTTACAAGTAATCCTAAAACTACTAACAGCACATTATTAAAGCAAAAAATCACCCAGCTCTGTCTGCTTTCCCATGAACAATGCCAAAGGAAGGAATTTAATAACAAAACTAGTCATATGAAAATAAGTTTGACTCGGATTGCTGCATATACTCTATACTAATTGGAGGAAGCCTTATTCCCAGGACCCAAGAGTGGTTCAAGTCTATGTACTTGTTACAAGTACTAAATAGCAAAAGGAATGTAAGTTTTCATACAGTGAAACAGTTAGTATTGAGAACCTCGGAAATTTTACTTTGAACTAATTCTGCTTTGGTCACTTGAACATGATAACTTGATCATGTGCAGTCAGAGCACATTCAGGGTGCTCCTGGAGAGCATCTTTGTGTTCAGTTTCTTTCAAAAGAAACCCAGTAAGAGTGATTTGAAACCATAATGTGAATCAAAGGAGAAACAATCAGAAAAGTAACTTCAAAACCCCACTTTTCAACAAAACTAAAACAGTAATACAGAGGCGCCTTGAGTTCCAGGAGACACAGCACCCCTTCAGAGGCAAACCTTTAAAAAGTCTTCAGTGCTCCCTGTGTAACATCACAGACTCCTTCATAAGCTCTCAGCTGTGTCAGTGATATTCCATAAGTTTGACTGTGAGCAGACACAAACCTGCTGTGCTCTGAGGCAAAGACACAGACTGTCTTTGAACAGAAGCCATACAATTCTCCTTGTTGAAGTGGATTTGTATCTTGCCCGTGCTGGAGTATGAGCGGAGAGAGCTGTAATCTGGTGAGAACAAAACACAAATTTGTTTCAGTTTCATTTTCAACATTGTTTTGAGATGAAAAACTATGTAAAACTTAACAAATGTAGGTTTTTTATGTGTCTATAAGTTTTTCCAATATTTCATTCAGAGTACTAGCCACTGAGTATTAGACAAAAAGGAACTATTCAAATTCAACCACCCTTCTTCTACAGAAAAAGTTTCCATTGGCAGTACTAGAGAACTTTGACCAGAAGTTTCAGATTCTGAGATCCTTAATGCAACTTTTTAATGCAAATTTAGGTGGACATCAGAAGAAAATCACCCATCCCTACTAAAAATGGCAAATGAACAAAAAATGGCAAATGAACAAAAAATGGCAATAAACAGCAGACTTGGTCAGTACATATATAACATCTCTTACATGCTTCATGTACATGCTTTCTATATGTATTGCAGCAATATAATAATTAAAGGAAAAGTTTTCCTTGAAAATTGCAACAATAACTGTGTTTGGCCATTGTGCCTCTATGATTTCTGCGCCTACATGAATACTCTTTCTCACTTGTGCAAAAAGAATAAGTATAGAGACCTGTTCTGTAATTTTTGGTTAAAAGTGAGGTCGGATTCTCTACAATAATTATGGAGGATTTGGAAATGCCTAATGGACAAGTGTAAACTCACCCATAGGCTTCCCCAGCCATAAAGCCTCTCTAATCTTCTTGTAGCTATTACTACTTGTATTACCCGTCAGAAAGATTACTACATAATCTATTGCAGAAATCTCTGGGACGGAAGAACTTTCTTCTAATCAACATCTCCATGAAGACATTACCACGCAGCAGATGAATTATGCATAAGGCTAGCTTTTACCAAAGAAAAGATTTAAAAGTTTGTATTGAAGTACAGTTTTTAAACCTATTACATCTTATAAAACTTCTTGTTTCTGAATCCTCTTACTTCTTTTTTTTTTTACCTGCTTACACTTTAAAAGTTTATCCTGACTGAAAAGTCACAAATTTTCACAAATATACACAAATTAGAAATTACGTCAGCAAACCCTATTGACTTCCTGCCTAATCACATCAGTTGCAGTATTTTTACTAGTACTTCTTTTTTGTGTGAGGTATTACCTATTTACTGATAAACATTGCATATCTATAGACTTTTTTCTTCTTTAATTGGTACTGCATTGTCTCCCGTGCTTCACATAGAACAGCACCGAAGTCCAGCACAATGTCTAAAGCAATACAAGCCTGTTGAGTATTTGATAGTATCCATAGGAACTTTGTTATAAAAGCTTTCAAACTTAAGCAAATAAATCCACTTGTAAGCTATTTTCTTTTTCTTTTCCTAGTTGCTTCTCTTCGTCTTCATGCATGAAACAAAATTTTGTGTCTTTAACCTGCAAAGGGCACCTTTAGCATGACAAAAAGTCTATTATGGAGAATAATTCTCTTCTCTTTGTTTCATGGGCTCTAGTTTGGAAACTGGGTGATGATCTAAGGGAAAAAGTGTTAAAAGGAAAATAAACATTAAAAGCTCAAGCTTCTCTCACGCACTCATATGGTGTATTTTGCTTTTGAAATTTTGCATTGCCACGGTATTCTGTCCACAGTATGAATATCATGTGCCTGAATTTCTATAGGACATAGCAAACAGCACAGCAGTACACTCAACAGGACTGTTTCATTTCATGTATCATTCACAGCTTGCTGCTGTGATTCCAGAACTCTCCATAACTTTCTCATAATGTTAGAAAAACAAGAAGTTGTAATTGGCTTTTAATCCTGGGAAAGTTTTTCAGATTTTTACTTCTTTGGGGTTTTTTTTGTTGTTGTATCCTTTAGAAGGATATATTTTTGAAGTTTGGTTTTCTAATAAGAACTATTGATATACGAATTTGGGATGTAGGAATATTTTAAAATTTAAATGTTACAAGTTTTCAGAGAGGTTGTTGCTGTGCATTTATGCAATAAATGGTGTTACATTTGTAGAGTAGCTGTGGGTACAGTTTACAATTAATAACTGGATTTCAGAGCGTAAGACTGAAACTACATGTAAGGGCCTCTATCTGTCATTCTTAGTACTTACATGTACTCCATTAATGAAAAAAAAATTAAAATTATCATCTTACAATCTTTCCTTCCCATACTGGGAAAGCAGAAATATGGAACACAAGGCTGAGGGCAAGATTTCAGATCTACAAGTATTTAGATATCTACTGGCATCCTGGAAAAGTAAATTAGATGGCTAGGTATCAAGCTTCCAGCAAAAAATCAGACTAGTGCCACAGAAAAAATACATTGAAGTTGCTATTCTGAGCCAAACATCATGTAGCTTTTTGAGGAATTGTTGCCAAATGCAAATTTGGTTGATCTTTTAGGATCACCTCTTCAGGGCACAAGAATGGTCTGCTCTTGTCAGGCAAGTGTGGGGCAAGGTCAGCATAGACGAACGCTGAGCTCAAACACAAAAAGGAAGTGGGGGCAGATGGTGGAAGTGGGGTTAGGCTGGATGGGAGGAAGGCAGAGACGTTGCCTGTTCATGTAGGAATGGACAGAGGAAAGGGAAAGTTCAGTTGGAGCTGGAACTAGTGATGGAAGTGAAGGGCAGTAAGAAAGTTTTCTCTAAGTACATTGCGTGATGGCATGCTCCCCTTTCCCAGGTCCCAACCTGACCTTTATCTGCAGTAACTCTGCCCAAGTGGTAACCACCCATGGTGGTCACAAAAGATGCATCTAGTTGTGATGGCTGCACTGGGCCCAATGTGGTCTCGGTGAGACAGATAACAACACAATAGCCAAGGGCTAACTTGAGTGATGCTGATATTGTGGTCAGTATGCAAATATGACTACAGGTCAATCGTCTTAGCCCCATAAAAACCAAACAGCCCAAGAGCCCTTTGAGATCTCCTGCATGGCAGCATTTGCACACCAGGATCTCCCCTTGAGCAGAGACGCCACTCAAGGTTACATGTACTTCTCGAGATTCAGAGATTCCTTGCTGCAACAGATCCTAGGTAAGTTGCTTACAGCATGCTAAACTTTTAAATCTTAGCTAAGTGATATAAAGGATTGATTACACATATATAATGCTTTAGACATTATTGACCAAGTCCGGGACTAGGATTGGATCCAGCCACACCCAGGCTCCTCTCTGAGAAGGAGGAACCAAGGGGGTCCCTTCTGAACCTCATGACTCAACAGGAGGGTCTCCCTGACAGTTCTGTCTGACTCTGTCCTCTGTGTAGTCAATAACTGTGTGCCTGGCCATCATATCTTGTTATAACAGTGTCACATTTACCATTAAACTTTGTTAAATCCCTGTTTCATATCAATAAATGTATTGCTGCTTCTCTCTACAAATGAAGCGCACCACTTCTATCCACGACACATTGTCAGGAGAAGAAAGGATGGACCTGGTGCTCAGTTGGGCAAGGAATCTAGTGATAATTCCAACGGAAAAGGCTGGGCACTCTGTGCCTTTTTTACCCTCAAATAACAATTAACTTAAAAAGTACATTAAGGTAGGAGTCAGCACATTTGTATGTAAATTAACTACAAGCCAGGCAGGCTCAAAGTGTTTACATGAGAGACTTCCTTTGAGTCTGGTCATCTCATTGTTCAAGTTTTTAGAATTTTATTTGTGGCTCAAAGTTTTACTTTTGTTTCCCAGAAAACTTCAAACCTTTTCAAGGTTGTGTTTAATAAATTAATATTAAACAAATTTATGTTTTAGGAGTAAGCAAAAACACGATCAGGGAATTTAGACCTAGAAATTGCATTTTCTTGTAGCTCCGATCCTAGGTGACCTTGCAGAACTGTTTGGGTCCCTAAAAACTTTTAAAGTCATAGCCTGATGTATGGTTAAAGGAGAGCTGTGATAAACAAGAGAATTGTTTATTTCGTTTTTCTAACCCTTTAATATCTTTCAGAATTTAGTCCAACTTTTTGTTATGAGAAGTACACAGTGAACTTTCCAGAAGAAAATTTTGCAATCATTACCATATATTTGTGTTCAGTATCAAAACACCTTTTCCTGTATCACAATTACAAAAACATATTTTCTTTCTGGTTTTATCCAAAGGGTTTAGGCAAACTAAGTAGATGTGGTGGTGTTGAGGGACATATATGGTTCAGGGCTTCAGGTTCTGTTTTGATAAATAGAAAAATGCACTATTTTATTAATATTTATATTTCAATAAATTTTGCCTTAGCATCTACGGATTTTTAGACCAGTAATAACAACATGCCTACTGTTGTTTGCATGAGAATGGATGAAGGAAATAGCTACCTTACTTAGGAATGACTATTGTTAACTCAGGATATGCCACTTTGCCTTTGTGGTGAAATGTTAGCTCTCTGATGTAAAGCAGCCTGGAGCAGAATTCAGCACCGATGTTACTTATTAGATAAGCAATAACACAGAGGACATGGGGTTCTGAAGAGTAATCCCTGCTGTGTGCCCAAGGGCACTGTAGAATTACGAAATTCTACATGGCATATGTGACAGGGGTGGGTGACTTCTTTTAATTATGTGTGCTTTTGGATCAAGGCATCACACAGTACCCTTAGTGATAGAAACTGGAGCATGAAACCTACAGTCCCACAATGGACAAAGAATTCTGTTAACCCAGCAGGACATTGGATAATCTACCGTAGGTCTGCGCTGGGACATAATGAAATCAAAAGATTGATCTGCTGATGTTAATAAGTATATTTTAAATGACTTCTAACATCACTGTAAAATATCCTTTTTTTAGAGGCCACCAAATGTAATTTCCCACTTGGAGAAAGTAGTCAAAGCAGAGCCTTCTGATGCCTGTATATTTTAAAGATATTCCAATTCTAATGTTAATTAATTATTCAATTAGATAT
The DNA here is from genome assembly GCA_028565335.1 of Limnodromus scolopaceus. Classification (NCBI taxonomy): domain Eukaryota; kingdom Metazoa; phylum Chordata; class Aves; order Charadriiformes; family Scolopacidae; genus Limnodromus; species Limnodromus scolopaceus. Next base: position 62,630,243 of record JAOXNO010000033.1, on the reverse strand, counting down.
GCTAATACTTGTTTTCCTTAAATGCACATATAAAAAATTGTGTTTCCCTGTCCTGGGCTGAAAATATGGCTTTAACTTTTTAAATAAATAAACCATAAAAATTGCACATGTAGTACTTTCTGGACAAGTTTTGTGTGTAGCACATTCATTATATGATAACACTGGCAAAAATAAAGTGTTATTCTATGTTTATTGTTATGAAAACCAGAGGATTTTTGGCACTTTTTAATTGTCTTCTCAGTATGCAAGGTTACTCATGTGGGTGAAGGCTGAAATACCAAACTACAGGAATTGCTTACAGTATAGATAACCGTTATCGCAATTATGTGCTGATAGAGCTTTGAAGACTCCATTTTCTTGCACCTTGTGTGGTCTGATCAATAACCAACAAAACACCTTGCATGTCAAACATAAAGTATAATACCTCTCACATAAAAGCTCACCTATGTGAGAATGTGGGAAAATGGCACTTACAAAGCCACTTGAACACTTGAATGTATGACTTTACCACAGCATAGTAAGTACGAAAAGTTGGTGACAGGACAAATGGGGGATGAAATTTTGCATTTTAACACATTTAATATGTACATTATTTCTATGCTACTTTACATCTGGCATAGATGTAGCACCTGTGCTTCAATTGTGTATTGTCTAGAGTTTACAAAGTGAGAACTTTCTCATTGCTTTTTAGTGTTTTAGCAAATAGAAAATCTTGGGAAAGTTATAATAGATTTAGTTATTTGTATATTTAAATTATTAGTATAATTTTTAAAATAAAAAATATTGAGATATTTGTTTGAATATTTTCTTGAAAGAAAAATCTTACTGATATAAAGTCCTTTGTTTTCTATATTATATGAATTTCCTTCTGGAAAAGGTTAATAGACCCCAGTCAGCATAATATTTGGAACTGGACTTTAAAAAAAAAATAGTAAATAAATCAAAGATTTCAACTGTCTGAATGTTTTCTTGCTTGCTTTGTGGTGATGAGTTCTGCCTTGCTTGTTAAATGGATGTACATCAAGACCTTGTAAGACAGAATGCCTATTTGCCAAAGAAAGGCAGCATTTCTGAAACTGGACTTCTGTCTCTGTATACTTAAGAAGATTACAAAAATTAGACACCCACTCTTTGAAACCACAGTTAATGAATTACTTAATCTCTCAGTGACTGTAGTGTTAGTGTGTTCCAGAGGTCTAATCATAGGCTAGAATTTAAAGTCAGTGTAAGGACAGAGTGCAAAACCTGCTGTGGTTAATATATGAGCTCCCACTTTGTTCCAGAACTGGGGAAGATAAAGACTAATCCTGTTCATGTTAGTGGAAAAGAGGTGAATAAAAGGGAGTTTTAGTTTTAACCTCCCTATTTTTGTACTGATTGAAAAATTGGGATTTTTTTTTTCCTCTTATTTTAACTTTTGAGAAACAGAACTGGTTTATATTTTCACTAATTTTTTCTATTCTAGAAACATATAAACATGGTAATCATAGAAAAAAATGATATGAAAAATGATAGAATCATAGTTTCTATGTAGAAATTGTTTATAAAATTTGGCTCAAATTTAGCAGGTTTTCTGTTGTGTATGTATAAGGGTGCGCATATCTGTGTAATAACACACACTTTCTTATGTAGAACTTTGTGTTATATGACCAAATAGGCTTACAGAAATTTAACTCTTTGCGAGATCCTATTGTTAACAATTTACAGTTAGTTCCGACTTGTTAATTTTGGGTGTTACAATGACAGCTTGAGTTGGGCTGCTTTTTCCCATGAAACAATCTCTTTTGTAACATTCTTGCTTATTTCTTACCAAACTTGTTGGCAGGATTTGCAACAATCCACAGTTGTAGACTGCTAGAGAGCATTTTCTTCCAAGATATATTTCTAACATGGATTGAGAAACAAGAACCTGATGTTTAGGGATTTTTGAGATTTATGATTCTGCAGTCCTTACCTTGGATCCTTTGGGTGTGTGGTGTGTGGCCTTGAAGGCGAAGGTTTGCAAAAAAAAAACCCAAACTCAACAAAAAACCCCCAAGACGTTAATTTTCAGTGATAAAATTCTTCTTCATATCGGATGTTGCACTTGCAGAAATAGTTACAAGTGAAATAACTAGACATGCTTGAGAGGTCCTAGAGGAAACTACATGTGCTCTCTGATGAGAGGGCTGTCACTGTTTTGATTCCAAGTCAAAAAGGATTTGCAGGTAAAGGGGGCAAAGACCATGGTTCAACAGAAAGACATCAAGGAAACTTTATTCTTTGCTGGAGTAGGGTTGAATTGTTGAACACTAGAATCTACCAACAAGACAAGATAGCCAGACACCAAGTTTCTTTATGGAATACTGCTTGAAAATCTTGATGCAGCTGGATTAAACAACAACTGGGCCAGAACATCTTAATAGTCTTTCTACCTTTGCATGTCTTGTAATCTTTTTTGGGCTTTGGATAAATTACATATAAAGAAACAATAAATTAAGTTCCACAAACCCCACCCTTTATCAAACTAATATCGAAAAGGACTTTAAACGTCCTCTATTCTGTGCATATAGACAGTTGCATTTTAAACCAGGATTGATGTAATTCTGAACTACTGTCTACTCTCAGGTGAGCAGTATCTGCCTCAGCGTACATAGCAAGGGGAATAATGAGATGGAAGTAGGAGGTGATACACACTGATCCTTTTTCAGGTTAAGGCAATTGTCTGAATGCCAAGAAATTGGTAGTAACTGCTTCAGACTACTCATGACAAGAAGATACTCATCAGCTCATTCATCTTCGTCCAGGATGCTGAGTGTCTTGTATTCTGTTCTTTAACCACACATTTGATCATAGGTAGAAATTCCCACCCTTTTAGGCACCTCAGACTATTTCTGGATCTGTTCCAAGATAGAAAACCAAGCCATATAATCCAGTTACTAACTGAAAATGAAATGAAAGGGCAAGAGATTGTTTGGAGTCATATACAGGTAGGGTTTCTATCAGTACCAATGCTAACGCTAAATTATTAACCAACATATTTTATTGATATCAATTTAAATTGCTGTCATTCTTATTTCACCATAGTTGAAAATGTCAAAACTCATCTTTTGCATGTTCTTAGAAGCACTTACAACTCCATAGAGTTAGTTCTAGAGCTAAGGAATCATTCGATTCCTGAGAGCCCTCAGGAGCATAAACTATCCCATAGGTCAAAATTGTGGAACATTTATCATCCTGCAGTACTACTTAAACAGAAAAATATTATATTCTTACTATTTATCTGTAAGTATCTAAACAAGAAGTCTGTTCTGTACTTCTAAGAAGAACAGTGGAGAGTGTAGAAGGGACAGTTAAGGGTCGAACTTACTTTTGCACCTGTATCATTCTGTCCTACTTTTGACATTGCAGCAGAAGCTGTCTAAATTTAAGCAGCCTGTTTACATCTTACTTTTATTATTCATACTTACCAGAAACTCCAGAATTTTCCTGCTGAGGACTTCTACTTTAAGCATCCTCTGCACCTTGAGACCTGTCCCCATTTTGTGAAATAATCCTCATAAAAATGGTTGTTTTCTTCCCTTCACCAGAGAGTTTTCCTCTATTCAGATCTAGGGGTTTAATGTCTCTTTGCACTTAGCAATCAAATAAAAAACAAAAGCAACACTTCTTGACAGGCTGAGCCAACTCAAGGATTCCAAATACTGTAAAATAATTCCATTTTGTCACCTTAGAGGACTTTCATTGTCCTCATTGTTGGAATGGAGCAACTCAGTTTTGCAGTAG
>JAOXNO010000033.1:62605278-62626378 GCA_028565335.1 Limnodromus scolopaceus | reverse complement strand
AGAACAACTTTTTACATTGAGCTTGTGAAGAAATTCCGGGGGGGGTGGGTGGGGGGGGGGAGGGGCAGAGATGCTCACAGAAAAAGAAGGCTTTTGACACCTGCAGTTCCTTCTGTTGCAAAGGATGTGGGCAGCAGCTGGGAGGAGCTGCTCCATAGCTTCCAAGCTATTTCTTTTCTGTGATAGTAGAAACAGAAAAAACCTTTCTCAGCAGAATCATAACAGGGGCATCTTTACTGAAATAATTAGGATGGTTGGTACTTTGTCACCTGGTGAGATCCCCATTTGGCTAAGCATAAATGTGGCTTTGCTCATGGTACATTATCCCTATAACTGACATGTTTCAAATGGTGTAATTTAAGTTTTACAAAATGTTAGGATTTGATCTGGGTATGAGAAAACAACATGTTCAGAATTTCTGAATAGAAATTCCATATGAAAAAAAAAAATAAGATAGAGGTAGCTCTAGGGCTGCTTGAAAAAGCAGTCTTTGGCATCTGTATTTTGCTACAATATTTGTTAGACACAGATACCATGCTAAAATGGTGTTATAATTTTTATATCCTGGCCCGAGGTTTAGCTTACTAAAGAGACTGTGAGAAACTTCAGCAAATGACATGAGAAACCTCTAAACATAAAAAATAAGACAATGAGATCTGACAAAAATTACAGAGAGTAACACAAGGGATGTATATGTTTCACAGGTGACTAAGGGGGAGTTATGCAACCTGTGGACTGACGTCCCAGCCCAGCCTTATCCCCACAACCCAGCCTGGCCATCGCAGGGCTGTGTCTGACCCCAGTTCCCCTTGCTGGGACTGATCCTGACCCCAACCACCCCTGCACGCCCTAGGGAAGCCCATGCCAATCCATTCTTGCCCCCTGGGGAATTACTGTATCGAGTAGTTAACTTCTGTGGGATCATCTCTTTGAAGGTCTCATTTTGAGAATGACTTCAGTGACTGGCAAAAGAACAGGGTTAAAGATAGAAGCATTTTAATATTCACACAATTCTAACTGATATGAAGCATACTTTTTTCTTTCTTATTTTACAGTTACTTTTTTTTGAGAACTGGTGTTCCTTAATTTTGTGTAATAAACTATAGATTCAAGTGGTGTAGATAATTTGACATAATTCCTCTTGAAATATCAAAACATGTATAAAAAGCACAGTCAGTAACATGCCAGAAGTAAGCGCCTTCCTAAAGTGGATCACAGTATGTCTTTTATGATCATTGATTTTTTTTCCCCACGAAGCTAAACCTACGCTCTCTAAGCATTTATTGCTGTATGCTTCTTCTGTGAACATCTAAAAATAGAGAATTCAGATAGCAGATCTGTTCTGATTCTAGAAAGAAATAAAGTGAATATAAAAAGTTTCCAATAGCAACATTTTTTATTGTACTATTGTTGAGATTCTGCAGCATTTAAAGTGATATTCACAAATAAATGAAGGATGCAAGAGGTTTTTCCCAGAACTGTTACAATTATATATCTCCTTGTTTGCCTATGTATATAGGGAAATATTATTTTCTTTTCCCCCATTTTTCTTTTCTTTTTTGAGAAAGTGACTGTTACTTTTCTGACAGTGAAAGGTTTCTGGTTGTCCTGAGGTTTGATTTTGGAATATATGCCGTTGAATCTTCCAGTGGGAGATATAGTTTGTCTGTAATCAGAGCTGTAAGCCAGTCATGGGAAAAGTAGAATAGTGCTCTATCCCTCTAAGAAGGAATTTGTTGGCATTCAAATTTGTCTGTGTAGCTCAGAAGCAGAATATGCAAACCTTTCGTCATCAACAGTTTCTGTCAGGGAAGAGCATAGCAAAGCTTGGTTAACAGTTCAGGGAAAAAGGTGAACCACTATGAGCACTCTGGTTTCATTTATTCTATTCTAATACCTTATAGCATGTGGTTTCATTTATGGGACCATTTATCATTAAGTAATACATTGTTATTCATCATAGTTCATACTGATTTTGTTGGTATGGACTTCTAATGGTCATCTGTCATCTATTTAAATAAGTACTGCTTTCAGAAAATTCAGGGATATTTTTAAAATCTATTCAAATGCATGAAAAATAAGAACCTGTTACTCACATCCATGGGATTTTAAGATTAAATTCTACTCTAAGTTATACTGTAATTAATTTGGATATATTCTAGAATAATTGACAGGCGTAATTGACTCTTTTCAGCCTCCACATTGTAAAACCTGGATCCTGAGAATTTCATGTAATGGTTTAGAGGAAACAGCTAACTGAACATGCAGAAAAAATTGTCCATTGTCTCTGGAAAAAAAAAGAAAGAAATAAAAATGCATAAAATTCTCACAGGACACTCAGCACATTTGTGATTCATAGCAATTTACAGTTAAATAGTATTTATTCAACAAGTACAATGTTAAAAAAAGACAGGTTTCAGCGAACTTGTGTTTTCTGCTGATACTATGGTTTTATACCCTTTTTAGAATGGTGCATTCAGTTCAGTAGTGGTTTTATTTGGATTTTTTATTAGTTCTAGTCATCTAGGAAAGATATGCATGCATAGGTAAAACATATGTGCACAAGTATGTGTTGCTGATTGGTGAATTTAGATGAGATGAGAACAATATAGTACCAAATCCAAGGTGCCCCTAATCTATATTGTATATCATACAATTTATATTATGAATTCACTTGTTTTATTAAATGAGAATACAGGATGATTCACCTTCTGAGTCCTGCACCATGGGTCTCATCAGCACTGTCCAGAGAAAACCCCCTTCTGGTTTGTCATCTTTAATTTTTGAGAGTCTACGTTCTCAATCCAGCTTTGAGAAAGGAGATTAGGTCTTTTCTTTCTTCTACTAGCGAAAGGCATCAAGAGAATAGAGATTCAATTTGGCAGACATTCAAAAGTTTCAGGCTTTAGAAATGCTTGGATTAATAGGCCAACAATCAAACAAGTTTTACAGTCCAATGAGGAAACAAATGCAGAAATGGACAATCAGCATAGGGTAGAAACAAAGATCTGTTGCTGATTTGAAGCATATGCAATATTAAATAAGATTAGAATAAATTCGAAATTTTGGGAGACTCTCAGATAAGACTTGGTGAATATTTTCATATCAGTTCATTTCTTCAAATTGCATGACCAAAATCCCACTAGTATAATTACTGCCATGCCTCAAACCCAATATTGTCTGAGATGTTTTTTACTCTGAGTCCAGTCAAAAAGACAAACTGGAAGCTTATGTATTATTGCTGTCCCTTGCCTAACAATTAATTTGAACAAGAAATCGCTAGGACTAAATACATTCTCCTTAGAATGAGAAACAAAGTTCTTCAGCTGAATGTCTTTAAACTCAAAACCCCTGTAGAAAACTAGACAAAAGGAGTTTTATGATATAAAATATTGAAACTATCTATCAGAGAATGCCATAGGACTTCCAATGGAAAAATGTTGGAGGAAGACATATTCAATACGTGTGTGGAAGGTTAAATTTCTCTATATAAAGTGGATATTGAGGTTGTATTAACTGTTTACCAGTCCCTCTCCAAGTTGAGAAACTCTGAACAGGAAACTTACAGTTCTCACAGGTAACTTTTCACTGGAATTTTCTAAAAAATAGAATTATGTTGGACCTACAATGCCAAGAAGTAAGAATGAGAATAGAAACAGCTTTGAAGTGCAGTATTTCTTTGAAATTGCCCTTGTGTTCTGAAAAAATTGATAACGTTAATTCTGGAGACAAGCCCAATATTGCTTTGATGAGGGAATCACTTATGTTAGTACCAAGATGAATTTTTCAAGTAAGTTGATATTTGCCTTTGAATAAACCACTTCACTTTTATCACCACTGTCACCAGGACCTTACTCATAGTAATTAATTGTCTGCAAAGTACTCTGAAGATATAAAATAACACCATTATTAATTTTCATTATTTTCTATTTTTTTATGTAATGTGGGAAATTGCTTTTATAGGTAATTCTTTTTTTTATTTCTGTGTGGAAATTGTCTATTATTAGGATTATATACACATACACACTTATTTTAAGCAATTATAGATTAACAATGCTTGGAATTATGTTAACCCTATGAAGTGAGACTATTTTTGCTCCTGATGTCAGTTAGAAATATACAGTTAAGAAACCCTGCCCAGGGCATTTCCTGGGGATTAATGAACTAATCGCCATTTCGGAGAGTTAGTTTGCTTGAGGCAAAGCTGCTCATTAATTCCCAAGGAAGTATGTTGGGTTGGGGCTTGGGGTTTTTTTTGTTGTGTTTTTTTTTTTTTTTTTTTAAATTAATTTATCCACAGAGTAAACTCTTACAAGTTTCTCTGGGAGCAACTTCATTTTACACTATGCCAGAAGCATATTAAGTTTGAATAGGTGGTTCTCCTATATTGAGTATTCATGCAATATTTATTGCAAACACAGCAGTATGAGAATTTTTTATTCTAATTCTTAATATTCTGTCAGGAATGCTAGTATACTATGTTCCTAGTCCTTCCCTGACAAAACATTTATAACACATTAAATAATATCAAGAAGGATCATTATACTGAATCAACTGAACAATGTAACAAGCCTAAATAGAGTGGTTTCCTGGACAAAACAACACGGACCATCTGAGGAGATGCTAAGGAATTAACAATTACATTGGTTATTTTAACAAAATTAGAGGCCAATTGCTGAAACTAAGTCCAAAATATTTGTGATAGCACATTTCCTGCATGGCAGAAGGGTATATCTCAGATATTCAGAAGTGTAGGTAACACAGGAAATGGTACTCAGCAGGAGCTAACCGAAAATGATTCATCATTCAAATCTCTGTCTCTAACCTGCAAAATTCTTCTGTTTTAGTAAAGATAAAAAATCACATTGAACGAGATCAGGTTTATTTGTCTTTTAAATAAAGCAAAAAGCAAATAGAAAGCAACGATGGGTGTTTTTTTATTTATTATATATCTCAATACCTATCAGTTATGTAGATGTGTTTTTCTTGTAGACTAGATTAATTAATATGAACTTTTGTTTTTATCATGGAGTTTAAGTGGATCCTTGGCAGTACTATGACAAAGAGCAAAAGTCACTCTCCTGGTAGATCTTGTCTTTCGGTTGGGAAATGAATACACATTTTAGTATTTATTCAATCTACCTAAACTGTTTGGAACTTTATTATGTCTTACCATAAAATATGTGCAACTCCAGTGAAGTTATACCAGTTTACTCTCCGCTGAAAACATGTGAACATAAGAATTTTTAGAGATAATAAAAAGGAAGTTCTTCTCATGCAGATCAGATTCCACTTGATAAAATAAATTATCACCCATTTAATTCATTAACATGTTCTGTGTCACAGTTTTGCTTAGAAGTTGTTTTGAGGAGTGGAAAAAAAGGCCAAAAACAATAATGCATTTTATATTGCAGTAACTTCTGGTAAAATATGGTGACTTAAAGGTAGAGAGAGATCACCACAGTATGCTCCCCATGATTTTTGGAATATATTGATAAAAATCGAATCATAAAATCATCTATTTTGGAAGGGACCTCAAAGAACACCTAAGTCCAACCGTTAGCCTAACACTGGCAAACCCACCACTAAACCATGTCCTTCAGCATCACGTCTGCCCGGCTTTAAAACACCTCCAGGGATGGTGACTCCACCACTTCCCTGGGCAGCCCATTCCAATGCTTGATGACCCTTGAAATTTTTCCTAATATCCATCCTAAACCTCCCCTGCTGCAACTTGAGATCGTTTCCTCTTGTCTTATCGCCTGTTCCTTGGGAGAAGAAGTTACCCCCCACCTCCCTACAGCCTCCTTTCGGGTAGTTGTAGAGACCAAGTACTTTCATGTTTATTGAAAAAGTTTTCCCTTTTTAGTAATTCAAAACGTCATTGGACTGTTGTGGGAGCATATACTAATCTTTACAGATATTTTGGCAATTTTTCATCCTAAATGTTTTATATTATGATGTAAATGTTCAATACAGTCTAACCATTAATAATGCTAGTGCTAAAAATATAAATAAAAATTCCTTCTTTATGGTTTACTAAAGAAAACCTCCACAGACCAACAACATACTGCATGATTTGAAGACCAGATCATCTGTCTCTGACCAGGTGGTAAACAACCAGTGCCTCTAATGCAATATGTGGGTGCCCTCACTTCTAAAAGCTGCCAAGAGCCTAATAACAAAGATTCTCTGCTGGTGATAACTTTTAATTATGTTTCAGCTGGGTACAATGGAGAAGTTGAAATCATAATGTTTCATAATTCTGGCTTCTGGCCCTTTTCTTGCCCATCCCCAGATATTTGTTGGTGTCCTCAGGGGACCCATCTGGACATAGTCTAAAGAAAGAATTAGAAACATCGTGGAAGTAACTAATTTTTGTAATTCTGTGAGAGAAATAGAAAATTAAATTCACAGAGTCCTGTTTATTTACATCTCTAAAAGGTAACATTTAGTAGAATGATATTTTTTACTAGAACAGGGAGACTGTGCCATTAGCTATTGTTCCCTTTGTTTATCTGGAATATTTTAATAAGCTTCTTAAGTTAATGAGCCATCCAAAAGTTTAATTCAAACCCCTGTCAAAAAGAAAACTAATCACTAGTAATATCTGGGTGTTCAGAAAACCTGAACACGAAACAGTTTACTTGCTATTGGAAAAAATTCAACAGAGCTTAAAAAGGATTAAATCACTAGGATACTATAGACATTGTGAAGGAAAGGGGAAATTTATATATACAGGAATTGCTCTAAACCCCAACAGAAAATAAGTCACACCAATTGAGTGACATAAACTGACAAGAATCAGCCACCAACTGAATTGGTAATGTTTATGCAGAACCCAGTACCATTGTATTGGAACTGGTTAAATACTCAGATGATGAGAGCGAGAAATGGACATTTACTACTTCTTTCACAGACTAAATTAGACGAAACCCTGCATTTACCATTCATTTACTTGATGAGCACCTGCTTCCCTATTTTCCTAGAAAAGAAGCATTTTTGCCTGCTTTTGTCATGGTAATGTGAGTCATCATGTCCATTTGAACATGGATTGATATTACTCAGCTGATGTTTGATTTAATTAGTCATTGCCTATGCAGAAAAAAATGGATAAACCAGTATCCCATAAGCACAGAAATATACTTTTACCGGTACAACAGCACATTTGACACTCTTACTTCAGCAGAGAAGTGTAATCTTGGTTTAATATCAAACTGTTTCAGCAGCTCATTTCTGGAATCAGAGTTCAGTTTATATGGTAAAAAAAAAAAAGTAAAAAAAAAGTTCCCAAGTATTCATCAACTTTTGAGGAAAGTATTCTACAGTGAATGAAAATTTCACTGACATAGGTCACATATAGCAATGTGTCAATACAGGTGTGGAGGGAAATGATTAAATAAGGACAAGAACGGTGTGGAATCCAGAAAGGATTATAAAAAATTGGAATTAAGAAGACTTTTCATGTCACTGGACTCCCGTCCAAGTCCCTGGGTTTCAATGAGAATAATAAGAATAGGGAATATATATAATAATTATTGAAAGAACAGGAGTAAGGGGCTGGATGGTCTCTCGATGCCTCTTGTCCATCAGACAGTGGTCCTAAAGCAGATATCCACTTTTACACTTTTGTGTCTATAAGCAGAACAATTACAACAAGAGTAGTGGAAAGAAAAGGAGTGGTCCTTAATTTACATCATACTGAGTTAGAGAGAAGGGAGAATATTGAGAGGTGTTACAAGAAAGAAAATAATTGAAATACAATCATAGTCATTAAAAACTATAACAAGAAGGAACTGTTAATAGTGTATATCACTAGCTTTCCATTCTTAAATCCTATTTTTCATTTTTTTTTCTTTTTATGAATTAACAAGATCATGATGATAAACTTTTATTGATTGCTTTTAGATGGTATTGAACATATTTCGGAATTTCTGGAGCCTCGCCTGCATCACACTTAGTATCACTGTGTTATTGGCTTTACTTGAATAAATACATGACACTTCACCTGTGTTTGAATTGGTCTTTAGGGATCTGTGATTGCAAATTCTTCCAGGTGGATTTTCAGCACTGTTCACAGGAACAGGTTATATACTGATGGTTCCCGCTGAGTGCTTTTGAAATTCTATTCCTAGCTCTAGGCTCTGACAATCTGGCTCTGAAATTTTCTTTTTTTTAATTCTTTTTGGTTTTGTTTTTTATTGGTTGCATTTTTATTGTTGTGGGGTTTGTTCTTTTTTTTTCTTTTTTTTTGTTGTTGTTAGATATTGCAATAACTATCATCAAACTCTTGCAAAACGTACTTAATTTCCTGATTAGAATAAAGCTTGGTCAAAAGACATTTACTGTAGAATCTGTCAGTGCGTTTGCTTAAGAGTATATACAAATCTTTACTGTTATTACGCAGTAGTGTGAGCAGGAGATTGGAGATGGCAAAAGATATGTGGGAATCTAAGAAATGTTCACCTTTTCCGCTGTTCTTTTATTTCCTACATTTCCCTTCACACAGATGTCACACCATAGGGATTATCTTCTGAGGTCTCAAACTTCCTAATTTAGTTCAGTGATTATAGGTTTGAAAATTTTGCCATTGATTAATACAGGCCACACATTTCATAAAGGAACTACATGTGCTGTTCTTATTTGGTTTTCAACAAAACCTCATGTTCTGAAGAAAATTATTAATTTCTGATTGTGTTTTAATGATTTCAGTGAAAATCATTATTTGCAGCTATTGGACTTTCTTTTAAATAGTGGTAACTTTCAATCTTATGTTTTACTTGGTAAAGACTGAGTTATTTATGAGAAAATGGCATATTAATAGGCTCTTCCATATCATGTTTAATCCCAATGGTATCCTGAGTTACATTATCCTTGACATCACCCTATTAGATTGTTGCATTCAAAATAAAGTGTCCTTGATTTGTATTTGGAAGGTATAAAAGAAAAATATAGCATCTTAAAAGAAAATAATTATGCAAAAAGAAACTTTCCAGTAAAAATAGCTGTTGAGCTAAAAAAAAAAAAAGCTTCTTGTGCTCTTTTCTCTTCTTATGTGTATAGTGAATCACCCACAAAATTATGCATAAATTCACTGTCAAAATTGCATTCACTTTTTTATGTGTACCTGCAATAAAATTATTTAGTACAATATGCATTAAAACATTAGCAAATTAAATTCCACAGCTGAAACAGAACAAGGTAACCTAAAGGAGGAAAAGGAAGTGCCATAAAGGGAATAGATAATATAAAAAAAACCCATGCAAAGTAGCTTTTGCAGTCTATATCCACCTGGTTAACGGCACAGCACCAGTCATATGTCAGTACAATATCATAGGTCATAGGCACAACTCCAAAAGATAAGTATCTTAATGAAAATCTAGTCTGAAGAACAAGCTGCTCAAGACACGTGGCACCTCAGAACCTTGGAAACTAGGAATCTGAGAGGACTGCCTAATGGATTTGGAAGCAGAGAATTCTGTAAAATAAAACTGAGATCTTTCTTTGGCCTTTAAATTAGGTTTAGATGCCTACATCCCCAGTAAGTAAACTACATCCAGTCTAAATTTTCTACTATGCCCTAAGCATATGGTAACAAATATTCTGCTGTCTCACTAATACTAACAAGAGACTTGCATTCAAAGTGATTTTCTCCAACAGATTTCCTTCCACCTTTTTGAGAGTTTTAGGTATTTATTTCAAAATGTTGAACCCATCTAGTTTTTCATTTCAGTACTGCTTTAAGTTGGTTCTGACTGAAGCTGGCCTGTCTAAGTTCTATTTCACATCAGTACTATTTCTTTTAATTGCTTTGATCATAGAATTATAGAATGGTTTGGCTTGGAAAGGACTTTAAAGACCACTGAGTTCCAACCCCCCTGCCATGGGCAGGGACACCTCTCACTAGAGCAGGTTGCTCAAAGCCCCATCCACTGTGGCCTTCAACACTTCAAGGCATGGGGCATCCACAACTTCCCTAGGCAACCTGTTCCAGTGCAAATGATAAACCCATTCTGAGGTTTTACTCCATCAAAATGCATGGTTTGGGTTGACCAGACCTTTGCAGGATCTTCTGGCAGAAGCAAAGGTAGCCATCCACTGCAGAAGAGTAAGAAATCACTTCGAATGTTTTACCTAAAGGTCTCAGTATCAAAACCTACACAATACCAGCCTAAGGTAAAGAAAAAGAAGGTTCACACTGCACATGATGGCAAATCTCACAGTGAAACTGAGAGAATAATGTTTGGATGAAAAGGCCAGTGTAACATGAGGCTGCTCTGCAGGCTTTCATAAACACAGAGGCTTCATGCTGATTCAGATTCTGCCAGGAGATGTCAGTTTTCAGTTGAATCAGTAACCGGACAAGTGTGTTGTGTTGATTTCTGATTTTGGTTCAGGACAGACTTCAAAATGAATTTTAGCTTTCTTTTTCATTCAAGAAAAAAATAATTATTCAAGCAAATTTACAGTTGATACGTGTGTTATTTCAATTCAATTTTCCTTCAAATAATATTCCTTGTAATCTTTGGTCTGGGAAAAGAGAGGCTGTAAAAAGACACAAAGGACTAAATTAATATGTGACTACTGTCAGTACTGTTTAAAAGTTCAGTAAGCTGTTTTCAATTTTTTATTCTCACTTCTACACTATTGTTTTTACTAAAAGGATATTATCATGTGTAGGAGAGGCTGGTGCTTTGGTTAATCCAAATGTACCCTACCTTAACATAATAAACTGTTGTGCACAAATAATTTTACAGATTTCAAGGAAAAAAAAAAACAACCTCGTGGCTAAAATGAGTAATTTTCTTTTCATTTGTATTTAGTTTAATTATGAGCTGTTATATTCCACATCACAGGGTGAATGATGAAAATATTAGCACATTCTCTTAAAGGAAAACTCGAAGAATATTTCACATTGGCCTTCCAGGCACGTTACTATTTGTTCCTAACGATGAATTTGCCGCAGTAATTGCTTCAACTACCAGGTACTGTGACCATAGCACTAATTACCATCTCATAAGACTGTAGTGTATTCACCACAGCAATGTTAGTATGTTAACACTCACTGCTTTTGTAAAATAGAATGTTGACATTTTTGTGGTGTACTTCATGAATTAAACTAAAATGCTTTCATTATTGCAGGGATGCCATTTTCTAGAATTTCAGCTTTTAAAAAGGCATAAATATGATTTTCAATAATAGTGCATATTTTAATATTCAGTCATTATATAGTCACATATTTAGACACTGATATTTCTATCAATCAAAAGAAGTAGAGGGACAGCATTATATGTTATCCAGATTTTAATTTAAAGATAGCATTCCTTTAAGACCTTAAAAGCTATATTTCAACAGTCTCAGAAAATTTGACCTGAAAAAACCAAGAAACTACAGTGTTCGCTGCAGCATGAAGGATGTTCTCAAGCATATTAAAACATAGTTAGATTTTAAAAACTACTCAGTTTAAAGTTTTTAACTACTCAATTTAAAATCTTTCTTCTATTTGTTTGAAAAATATTCCAGAAATAACTTTGTCTCTTTTTTGTTGCCCTCTGTTTAGGTACAATATCTTGGGTAGTGTTTGTATTGGGCTACTGGTGCCCAGACAATGAAATGGGCCAGGGCAGCATCACTAATTACAAGTCTTCCATATTAAATAAAGTTGCAAATGGAGCCATATATTTCCAAATGGACTGTAAGATTTACAGGAGACAGTAAAATTATCATTTACTGATTAATAGTATGTTACATTTAACTACTAAATAAAATAGCAGTTACCCCCCTGACAAGTATATGCAGATGATTAACAACCACCCAAAGAAATAACAGCTACGCCTTTAGGCCAAGTCTTAAATAAGGCTTTGAGATTACTTTCTGGATAATATGTTTCTTTCAAATGTGATTTTTTCTGTAGAGTTTTGATTGTCCATGTTGCTATTGTCACCCATTGGGTGGACAGTTGTTCCTTCAATTATGTTTCAAATCACAAGAATATTTGCAAGTTATTTTTTATTACAAAACAAAAAGTAATTCAATATACCAGAGTATATTCTATGAAAAATGAAATATTTTACATGTTCTGATTACTAACTCATGCCAATTTGTTTTAAATTAATATGTTAGATATTAATTACATATCAGGGATCCAGCCACTGAAAAGATCCACAGACAAACCATGATATATAAAGAGTTATTTAAAAGGTAATGGTTCTCCAAAACACTAATCCCAATATATTTCACTCATTATTCAAGGTAAGGTAGTAGAGTGGTCTAAAACAAATAACTGTAGTAAAATTGGTGGTAATAGTGAAATTACCAATTAATTTTGCAGGGAGTGCAGTAAGCAAACATAGAGGGTCCAAGGAAAATATTATTTGGGTATAACTAATATGACATAGCTGCTTAATTTTTGCTTGTGTAACTAACAACAATTTATATCAGTTTGGACAAGTATCATTCTATATTTGTTTTTATCTCACTCTTTTTTGTTTGGTTGGTTGGTTTTTGTTTGTTTTTGCCTAAAATCCTGGTTGAATAATATTCCATACAAAGGTGAATCAGGGATGATCTAATTAAACAATAGAAGACATCATTAACTAATGTAAACTAGCAGAGGTGTTTTGAAGAGAGTCACATTATGCTGATCTTCACTAGCTGAAGTGATCACATATTCTTTCTACAGTACTATTAAAAGTGACTGCAGTACCAATATGAGAATGATGTAAAGAAACTGAAACACATGCAGAAAAGAATCACAAATTTGATTGAGAAGATGGAGTTTATGAAGAAAGTTTAAATTGTTTAAACACATACACTCAGATAAACATAATAAGGTAAATATTTACATATATTTGCACATTTTAAAAAAAGGAAAATAAGAGATGTTTATGATTAGAAATTAAATTGCATGTAAGGAACATGGGGATAGAAATGGGCATTCTACTATATTTGAGCATTGCAAGGAAATATGCTTCTTAGGGCCTTCAGCTTATAGCCTTATAGAACTAACAATAATAAGAGTAGTACCAAAGGATGCTTGTAGGAATGAGTGGGTAATGAGCTGAGAACATTAAAGCTTTGTATCGGAAATAAAGCCTATAAAATCTCAACAGAGACTAAATATATTTTTATATATATATATAGTACAATTCTACATTAAGCCTTAAAACTGAAATGTTTGGATTTTTAAAAATTTTAGCATACTGTAAGAATACTGTCACCAAAACACAATAGCTCTCTATTTTGTTTTGTTTTTATTTAGTAGAAATCATAGAATAGTAGAAAAGTTTAGGCTGGAAGGGACTTCTAGGCATCATTGCATCGAACCATGCAAGTTGTTACACCAGAGAAGGGAATCCATTTGGTCAAGCAAAACTTACCACGTTGATTTTTTCCAGTTATTTTCTGCTCCTTCATATAATGTTAAGATCTTCTGTAATTTTTCAAGGGACTGAAACAAGCTTTGTGCAAAGGTCTCTAAAAAACTGCAAAGTGGATAGCTGAATGGGCAAACAGCAAGTGTGTAAATGAAGAGCCACAGTTGCCTGAGCCAGGGAAAGAAAGAACAGTGCTCGATATCCAGGGAAAGTAGTAAGTTTTCTTTCTAGGAAAACAGCAGAATCTCCAGGGGAGAATTCTGCTTTCACAGCAAATTAAATATTAAGAAAGAATTCCTACTAAAACTGTATAACTGCAACCATCTTCATTATATATATGCAGTAGCCATGACTTTGTATGAATACTGTGCACGTGACCATAGAAATTATGCATATGCTACACTTACATTTGGCAACTGATGAAAATTGGTTAAATCATGTTAGACAGAAAAAAATACTGGAAAGAAACTCTTGACATACCCTGAAAGCTTTTCCTCTGAGCAATAAATAAATTTAGAGGGAAATCGCCTAGCTATTTGTCATTTTAGAGTTGCAGAATTTTCTACCTATGTATTATCTGACACTGAATGCAATGGATTATTAAAAAGTTCATGCTTTTATTCTTCTGCAGTTTCATAAGTTTTATGTGGGTGTCCAATCTACCCCAGTTTTGCACTCAGATTTACTACCTCTTTGGGATTCGAATCAGCTGATAAAAGAATTTAATTAACAGTGACATTGTTGAAGGATATATTTCAGGAAGAAAGTTTTGCATATTTAAAGGCAATAAAAATGACCTCTTACTGAAATATTTAATAATTACTTTTGTTACCAGTGGCTTCTTTACCAATTCAGGGTTCTCATAGTATACATGAATGTAAGTTTGGGCAAAAAAAATAAGGATTTGACCTCTTTTCCACTTTCCTCTTCTATTTATTTTCTTTTTCTTCTCCTTTTAAACAGCTTTAGAATTGCACTGCTCCATTTATGTTTTTTTAATTTTATTTTTAATGGATAATTAACGATCAGTGGCTTTGCAAAATTAGGATCTTGATCAAACGTCTTGACATTATTTCTACTTTGTCTACACCATACAGGTTCAGAAAATATAAGTTAAAGGATTTGTGCTATAAACATTGTTGCATGTTATGTTTCTATGTTCCATATAAGCAAAGGAAGCTTGAACAGCTGTAAAACAATGATTTAATTTTTATATTTTATGAACATGCACAAGGGTTTTCCATTAAAAAAAGAAAAAAAAAAAAAGAGCATTTTTGGCCATGAATTTTGCGAAAAACTGCTTTAGTTTTTTCTATGCAAAATCAACCCCAAAGTGTTTTGGTCTCAGTTCTTATCTATTTTTGTTATTGAGAACCATTCCAGATTCCATCAAGGGAAGCTCTGAACTGAGCTTGCAGTGTGCCTCTGCTGCTAATACAGGCTGTATTTTACTCAAAGATTAAAATATCCATTTTTAACAAATGCAAAAAAAAAAACACCTTAGCAGACATGACTTTCTCCTAGCTGAGAAAGTATCTCACTTTCCTAGTGAGATGTAAGGTACATCTCACCTATGTATTTAGATATTTTAGTCCAACAAATTAATTACGCTAAGACATAATCAACTATGCCTTGTTTGCAGAGTCAGATTGATTAACAAAGCATAGAGCTCTAAAACCTGTTGCCTAAAATCTTTTGGGGAGAAGAGTAGAAGACATGGATGAAAAAAAGTGTCCATACAAAAAAAAAAAAAAAAAATATTATTGGGAGTAAGAAGGGAACAAATTTGCCAATGTATCTATTGAAAATAGTGCTTCCTGAGCTTTCCTGGAAGTAAATTTACCAAAAGTAGTATTTTGATTCTGTCACATCTGGATTATTTGAAGGTATGTCTGCAGTTCTCATTTTCACTTTTTCCATGTTAGACAAGTACAGATGAGAAAAATTTCTTATTTTTTGAAATTATGGTCAGTAGGTATAATATACTTCAAAGAAAAACATCTGATTCCTTGTCATCTAGAACATGAGTTGATTTCTTGTCTTTTTACTTCTTGATTTTATATTCTTAACTTGCCAGTGAGTTTTCTTTACCTGAATTTGAATTCGTACACTCTAATCGATCATAATAATTTTACCTTGGCTGTCATCAAAAGCACTCTGTAAAATTATAATATGTATTTTTTTCCTTTGAATGCTTTTAATTAAGCAAAAATTGTTAAGCAAACTATACACTAACTCTTGTTCTTTAAAATAACTTCAGGATTAGTGGTGAAAATGTTACTCTTAAAAAAATTGTATATAACCTATAAAAGTAAGAAAATTAGAGAAGCCTGTGAAATATGCTGCTTTTTTCAATGATCACAGAACCCTTTGGTCTGTAACACAAAAAAAAAAAAACCAAAAAAAAAACCAGAGAAAGTACAACTTGAGAAATTAAAAGACAATATAATAGATAAGGAGAGAGAATGAAGAAAAAAAATCAATTTTCTAAATCACTGTCTGAAAAAAGAAACTCTGCAAAACCCACTATGCAATTTTACACACTGTACTGTACCCTGCAGAGGGCTGGATTTTTTGGAACACAACAGAAAATGAATTTGTTCTTGGATTTGGTTCAGAGAGAATCATGAGAGCAATTTGCTTCTGATACAGTTCCAGTAAAAAGCTATTACGTTGATTGCCATAAAGTTCATCAGTTTAAATATGTAACTTTTATTCCTGACTCATCATTTAGGTAAAAATACTCATTCACTATCACAAAGATGCCCAAAATAAAGGCAGAAATTATTTGAAGATCTATGTTGCAATTGTCAACTCATAAAATCCAGTGTCTCAAAATGAGAGTGGGTTCGGGATTTCAGTACTTTCTTGCAAACAGTCAATCAGACTCTAACTCATTTCATGAATACAACTGGTACTATTTTAGTCTTCTTCCCATTTACCTCCGCCTCATCTCTTTAAATCTTTCTTTTGTTTTATTTCTTATTACTCAGGCAGTCAGTGATTGGTGTGGTATCGTTTTAAATCCTGAGACAACTCTTTCATTACCCCAGGCATGATCTGCAGAAAACACTGGGAGTCATGCAATCCCACTCCAAATCTACATGGGACAGAAATATAGTCTTATGTCTCAACATAGCTGAAGGCAGACAAAAATGGCACAGGAATCTGTAATAAAAGCATTATGTTATTTCTAGTTGTTTGCTATTGGATACCGACGACAATCCGTGTTGCACTGGGCATAGATAATACCCAGTGAATCACTGGCTAACGTCATGCAGAGCACAGGGCATTCTCTGGGTGACCACCAGTCCAGAAGGAGATGGAGTAATTGTCTTTTGGAAAATACTTTCTGGAAACCTTCCAACATTATTTTGCAGCAGTTTTATTCTTGCTTTCTGGTGGCACTACAGACTGATCACAGCAGCTACGATGGAGCTTTTAGTCTGCAACTATGTATTGGCCTTGAAGTAAGATGCAATTCAATCATCTCTCTAGTGCTTTGTATCAAGGAATTGTGCATCATAACCACATGGATTTAAGTGATTGTAAGGTGTTATTAAAGTCTTAAAGTGTGCAAGTATCAGCAATGCCTGTAATCTACACAGGGTAAGTTTTAAAATGCAAAATAAAAAATGGAGGTAAAACAAATTAAAAATAATAATTGTTGCCATTCCTTTCTAAATTTCCTTTACCTTCATGAAGTTTAACAAGGCCAGTGCACCTGTGTTGAGAAAATCACCAATATGAATACAGATTGGGTGATGAATGGATTGAGAGTATTCCCACAGAGAAGGACTTGGGGATACTGGTGGACAAAAAGTTGGATATGAGCCGGCAACGTGCACTTTCAGCCCACAAGGCCAATCATATCTTGGGCTGTATCAAACTAAAAGAGGCCAACAGGTTGAGGGAGATGATTCTGTGCCTCTACTCCACTCTGAAGAGACCCCACCTGGAGCGCTGCATGCAGCTCTGGGGCTCCCAGCAGAAGAAAGATATGGATCTGTTACAGCAGTTCCAGAGGAGGGCCACAAGAATGACCAGAGGGTTGGAGAACCTCTCCTATGAAAACAGGCTGAGATAGTTGGGGTTATTGGAGAAATGAAGGCTCTGGGGACATCTTATTGCATCCTTTCAATACATAAATGTGGCTTATGAAAAGACAGAGGTGTTTTACCATGACCTGTAGCGACAGGACAATGGGCAATGGTTTTAACCTGGAAGAGGGGATATTTAGATAAGATATAAGGTCCTGTGAGGGTGGTGAGACACTGGAACAGGTTGCCCAGAGAAGCTGTGGCTGCCCCATCCCTGGAGGTGTTCAAGGCCAGGCTGGATGGGGCTTTGAGCAATCTGGTCTGGTGGGAGGTGTCCCTGCCTATGGCAGGTGGGTTGGAGCTTAAAGATGCTCTTTAAGGTCCCTTCCAATGCAAACCATTTTATGATTCTATGATTTTATGATTCATATGGCCTTAACAAGAATGCCTAGCTATGATAAGCTGATTTATTACTGAAAGTTATACACAGGATGCATGAGGCAATGGATTAGGTACAGTATTGCAAGTAACTGCATTGCCAAGTACTACAGTCATTAAATGCTCAACAATAGCCCATCACATGCCTTGAAACGGTATAATCTGCTTTATTAAGAAACCAAATCTTATTAGGACATCTCTCTTAACCACTTCACGAAGTTTCTTGGAAGTTAAAAGATCTTCTACTAGTTACTTGTAGCAAAGAAACGACATCTGTGATAGTGCAATGTCTTTCAATTGCACTGCAATGTCAGCACTGGAACTGTGCCCAGGTCTCAGTAGCTGTTCTGTAAAATGTACCATAAATTACACCTTAGTTTAAAGTACACACTTTAAGTGTTATTGAAATGTTATTATGCTCAAATGTAGCCATTGAGTTTTTTTGGTAAAGGGAAAAAAAAAAGAAGGTGTCAGAATGCAAACAACGACAGGGACAAATTTCATCTCATTTTTTATACTCTGTAATTTTATTCATGTCTTTGCGTTGAATGAGATAGAAGTCAGAGCAGTATTTGTCAGTGTGTCCTTAAATGTAAAAAGAAAGCCTGATATTTCAAACAGCTAGAGAACCCATTTTAGAAATTATTTCAAACTCCATCATCTGTTCCTTTTGTCGTTTGACTTATTTAGTCAGATATAGAGTTCCCTGCTTATCCCCCCACCTGGTTTCTTTAAAATTATTTTTTAATGCTGTGCCACAGTCAAAAACAATATACTGAAGCAATATATTAAAAAGAACAACTTCACACTTCAAAGGATTCTACTATATTAGATGCAATTGTCTTCACAAATTCTTCTGATTTACTATTGGCAAAGTCACCTAAATTTGGCTCCTTTCAAAAAGTATTATTTCTTCCATCTTAGGATGTGTCATTGAAATGTCATTAGGATCCTGAGGTGGTTTTTTTTTTCTATATCTACATTATGTTAACTTATTTTTGTAAAAACAGAACGTTTCTATATGGAATGTAAACCAGCTATTACTTGGTGACAGTGTATCAGCTGTTTCAACTAATTATTTAATAGGTGAAAATCAACAATAAAAGCAAATTTGTGATTCATATCAACCCTCTTTTACAGGAGAAATCTAGTAGAACATCACAAAAATCTATGCAAATAAAAGCAATAATTAGCAGAAGTAAAAAAATGCTCTTAATTTCTTAGCGCTTCTATAGGATGCAGGAGAATGAATTGGTGAAGGAATATGCATGAAAGTTTGGTATGGAAAAATACAGCATCCTGTGAACATATTTTTTCATCTCTCCTGTGATGGATGTGAACTTTTAATAGTGGTTTATTGACACTTTATTTTGATCTGGTTATTGAGGAGTTTTGAAGTACAAAGGCTAGAATCAGTTGAAAAAGCAAAAAGAAGTTACATTATCTAGCAAGACCCATTGTAAATGCTTGGGAATTTATACCAGGCAAGTTTACAGCCAATGACTGTAAAACACTTAAACACATTTTCTTCAGCTACTAAGATGGCTTGGTCAGAAAGGAAGAGGAAAAGAACTGTATCCAATTTCTGGATGGATGAAAAAGTTTCTTATGAGAAAAAGAATGTAGCTGTTAAGGAGTTATTTTCACTATTGGAGATGTAATAACCTAAAAAGTTCAGACTTGCTTAGATTAACATCAGTAGATCATCTGTAAAATCTGTAGCTTTCTACTTCAGAGTAAAAAAAGTCACCCAATAATTTACCTTCTTAAGAATCAGAAAGAAAATTCCAGTGTGCTCTTTAATAATGACACCCCAAATATATACAGATGATTAAAGTGCTGAAAGAGTGCAGAAGAATTATAGGAGATTCCCACAATAGATGATGCAGGATTTTAAACTTCCACCTGCTAGCTGTATCCTATAGCTATTGCTATATTGTTATAAGGTAAGATAGGCCCCTTTACAGATTGTTTTGTGTGTAGGTGCATGGACACAGTTCTACTCATCTAATGATACCTGTGATACAGCCTTCCCTGTGCTTTGTAATTAGAGTAGGACTGTGTTTGCTTAGAACTTACTTAGCTCCTCCGTCTATTCTAATGGTTTGCAATTACATGTCTAAATTTTACTAACATTGCTTATGATTTCTAAAACAACTTATTTAATCAACAGTGTTTGAAGTGATGAAGGGGAAGGATGGAACAATGGGCTCATTTGTAGAATACTTGTTTTCCATTGCCATTTATGAATCACATTTAACTAACAAGTGAAGAAATGAGATAGTCAGCTTGATGTATTGTTACCCATGCGTAATAAACCACAGCCTGAATATCTGATTTTTAAATGATTTAGATCTATAATATTCACATTTATTCATATATGTTTCTGGTGATTTGGGAAATTGCTTACTTGTTTCAAACAAGCAAATGAGATATACTCTGGCCCTTAACAAGTTGAAATGTAGGTCTTTGGCGATTCATATGTAGGTTATACCAAAAATCTTATGAGACGACTCCAAATAAAAGCAAGAATTTATTGCTTCTGAAAATTTTGCAGATTGCAAAAGTGTATGAAATATGGAAATGGCTTGAAAAATAATTTCAAAAAAATTTCCATAATACTGATTTTGTAAAGCTGTTAGAAATTAACACATAAGAAAATTAAACTTCCTTAAAATATTGTTTTAGATGTTGGTGTTGACATTTGAAAATAAGATAAACAACCATTGGAAGTGTATCGTCTGTCACTCAAAAAATTTCCAGATGTTCTGCAACTCCATCACAATTCATTTTTATAACTTCATTTACATGGATGTTAAAAAAATAATTAGAAGAACTAAAGTTCCTTCTAAATATTTCAAATAAATGTTTAAAAGAAATTTATTACGTATTATTTATTATGCAATATTTTCTGACACTGATTATCATTTAATGATTGTTTGGATCTTATACAGAGCATGTATTAAAAAAAAATCCCACAAAACAAACCAAACAAAAACCAATCAAACACACACAAACTATGGAATAGCAGTTGTTTCTTAAATGAGAACTTATGCTCTAAAATAAATGGTTGGGGTATTTTTTTGCTTTAAATGACATACCAAAGTTTCTTATAACTATTTTTCTACCTTATTTTTCTTAGAATCATAGAATCATAGAAACGTCTACATTGGAAGGGACCTTAAAGATCATCTAGTCCAACCATCAACCTAACTCTGACAAAAAAATAAATAAGAAATAGGAAAT
>JAOXNO010000033.1:62581392-62605178 GCA_028565335.1 Limnodromus scolopaceus | reverse complement strand
TATCCAATCTAAACCTCCCCTGGCACAACTTGAGGCCATTTCCCCTTGTCCTATCTCCTGTGACCTGGGAGACGAGATGGATCCCCGCCTCTCTACACCCCCACTTCAGGTAGTTATAGAGCGCGATAAGGTCTCCCCTCAGCCTCCTCTTCTCCGGACTCAACAATCCCAGTTCTCTCAGCCTCTCCTCATAAGACTTACTCTCCAGACCCCTCACCAGCTCCATTGCCCTTCTCTGGACATGCTCCAGCACCTCAATGTCTTTTTTGTGGAAGGGGCCCAAAACTGGACACAGTACTCAAGGTGAAGCCTCACCAGTGCCGAGTACAGGGGGATGATCACCTCTCAGGTTCTACTCACCACCCTGTTCCTGACACAGGCTAGGATGCTGTTGGCCTTTTTGGCCACCTGGCCACACTGCTGGCTCATGTTCAGC
The DNA here is from genome assembly GCA_028565335.1 of Limnodromus scolopaceus. NCBI lineage: Eukaryota > Metazoa > Chordata > Aves > Charadriiformes > Scolopacidae > Limnodromus > Limnodromus scolopaceus. The sequence goes on along the minus strand of JAOXNO010000033.1, from coordinate 62,604,742 downwards.
TGACAGTCGACCAGCACCCCCAGGTCCTTTTCTGCCAGGCAGCTCTCCAGCCATTCTTCCCCAAGCCTATAGCGCTGCCTGGGGTTGTTGTGACCCAAGTGCAGGACCCGGCACTTGGCCTTATTGAAATTCATCCTGTTGGTCTCAGCCCATCGTTCCAGCCTGTCCAGATCCCTCTGCAAAGCCTCTCTGCCCTCCAGCAGGTTGACACTGCCACCCAGCTTCTTGTCATCTGTGAATTTATTGAGGGTGCACTCGATCCCCTCATCCAGATCATTGATAAAGATATTAAAGAGAATGGGTCCCAGTACTGAGCCCAGTGGGACACCACTCGTGACCGGCCACCAACTGGATTTGACTCCATTCACCACCACTCTCTGGGCCTGGCCCTCCAGCCAGTTTTTAACCCAGTGGAGAGTATTCCCATCTAAGCCATGAGCAGTTTCTCCAGGAGGATACTGTGGGAGACTGTATCAAAGGCCTTGTGGCTGATTGTTGGCTGATTGTGGCTGATTGTTCTCATTGGGAAAAATTTTCATCTTATGTCCAATCAGAATCTCCCCAGCAGTAACTTGTACCCATCACCCCTTGTCTTTTCCATGTGACTCCTTGTAAAAAGGGAGTCTCCATTTTCTTTGTAGCCACCCTTGAAATACTGGAACATGGTGGTAAGGTCTCACCTGAGCCTTCTTTTCTCAAGGCCGAACAAACCCAATTCTCTCAGCCTTTCCCCATTCTTTGGTAATCTTGGTGGCCTTTCTCTGGACACTCTCCAGTCTGTCCATATCTTTCTTGGATAGTGCAGATCAAAACCAAACACAGTGTTCCAGATATGGCCTGACCAGAGCAGAGTAGAGTGGGATAATGATTTCTGTACCTCTACTTGTGATGCCCTTGTTGAGGCAACCCAGCACCCTGTGGGCTTTCTTTGCTGCAACAGCACACACTTCACTTATACTGATTTTGAACTAAACAGCAATTTTGCCCATCAATTATCTTTGATATTGGTTGGTTTGGGGTTTTGGTTTTTTTTTTTTAGTTTTTTTATCACCCTTAAAAAAACCCAACACTGTGCTTGTAGGAAGTCATTGGAAAGACATTTGCTCTCAGTGACCTTTTCCATAATTGCAGACTCAAAGTGGGATGTTTCTTAAAATTGCTGTGGAAGAAATATATAAAATCAAAAGATTTCTGTGAAGATTATTAGCCAATATTAATTATATTTCTCAAGTTCTGTAGCTGAAAAAGTTCTCTAGTTAAGCTATTCTTTTCATTATTCTTTCATTTTCAGTCTTTTGAGCCTGAAGACAGCTAACTTTCTACCATATATAAAATTACTTACTTTCAATCATGTATAAACTTTTATTTTATACTTTGATTTAAGAATATATAAAGAAGCCCTCTCTGAATAATACTTAATTATATTGTTTCTTAACAAATTGCCTAAGCTAACCACAATCCATATGCTTAGCTAATATTTTAATTATATATTCATATATGTTCTAGTTTATGTAGAGACTCACATATTTATGGTATGTAAAAAAGAAGCTTCAACATTATTATTGTTTAATTAGTTGAACTGAGAGAAATTTGTTTTTCTTATATTCCCTTGAAAATCAACATGTATGATTAATTTCAGACTAATTAAGAGGATATATTATACTTGCAGTTACAAGACTCTAAACCTGCATGTATATCATTGAGAAAAAGATGGAAAGGGGTGGGTGAAAACTGAAAAAAGGTTAAGTGATCTGTGAAAATACCGTGTTCTAGATTCACTGCAGTTTTTGTGAAGAGTTCAATAGATAGAGCAAACAGAAGAAATAGGGAAAAAGGCAAAATACTAACTTTGTGCAACTTTTTTAGAAAAGACATCGTGTTTGGAAACTATTTAAATGGAAGCGTACACACAGAGAATTAAGGAATAGTTCCATGAAGGTAAGAAATCTGAAATCAATTTGTTTTGAATATATGAAGGTTAGTTTCAACAGAATTGTTTTCATGCCTCTCTCTATCTAAAACCATACAGCCAATTATATTTTGTTGCTTAAAGTGATTAATTATTTTTAGTTTGTATTGATTATAATGATTCATGGTCATTATGGAGTAAGGCTTAACAGGTCAATGTGAACAGTGCTAGTGGTTTTCATAGCCAGTTTCCTAAGAGAAAAAAAAATCTTATATTTTATTATCTAAATTGATTATTAATAATAATTATTCTGGGGTTTGACCTTCAAAAACATCAGGAGTACATGAGTTTTCTGAAGACCCGTTGTCCCTGTTTAAAATAAATCATTTGAAGGAGTCAAAGCACTGGAGAAAAATGTGGAGCTCATCGTTAAAGGCTGTGCAGGCATGGCCAGTTACTGCTTACAGTAGCTCCTATAGCATCTTGAATCTAAATTACTTAATATAGAATAAGAATGGTTTGAGTTGGAAGGGACTTTAAAGACCATCGAGTTCCAACCCCCCTGCCATGGGCAGGGACACCTCCCACTAGATCAGATTCAAAATTCCATCCATACTGTCCTTGAATACCTCCAGGGATGGGGCAGCCACAACTTCTCACTTCCTTTAAAATCTACCATATTTTCTTTAATATTCTATGGACAGGTACAAACTACTTGCAAAAACGAGTTTTGAATAGCTTAAGGAAGAACTGCTTTTGAGCTTAAGGGGCAGAGTTCTGTCTGCCAACATCAGAAAATGTTAGACCTCACATCTACTGTGCATTTTGGCATTCTGCATATCCTAGTTGACATTAGCTCCTTTATTAAGATTGTCTTTGCAGGCAGTGGGAAACTAGGATACAAATTCATTCGCAGCACATGTTTATTCAGGAGAATATAGGTCTCGCTGTTGCTGGTGTGGTGATAAGGTAGGAGTGCTACAAACTAATGAAAATTATGAGACCTCTTTTTCATGTCTGAAATGCCTAAACAGGATATTAGATCGCAGGTTACTGTTACAGCAGGGTTATGAACCAATTAGGAAGCTCATAAGAAAAGCTGGGGAATTATTACTTTTCATGAATTTAAAAATCTTCAATTTCATAGCTGGAATGGTGCCCTCAGAGTGGATATTTTGCAGCTATCAGTCTGCTGTCCTCTTCCTCAATTTATTATCAAAGTCTAATTAAAATAAAAAAGTCATACTGAGTGCTGTGCAAATCTTCTGTTCATCCTGTAGCCTCCATTCAACAGAAAAGATGGGATGCTGGATTCAGACACGGTGATTGACAGACATACACTGGGGATCACGCAGGCTTACTGGATCAAAGGAGATAAGAATAAAACTGTGCAGATCTTTCCTGTCTGCATGGCTGATATTATTTGCAGAAATAAAGATGAGCCATAGAGGAGATATGCAAAACAGTTACTGCATTGAAGTATATCTGAATGTGCAAAGAAACCTAGTCAATCGTATGTGAGATCAGGAATGAAACTCTATGATCTAATTATTATTGAAAAGGTAGGATCCATTCAGTGCAATAAGAATTTTAGAAGGAAATTATTTGGGTATCTGGAATTTAATGGTCTCTATTGTAAAGTACAAAAAATTAGACGCTTGAGCTCAAAGCAAGCATTAAATAAAGCAGATATAAAAAAGAGATGGTGTTACAGAGTGTTTTCCAGCCAAAACAATACAGAGCCACATACTGTCACATTCTTTGTCTGTATTTATCAGTGTTCTTTTTTCTGGCCAAAAATTCAATATTTGGAATTATATCAGAATAAGACATTTCCAGCTATGGCAATGTCACAGGACTTTTATTTCTGAGGCATTTCTGATATTCAGAATGGGAATTCATTCAAGGTGGGATGGTGATGCCATTTGACTAAATTCAAATGTTCCTGCTAGAAGGATGGGTTACAATCTTATTTTGTGAAAGGGAACTGGTGGCCTTTCCTTCGCTAACATCAGCAGCACAGGAAAAGATAACAGTTGCTGATACACAGAAAGAATGTTGTGGCCACAGGATAAACCAAAATCAGACTGATTTCAAAGATGGAGCAACTCAGCGTTGACTGGTCATGGGCATAAGCAAGGAAAAGGGTCATGAGAACTAAACTTGGATCTGGATTGATGGACTGGCAAAGCACTTTTTAAGGTTCAAAGCAGAGTGTGGTTATTGAAAAGAATTGAAGGTGAAACAGGGAAAGATCCAGGAATCTGCCACCTGAGATTATTTGTATATCTACCTGAAAAATATTTAGAATCTTGTAAAAGGGTTCACTTAAGCATCAGGATGTAGAAAATTTAAATCAGATCCAAAACCTGTCCTTGAGATTATAATCTATCACAGTAGATGTTATAGCCGGCAACATTAACAATGCAAGGAGGAGAATGAATTATAGGGAATGAGAGAGTTACTAATTATCCACAAAATTATTATACTGAGTAATGAGTTTTTTTCACTTAGTCAAGTGGGAAATTTAATATTTTAGACAGTGCAACAGATAACTTTCTGGAAAGCTGGCAAGTATCCAAGCTTACTGTAGATGGTACTTTCTGGTAACAGATGTTTTATGAAAGATTTCATCCTGTGAGAACAAGTGCAAGCCTGAGCAATACTGAAAATTGAATTGTCATTGAAAATATTATCTACAGAAGCTGAGAAATAAGGAAGGGGCTCAAAGCTTTCAGGTTAGCAAGAACACAAACTCTTTTACCTCCTCTATCTGGGCAAAGTGATGGTAGCAATGACTTTGGGAGAAAAGGAAGGAAAAAAAGTGCTGGACAGCCTCCTCAAAATGGACTGCATAACTGAGGAATTAATACTAAAATGTGCTATATCAGTTACTGACAGGTAACTCTCAACCTGACAAAGTCACAGATCTTTGTGTAAGGTCTTGACACCATTCCCATATCTCTGAGACTTCATTTCTTCTTACTTTTGTATCAGTTCTTACTTTATTTCTTTGTATTAGACTTAAAGGTACAGTGGTTGTTCTGTTATATTTTAAATTTACATGGTTATCATATATCAAACAATGATGGATATGTGAGAGAGCTGTCATTCTAGAACTGACAATAACAGTTTACTACTGTAGATCTATAGGTTTCTTTCTTGACAAGCAACATTAAGCAGTTTTTACAGCTTCTTCAAGTTCACATTCCTTGTTTTTCACAAGGACTGGTATTATACTTCATTTAACAATCTGAGTTGTGGATAACCACCAAGTTTCTGCCTTGAACCCTGACCAGTTTGGGATTTCTGTCTTGCTGATAAATCCTTTTCTGTCACATCACCTCTGGAGTGTAGAAGGCTTAGCAGTAGCAAATGCTCAACAGTGTTATTTACTTGCGTTGCTCTGTACATCTTACTGGGCCTGTTGACAGTTGTTTAAAAGGTATCAGTAAAACATGTTTTCTATAATCTGGGAGAATTTGAATTTCACTACCCCAGTAACTTTAGAGGAAAACAGTTTTATTACTTAAAATCACTGTTACACTGAGCATGTTTCCAGCCTGGATTTATTTATGGAAATATCATTGTAGGTGTTTGTTATTGACCTAAAATAAATTCATGAGTGTGTTTGTGCAAATTGGTAAACATCTGCCTGCCAATGGGAAGAAGTAAGTAAATTCCGCCCCGCCCCCCCTTATTTTATTTTTTTTTTTTGGCTTATGCACACACAGCTTTTACTTTACCTATTAAACTGTCTTTATCTCCACCCACAAGTTCTCACACTTTTGCACTTCTAATTCTCTTCCCCACCCCACTGAGGGGGATTGTGCAAGTGGCTGTGTGGGGCTGAGCTTCCTACTGGGGTTAACCCACAACATCTGGAAAGGAGGAGTTTATAGTAGATTAAAGTATTTGGGAATAAATCTTGATTCAGGCCTTTTCTTTGATGTTTTTTTCCCACAAATCCCGTTATAGAACCCATTTGGGAAAGCAAGTAACCATAAGAAATTCAAGATTGCTTCATTCATTCTCAGGTTGTACTACTGGCATAGCACAAAATCTTGTATTTTACAGTTATTTCCAGTTCTGAGAAAACAGTAAAACGAGTGCATGCATTGTTCTAGCTTTTTAATAATAGTCACTGTAATTTCTTAAAATTTGTATCCAGTGCATCCTGAAATTCTGCTTCTGTTTGCCACATTTTTTCACAGTTACTTTCAAATAAAATATTTTTTTAATTTCTTTATTTTCTTTCTTTTTTGTTTCTCAGGTGAATGAGAAATACCAGACGCCATGCAAATTCTATTCCCTCCTCTGTCACATTTGGAATATAATTCTTCACAAGGAAACTATCAACGGTTTGGACTCAACAGACTAAAATCTGACATTCATTCTCTGTCTGATATATGTTACTGTAGCCCAGCTACAATGTCTTTATAGATTAATAATGAGATCTTGCTTAAAAATCAGTGCAACTCAGTCATGTTCTACTCCCTCCCTGGAGGACCAATTCCTTATCTCATCAAAAGGATGATAATTCCCTCTGTCTGTCAGCTGATATGATCTTTATCTGGACACAAACTACATCAGCAGACTGAGCTGAGCTTCCAGCCTTGCTGGTGGTAAGGAATTCAAAATTCATGTTTATCATATGCAGAAGATAGATGCACTAGCTAGCTTCAGGCACTGCATTAGCACTAAAGTCCATTAATTCTAATTATGTTTTGCATATAGAGAATATTAAAATGTTTAAATTAATAAAGGAGAGGGGCCATGCCCCTGGCACAGTTTCTGCATATTAATACAGTTTCCCGTGCAGGAGGTGATCTTTGCACGCAAGGAGCATTCCTCAGGCCATTGGAGATTGAGCACATAAAGCTAGTTAGGGGATGTCTGCCAACCATAGCCATCTCATAGATCTCTGTTCTGTGTATGGATTTTTATTTTTATAGGCTTTGGATAAGAATGAGATCATGAGCTTCTTGAATGAAGGGAGTGGTCCAGCTCAGCTGTGCATGTCATGTACGTGAATATGCATATGAAGATGGCATTAAACAAATGCTATCTTTCCTTATTGTCTTCTATATAAGGGAATTAGTCTTTTCAGTGGTAGCTCAGCTCTTTCACGGAAACATGGAAGGGTCCAGGATGATTTGAGCATATCCCTTACAGTGATTGAACACTTTCCTTTCTTTTAAATTCAGAATTTTTTAGGAACTTTCCTGAAATTTTTATTCTCTCTTAGTTTCCATCTGATAATTTTTGATTAAGCAATGACAAGATGTAATCTTGTTTTAACTAACAAAATCACCGTGAATCATTTTCCCCTTTGTTGTCTGTTACTGAGTCTGTTCACTTACCTTCAGTTTCTGCAAAGTATAAATCCTCTACTCTCAGCTTTTACTTTCATTATTTAATTAAATAATATAAATGTGTAAATGGTCAAATCCTATTCAATAGTAATGGATCAAAATGTCACTTCCCTGTTATACTCTGCCAACAATACCAAGGAAGAAATAAGAACAATCCAATTAATTATCACTGAAACCTGTAATCCAGCATTCCTAACCTTAAAAAAAAAAAAAAATAGCAAAACGGATTATATCCACACAAAAAAAAAAAAAAAAAAAAAAAAAAAACAACACAAAAAAAAAAAAAAAAAAAAAAAAAAAACCAACCAGAAATGTTTAACTATATTCTAAAATTTTAAGAAGATAAGGAATGTGGGACTAATACTACTAATACTAATACAAATTATGAGAAACAGAGCAGGATACAGTTTTAAAGCTCTATCAGGAAGTTCTAAAATCTCCTAGTAAATCTTTAAGTACTTTTTTATTAATATATACAGCTCCTTTTAAAGCCAATGAACTGATTTTTTGATGTCAGGCTTGGATCTTGTATGAAAGCAGTGATACGTAACTGCCAAAACTTAACAGTAGGTCACTGTGGTAAAAGAAAATTTGTGTGGATCATTTAACCTGAAAATTTCAAACAGTGCTCAGACCCCTTTAGAAATTGTCGGGATTTATCAATGTTTTTTTGAAATCTGTTAAGGGTATGTCCACATAGTTTTCTGAAAGGCAAAAAAACCCTTGTTCTGCCTTGCTCCTGCTGGATGGAGAACTATATAGCTCTCCTCAGCGTGTTATCATACATGATCTGGTAATCCCTGATGAGAGACAAGTACATTAGCTTGCACTCTGTATTGTGATAACTTAGCAGTTACTCTGTTCTGCTGGGAGCTCAGGTCAACCTGGAGTGTGGGCAGAGGGAACTAATATCTGTGTACAAAAGCCTTTTTAGATCTATCTAAATGCTCTGCATGCTCTGCGGTACATTGATAAGTCAACAGCTGATCTTGTCATTCCAGTGCAACGTTCTCTTTCCAGATGTTTTATCTTTTTAAGCTCTTCCATACGAATATGATTTTCTTCCTGTGTACAATGAAGAATACAGGTTAATTAGTCTACAGCCTCACATATCCTTTGCCAGCCAGGGCTCCTCAGAGGATATATGTCCCTACACAACCTTCTTCATCTGGCTGCTCTTCATGAAGATAAACAATGTTCATATACAATGTTCAACAAAAATGTTTTTTCTGGGGAAAAAGTACTGGAGCTTTCTGTTTCTCCATCATCAAAAGCTTGGAAAATTTACAGTTACCTCTGCTGCTGTTTGTCATGCAGACTGCTTGTCTGGTTTGTGCTGAAAGACTGAGTAGCACTTGATGCAGAAAAAGCCTATGAAAAATATCCAAGTGATTTACTTTCTACTGGACTTTATTATACTGTCTCTGACACAATATAGCACTTTGTCCTTAGAGGATATGACTTCCTTTGCTTCCTATACAGATTCTTTGTTTTCTTATCTTTTAAAAATAGTCTATTTTTTTGGTATTAATTCTTTTACCTCCTTTCCCCCAGTCAGCTGGATTCTTACGCTTCTGGTGTCTCACAGCCTCTCTCTTACCGCAGTTCCCGTGTATCTTTTTTATGTTGGCCTCTAGGCAGTCCTGGACAAATTGAGGGAGCAAGACGCTGTCCAGTTTAATAAGGGAGTGCTGGTATACTTAAAGAGAATAAATACAGAAAACATGAAAATAGAAACACTGTTGGGTATTAGATCTAGTATGTTGGCAGTATGCTCAATAATAGTATTAAATGAGTACATTTCTTGGTTTAGTTTTGTGTAGTTGGGAATTTGATACACAAGAGGCACAAATTCAATATTTCTAATGACTTGTTTTGTCAAGAATTGGCAAATACTACTCTGTCAGAACACTATAACCCTAGAGAAGAAGTATTAGAAGGAGATATCATAACTTACCAAAGACTGATTACAACTTGTAACTAAACTAAACATTATTACAGTAAGAATGGCATGCATCATGGTATGCCTGCATACATGCCCTATTTCAAAATAAACCCTGCATTGAAAAGTAACTATAGCAGGCCTTTCACTGTGTTTTAATGATGTATTCCCAATATATACCCAAATGTAAGTGTTGGGCTGCACATCTCTCATTTTCTTTCTGTTGTTGGTGGAAATGCACATTTTAACTCTTCCTTTTTGTTCAATTTGTTCCCAGCCAAATTGAACAAGAAATTTTTGGCTTGTTTTATTCAAAGGTACCCTAGAGGAAAATGCTATGGCAAACATACAGCTCATCTACATATTCAACTAGGAATTTGGCACATAATTTTAAGAACTACTATATACTAGCAAAAAGTGCTAGTATTAGAGAGAAGCTATAGATGAGGCAAACTAAGTGAAAAAAGGGTGACATGATGTAATTCAACAGCATAATACTACTACAGAGTAATCTGTGCTTGAGCATGATGTAAAATAATACAAAACTTTTTCTTTTTTTTTTTCATAATTTAGATATCAGTCTACCTAAAATTCAGGCAATACAATTACATATTATTATTTAGAAAACTTTGGGCGATGGCTAGGAAATGAAGGAAATCTAAGCTTTTTCAGACAAAACAACCCAAGTAATAGTAAATAAGATGTCTGTCTCTTTAGTAACAGTGGTTGAAAAACAAGGCTTCCAGCTGTTAAAATGTCTTGCAGAAGCATTACACTGCATCACTTCATTTATATAAATAGTTACCTTATTTTAGTGTCTTTAAAGTCATGCCGTCATGCAGTATCAACCTCACAATGGAAAAAAATGCAAATTTTGACTAATGCAAGAACTTGAGCATTGACTGCATTCTACCTATAAATCTTCAAACCCACTAATAAGCAGGAAGAGGGTGGTGGGGAGGAAAGATATATGCCAGACATTTTGCATAGTTTATCACAGGACCTTGCTGTCTAGGGAGCTGAAACCAATTAAAGGGTGGATAAATAATACAAGACAGAGAACAATATTGATGCTCAAGAGAAATGACAAAGATCCTTGAATCTTTTTCCTTTCGTCCATGTCTTACAGAATAACCATTTACTGAAGAAAAAAAGAGACTTGCTGCGTGACCACACACAACTGAATAGGATTCAGACATACTGAATGAATTTTTCTTCTGTTCCAAGGCGTGTTTTGTTTCTGAAAATTGGTACAGCTTTTACGCAATTAATTTCAATTAAAATGGAAAAATGGGTTTTGGAGTCACTCAGGTTTATGAATTAATAGCGGAAGATTCCAATAGTCCACCCTGGCTAAGTGCCAAAATTGAGTTAATGCTATGATTTCATTTCTGTGGGGAAGATAAGACCAAATTTGACTTTAGCATAATAAATAAATAAATCATCATAGGGCTCTGTGGAAATATAAAAACAGTGACTAGATAGAATCATGAAAAGTACTTTTTCTTGTCTTTGGACAGATGAAACAACAGTCAAGAATTGTTTGCATTGTATAATTCATCAAAAACATTATTTTATACCATGAATAGCACATTTAGAGTTCAGAATCCTCATGTTGGACTGGATATCTGTATTCACAGTAACTTATTGCACAAGTTATCCAATTAAGAATGACAGAAATCAACATTACCGTAAGATCCGAACCTCACTTAAGTCAATAGAAAAGTTCTAACTTTCATATGAAAAATGCAAATACTCAGTTTGCAAGCTATGAAAACACTCAGAGTTTTATTATAAGGTGTATAACAAGAACTATGAAGTAATTAAAATGTGATAAGCAGTTAAATGACAAACTGCCATCTAAAAGATATATAGTATGAGTTACGAACAAAAGTTCTAATATATATGCATCTGTAGCTTATGTATTACTTATTTATACATATATAAAATTAATATAGTGACATAGGAATAGAAATGGTTTTGTGAGCCCCTTGCTCTTGTAGATTATCAAATGTTAGTGTTCAAAATATATTTTAAGATAATTAGTCTTTCTTCATCTGCTACTGTTATTGGACCTTCTTCCTCTGACATTTAGAAACATAACTTTTCTTTCCAAGATAAATTTCACTGAAGATCATTTCACTCATTTGCTATTGTACCCACATTATCCTTCAAAACAATTAGTTTTCAAACATGTACTTAGAATTTATTTTGCTACTTTGTTGTTGCCTTTTCCTCAGTTTCTTTAACTTGCCAGTGTCAAAGTTACTGCCATTTCTACTACTTCATCTTTGTGGTCATTCAGTTCTTAAAGTAGTACACTAATAATCCTTTTCTGCATTAATAAAATTTTTCTTTTCTTTCATCAGTGTGTTCAACTTTTACACTCTTTTTACATTATCAGTGAAAATATTAAGTAAATTCTACAAGAAATACAATTTTCGAAATCCCAGCCTTTCATATGACCTACTGACATATTTCAGCTGACCTTGACAGTATCTTATGACCACGCCTGCAGCTGTGTCCACATGTATGACTTATATATGACTGATCCTGATCTGATGTGACTTCTAGCTTGACCTTGAGCCCGCTTATAACTAAAGGCTTGCAGGATGGCCACTGGACTGGAGCTGACTGTGATCTCTTTTTTCGGGAAATCGTCCTGACCTTGACTTGCTGGTTGAACATCCTGGCTTCTTGCAGGTGAGTCTGCTGCCTTCCTGTGACTCTTGGTTGATGGCTTGTCATTCCTCAAGGAGCAGCCAGCCCTTGCTTCTACCTGACAGTACCTACAAGTAAAGGATGACTAGTGAAAAATTTAAGTGTCTATTGACCTTTACTGTCCCCGAGAATGTCTATAAATTTTGGATGGAGCTACTAACATGGTAGTTGGATGGGATTCAGAAACTGAAAGACCTTCCAGAAACCCAGGCCTCCCTTCACAAACCCTGGCCTCCTGCAGCTTCAAAAATACTTTTCTATTTGTGCAGAAACAATCCAGTAAAAGAATACTAATGCAAGAGCATTGTTTTCTCTTTCCCATACAAGACTGTATCTTTTAAATATAAGTTCGAATCAATTTTAATCCATATTTTAAAATTCTTTTTATCATATCTGGATTTTGAAGGAGAAAATGTAGCTCTTCAAAATAATTTTCAAAAGCAACCTAGAATCAGGAAAACAGTAAGATATATTTGAAGCAACAGGTTTTAATTATGAAAAAATCGTTAATTTCATATGAATACAATTTTAGATATTTCTGCCTTGATAATTTAACATATCTTGTTAAATTGTATGCAGTATAATGAAGTAGTAGAATAACAGTAATTCCAATACAAGATGCATGTAAATTTAAAACTAAAGAAATGACTGTTAGTTATAATGATATATATTTTAAAAGTACCATTGAGCTTGGGGTGAGCACTGGAGGAAAGGCTTTTATTAGGACAGGAGTAAATTTATTGTATGTGTTTGGGGGGGATATTTTGCAATATCTCTCTAGACATCGTAGATTTTGTTCATCTTATTAAAATAAATATTAATTCAGATCAGATAAATAACAAGAAAAATAAAAGACTTGGATACATTTTTTTAACTAAATTTGTTAATAATAAATGTCTGCAAAAAAGAAAGTAAAGCAAATAGACACTGAAAATTAAGAGAACATGGCCAATAAAATTATGATTTTGAAGTAATATGGCATGCTTTAAATATGCTAAGTAAAACTCCATTCTGCCTTCTGTAGTTTAAATTAATGCAAATGTCACCACTTATTTTAAATGGTGCAAAAAAGCGCTTCACTAATTATTCTAGAATAAGGAGCTGGCCAGAGATTTGCCTCAGATCATGTCTTCATAACAATAGCTTCTGCTGTGTACAGGAGATGTAAAATTAAGCATTTATCCAAATTTTCATTTCAAAACAGGCCATAAAACCACTTACTACAATACACACAATATATCATTTCAAATTATCAAAGAACTAGCTAAAAATAATAAATCTATTTTCAGGAAGGGAATTATGATTTCTACCTGCCCCTTGATGACAGATGTTTGTGGTCAGTTTCATAAAAATAGAAATTAATTTATTTTTCAATATTTGTATAAAAGCACACACACACACCTTCATTGTTTCTGACAGCCCATGCTATTGGTCCAAAGGTTTGGTCATTTCTTAACAAGAATTCTGTGTTTGAGGGCATTAGGAGCAAATTGCCTTTGTGTTGCCTCTACGGTCTCAGGACTGGGCTCTTCAATTCCATTTTCTTAAACCTGCCCTCTTATCCATTGTGCAATTTTGCATGGTAATACTCTCAGATTCTTTTCTCAAGCACCTAAGTCAAATCGCGTTCTCAGCCCATCAATTCTGTATATTCCTTTAGTGAGAAGAAAAGCTAATCATTATAATCCCCAAGGTTTGCCCATTTACCTTCTCTAATCTGTGGCTTTTCAGTATTTCTGGCAATACCTTGGTTTGTGCACCGGAGTCCAAGTTAAAAGTAATTGCTTTTGCTCCATTTGCTTTTATGAAGGTACTATATTCATCTCCTGTTACAGCATTGTCTATTTCTCCAAAAAATAATTCACCTTTGTAAACTTTAGATGCATTCTGCTGTGCTCTTCTCTGTGGGAGATGAAGTGTCAAGCTAACCAGTTCTTAAGATCTGATGACTGCACGTCTATTAAGACATTAATAATGAATGCCTTGCTGTGATGGGCTCGGTACATGGTCAACATAAGTGATAGATAAACGCCCAAGCAATTCTTATATGATGAAATAGGGTATAGAAAAAAGCACTGCACATCTCCCCATAAAGACGCTTTGAGGATACTTCTGATCACATTTGGGTTAGTGCCAAAGCTTTTGATGTCCTACCTTTAAGTAAGCAAGACTGAAAGATGATAATAATAACAAGCCATTTTTAAACAGCATCCCTTGAGCAGTACCCCATTCAAGACAGAGGGAGGAGGTGGCTGCAGACCAGCTCTCCACGCTGCTGGACTCTCTGCCGAAAGCATATGAGATTAAAGGTTCTTATCATGTGGGAGCCATCTAAGCACCAACCAAGTTTAACAGCAAACAGAGACTGTCATTTACAAAATGACTGGAAAGAACACCATCACATTCTGTTGCTTTTTGGAGCTTCTTACAATATTATTTAATTAATTATATTCTCACGGCTTTTTCTTTTTTTAATGTATGGTATATAATCTACTAGCCAACACAACATGTGAAGCTTTTTGCATCTCGTCTGAGTGATTTTTAGTTGTCTTTATTCCTCAGCTGTCTATTCTCAGTCCTGTTCTCTGTGTCAGACTATTTTTTACTTTTCCATCAGATTCTGTCTGGACCTGATGACCTCTGCTTAGAAAATTCTAAGTGCTTCATCACAGGTCAATTTCTGTGATGTTTTCCTGAGTTTTTTCTGCTCTTTGCCGTATGCTCAATTCTAGGCATTTGATCCCTTAATGTGCCAAAATTGGCTCATCGGTTCAAATCAGACATAATCTCTTCTGCAATGTTTACTTTGTTAGAATCCAGTTCTGATGCCTTCACAGTGTTATCACTGTGCTACAAGTCAAACTCCCCTTGTTAATCTTAGCTTGCAGGAGCCTGGAATCTAAGTTACCTACTCACTACTGAAGCATGTAGACTAATAATCAGATTCTATATTAAAGGAATGTTTACCATTCCTTCGGCTATGTTTTCTGAGGGAGAATGGCTATGGCCGCTGTGATTTATATTGTATCAGGGATGTTGATGTGTGTTAAGCACGCTCCAGTGCGCTGTGACAGATGTTATCTGTTTTGTTTGCGAGTAGTTTGCTGCATGGACACCGCATAGTTTGCTTAAAAGAGTTTCTGGACAAGAGAAATGAAGGCTGGCTTTGTCTTGTCTTAGCAGCTGTATAATAAGAATCATAACACGGGAGGAAAAGATTTTTCTATTTTCTCCGAAAATAACTGAGCGTGTTCAGCTAGTGAAATCTTCCAGAGTGTGAGAAGCGAGGGCAGCCAGATAAAAGACACAGCAGGCAGCGAAACTGCAACATGGGCAGAAACCGAAATGCTCCACTGATGCATTTCAGTGGAAAGACTGAACTTGGCAACCGTGAACGTAGCGAACACTAAGGGCAGGCTTCAGCGTAACCAGGATATGTTTTCTTTCAGCACAGTGGTCATTTTAACTCACGCTGAAACAAGTTCACACTGATAATTCACAGAAATTGTTGCAGGCAGCCACGTAGGGGACATGAATGGAGTACATAGTATTTCATTAGTCTGTTCTTTACACTATTGTGAAGATTTCTCCTGGGACCTGGTGAGAATTGTGTGAAGTTACTTCTAACCCAAAAGTGATTGAAAGTTGCTTGATGGTAAACAACCCACTCCCTAAGGAAAGATCGGATAAGAGAAAGATTAGTTTACGAGCCCTTTATTTTAACTTGCATTACCTGACGGATCTGAGTCTTCTCTATTTCATAGGACACCTTGTTTCTGTGTCTTAATGTGGCCTAATGTTTTTATTTTTTTTGTTTTAATGGGATCGTTTTATGAAACAGCTGTTAGTAGTTTCACTTCAATAGATCAGTAGGGACTTTTTTCCCACGTACAATGAGAAGATTTATACTGTTCAGCCTTTCTTTTGAATTGTTATAAAACTTATTTGCTCACATTTTGGTGTTTTCATGCATGATTGGGCACCCATGGTCTCTAAATATTAATGTATGAACATGAAATTAAGATAAGTGCCTAATGGTTTCACAGATGCAGGGATGAGAGCTTTCTGGGCCTTTTTTGCACAGCCTGGATCATTTCTGTAAATTTATTAAAACACTTGAGGACCATTTTCTGAGTGTCACCATTAATAACTGTCATTAATGATTAATCTATTTTTTACTACCTGCAGGACTTAATATTTTTCAATATAGATGAATATCTGTCTTTAAACACAACTAAAGGCATTTTTTCACTTGGATCATCTGGTAATGTAGGGCTCCCGGGCAACTGGGCATCTGCATGCCAGTAGAATTTCCTCTGCACCTTTACTCTTATGAACTGATTCCATAAATCTTTACCGACTAGCAGTCTGCAGTATTCACATTGTCCTTTTTCCTCAAAATTAATCTTCTTCAAATTTGAATACAGTTAGAAACTAAATTTTGAGCTTTAAGCTGCAACTAGTTCAACCTTCCAAGTCACAGTTTAGTTAGAGTTGGCTTCATAGTCAACGTTCAGAGATTTGTCTTTTAGGTGTTGCTATTACTTCTCCAGCAGAGGTTAAATAGAAAATAAAATGTCTTTCTTTCTCCTTGGATATTCTATCAATTTCTTAAACAGATGAGTAAGGTTTTCCTTGTTCTATGCTGAAATCTGGAAACTAACAAAAAATTAAAAAAAATATAAATAAATTGCTCTGAGACATAAAAAACAGGAAACAAACCTTAAGCACTAAAACAGAGGAAGAGTGGACTGAGATTCAGTCATGAATATTGATTTACTCAATACTCAACAACTAACTTTGCGCTTAGTTGTGCTAGCTACTGCTATTGGCTGGTTTTGTTGGACTTGGGGTTGTTTGGTGGGGTTTTTTACCTTTAAAATTTTGAAGGATCGACTGACTGATATTTAATTAATCAGGTGCAAATCAATTGATATCAGGCCCAAGGTACATCATTGTACCTTGAAAAGGGATAATAAAAAGAAAAAAATAGCAGTTTCAGCTATGATTTTTCTATTTATTGCAGTGTATAAATGATGCTTTCAAAGAAGAAACATTTTATGGTCAGTTGAAACTCTGAAAAAATAGTTTCATAATATTTAGGAAAAAAAAATTTACAATTTTCACAAAATACAATGACTTACATGAATATTTTATATATTTACACACTTAAATATACCTTCCTACCTAAGGTATGAGTCATTTGTTTCTAATCAGTGGCTTCATAGACTATTTACAAAAAAACTAAAGAAAAACTTCTGAAACCTAAGGACAAATGCTTTCTACTTTCACAAGTCAATCAGCTTGATTTTAAAAATAAATGATACTTTGAAGTAAAACCCATATATAATTAAGCTACTTGTAGTCATTAGCAGGTATGTCACGTACCAAACACACTTAGAGGTCACTTAGAACAGGTTGCTCAGGATATTGCCTAGTTGGGTTTGAATGTCTCGACGGATGCAGACTCCACAATCTCTGCAACAATTTTCCATGTGTTTCCTGTATTTCAGTTTGTGTCCGTTGCCTCCCGTCCTTCAACTGGTGTACTGGGTCTGGGATGGAGTTAATCTTATTCGTAGTAGCCCATATGGTCCTGTGTTTTGGATTTGTGAGCAAACCAGTGTTGATAACACAGCACTGGTTTAGGTGTTGCTGAACAGTTGTTACACGGCATCAAAAAGTTGGGAGGGGACACAATCAGGACAGCTGACTCCAACCATGTCATAGGATGTCATGCTCAGCAATAAAAGCCAGGGAAAAGGAGGAGGAAGATGGGATGTCTGGGATTATGGTGTTTGTCTCCTCACGTAACTGTTACACATGATGAAGCCTGGTTTTCCAATAAGTGGCTAAACATCTGCCTGCTGGTAGGAAGTAGTAAATGAATTCCTTATTTTGTAGCTGCTTGTAGAAGCAGCTTTACTTCACTTATTAACTGTCTTTATCTCAACCCACACATTTTTTCTCCAGCCTTTCCAGTTCTCTCCCCTATTCCACTGTGGAAGAGTGAGCGAGAGATTGTGTGGGGTTAATCTGCCACAATCTCGTATGCGAGTTGCTCATTGTGCTAAAGTCCAGCTTCTCTATGGGATGATGACTCTATATTCCTATATTTTTCCACTCTTTTGAATGTATGATTTTTTTAAAAAAAGGTATTAATATGATTTCTTATTCTATGCAATTATTAACACAATTATTAATTTTTGTATGCAACTTGGAAAAAAATTCTGCTGATGACGTTTGAAGCCCAAGCATTCATTTAAGTCTTTTCTTGTAGATTTTCTATAGTTTAGTTTAGAAGTCTTTGATTGACACAAAAATTTATCACCGACTCTCAAAGCATGCTAATCAGTTTCAATTCAAACTAGATAAAAAAAAATTACAGAAACTGTTGCTCAGTTCTGAGAAGTGGTCAATAGAAAATTTTAACCAGTGTGAGTCAGGATGCCTAAAGTGAAGTTCGTACACGAACGATATGTAAATTAAGCCAGTGGTATTCTGCATCATTTACTCTTTTTAGTAGTTAGCCTTTTTCTCCACCCATTTTGAAAATTGCTTGAAATTTTAATCAAGTGACTTGATAAGAAGCTTTTCCTGAAAATGTGAAGAATTTTTTTTTATCAAGTATATTCCTGTCTCCTTCTAGCCTGAATCCACTGTAAGACTCAAGAATCTTAATTAAAAAAAAAAAACAAACCAGCAACAAAACAAAAACAACAACAACAACAACAACAAAAACCCCAAGCAATCAAGGGAACTGTGTAATGCAGCAGAAAAAAAAAAAAAAGTCTACTGAAACGTTGCCGGTCAGTAAAAAGTAATGTGGAAATATATAGGTGGAAAAACCAATGAATTTTACTGTGAGAAGTTACCTTGTAGGAAGTAAATGGGAATGAGTAGTTAGTCAGTGCTGATGGAGAGAAATGGTGACTTCTGTACAAAATGCTTTTAAAATGTCCCATCATCCATTGCATTCAAAGAAAGCAACATATATTGATAGCAATAATCTACACATAATTTTTTATTAAATAAGAATACTTATTAATTATGCAATTATCTCCTGTCAACTTAAATACTTTGGATAGGAAAGTTTGAGGTGCAGTCATTTTAAAATAATATTAATACAAAGAATATGAATTAATGCAAGGGAAGGTATATATTTTCCAGCTTTTTTAGTTCTATATTTTTAGGTTCTGTTAAAAGGTTAATATAGAAGATCATTTGCACACTGCATCCAAGAATAATGGAAACATTTTAGTAAAGTTTATTTATGTGCTATTATCTAAACTAATGCATTTATTGGGAAAAATTTCTGCTTGACATTTTGTGTTTTGACTGGCATTTGCTAGTTGCCAGCTGTCATAAGGAAAGGAATGCAACACATGCCGTTAGCAGCATATGCCTTTTTGGGCGCTGAATAGCGTTTTCATACAAAAAATCAAATGATCCATAACATATTATGCTGTCATTTAAAAACTGCATCAGAACTGTAACATTTTTCATGCTCATAATAAATTTTGTTCCCCAAGGCTCAATCTAGCATTTTCTCACTATGTTTGGGGACATAATGAGGAAAACATTTATTCTATTAATTGGCATTACTTTTTTTCATTATGTTTATGGTTTTCTCAGAATGGAGATTTCTTGAAACAATTTTTAGAAGACTTTGATTTCTGTGCTTTGCTACTCTCTGTCAGATGGATCTATCTGTTTTTTCCTACCACACTATCTTCTCCATCATGCATAAGTCTGACAAGCACTTATCAGATGAGGTAAAGATTCAATAGCCAAGCCTTTCTTTTTTTCTCCCACTCATTTGGTTTTTTACAATAAACTATTGCAGAATGTGTGGGCAAATGAGATATTCATTAGTCATTTTGTGATAAAAATACATATTTATTCTACTAATTATATTACCTTTTAACCTTATTTTACTGAGGAAACAGCCATCTTGCTTTCCCTCAAAGAAACAAAAGCCAGTTTGCATCCCAGAAAGAGAAATTCATATTTCTGATTATTATAGAAACTCATTGTGGATAACTTTATCAAATATTTGGCTCCTGATATGTCTAAACAAGGAGAAAATCTGTTCTAAATTCCCTAAACAGCCAAAAGGGAAAAAAGAGTATTCCCTTGGTTCGTGATTCAATACACTTATCTTTCTCCAAGGAGTATTTGAGGAGCTATTTAAAATGTGGTACTAATTTGAACAAACGGATATTTAAATTAAGAAGTTTAATTTATTCTTGACTACTTAGAAGGAAGGGATCATTATTTTCTAAGAAATATTTTATTTTTATTGACTACTGAGTATTACTGAATTTCTCCAAAACCACAGCAATTATCTGCTTTCCCCTTTGGATTTTGTTAAGTCAAACGAATCTTGACCTTCTGTTATGTTCTGACTTACCTGTGTTTCTTATTTATTGACTCTAAAAAGGCCAAAATATATTTATCAGAAACCTAAGTAATTTAATTTAAATTAATGGCACGCTAGTGCTTTATGCTTTATGCAGTATATTTTTATACAATATACCAGACTTGTGGCCACAATGTTCTTAATCTTCACTTTGCTCATGGTTTCAATTACAGAAAGATTGTTTTCAGGATTACAGACAACAGAGTTCAGAAGCTTTGAAACTGGTGTTATTATTCACACTTGATTCACACTTTCATATGTTACACACAGAGGAAGTGCAAATGTAATAATAAAATTATACATTTTAAAAACCACAACTTTAAAAACACTTTAAGAATTCTTTATTTTAAACCAGCACATAAAGTCTCAAATCTATTATTGTAATTAAAATTAATGTCATGTTAAGAAAACAAACCCCTCATAAATTTAAAAATGTATGTTTTCTAGTGATACTACTGAGCCTGAGAAGAAATATAAGGAAAAAAATATTGTTTAATTAGAAATTTGACAAAAAAGAGTAGATAGTATTTGTTTCCAAACACGCCTTTTAAAATAAATTAGCAAGTTTAAAAACAACCCACAGTAAAAAAAATCTGTGGTTTTTTTCTTTTTATTATGATGAAAAAATAGTGTAAAAAGAGTTTCTCTGTGCATGCTAAGCACATAAATATATACTAATAATGCATATGCCAAGAAAGTTATCTATATTTTAGTCCAGGTAGGAGAAAAACTGATGGGTGTTATTCAGAAGGATGTCAGTTAAATTACTGATGATATCTGACTCCTTTTCCTATAAGATAGAATTTCAAGGGAGGAATATGTGAAGAATCAGCTATGGAGGTCACATTTCAAAGTCCTGTTTCCTAACCTGCTACTCTCTAAAGATAGAAATCTAACTCCACAGAAGTATAACTTACAGAAGGAATATTTTCAGTGTTCCAGGTCCTCTCTGAATCCAAAGTCACAAAGAAGTCAGAAATGAAAGATGCTGTAGTCATCTGGTGGAAATGAAATCATATGTGGGTTTTGTTTAATCTATACATTTGTAAAAATTCCTGCTAGTTAACCCTCAAATACTAGTGTTCAACTGCTGCACTCATTATCTGCGTAGGTAGTAAATAACAAACATTTTATTTTTAGTGGTGTTGTACCTTCATATCAGCTGTATGATGAAAGAGGCAAATATTCTGTGCTTAGCTCTTTTCAGGTGTATGGAAATATGTTCCTTTACACATTAATTTCCTTCCTATATATTGTACTTATAAAAAATAATATTAATCATGATGTTAAATATTTTTGTATATTCTTTCCTTTGTGAAAGAACAATTGGAAAAAAAACCTACACAGATATAAACCAACATTTGAATCAGAATGAAGGAGCAGTGAACAGTAAGCATTCCCTGGAAGCTTTATTTTTCTTTCTAGAAATAAGGTTTTTTTCTTCACTTAGAACTGCCTGATTCGCTAAAGCAGAAGTTCTATACAGATTCTTAATTATCTTTATATAACTTCCAGTGGGAGTTTTCCTTAGGTGTAGCATTGAGTTTCTAGTATAAAGAATGAAATAACAAAATAACAGACAATTTACACTATAGTGAGGGTAGCAGAGATTCTAATTCTTTATCACTATGTTTTAATTTTTTCAGGTAAGATGTAGTTTTTGTTCCAGAACAAAAAAACCCAAATGCTGAACAATCAGTACTTTCTGACCAGTTCTAGTAAATTATGTACTGTGCAGTGAAAAATGTCATTTTAAAGACTTATTATATGAAAATAGAACCATATCTATTTAATAAAATGAACTTATGTTTGTAACAGTTCATTAGTGTTTACACTGCAAATAACATTAACATTAATAACAAAAACTCCACGTTACTTACAAGAGTGTTAATAGTGCTTAAAAATTTATCTTCTCACATGAACTTTGTGGAATATAATATGAAAACTTAATGGAGATGCACTATGTGCCAAATTTAGCTTTTCAATTGAGAGATGCAAGTTTTATCTAGAAACTCACCGAAATGAGAAATACCTCTGTTTTTCAGCTAGTAAAAAACCGTTTTTATTGCACTGCCTGTCATCTTGAATCTCCTACAAGGATCCTTGAGAGGTTATTCACTTTTGGGATAAGAAATTGGAATCAAGAGAGAGCAGTAAGCCCACAAAGGCTATCAATATGGACAGCTGAACGAACAACTGTTATTTGAACTCATTTGCACATAATAAATATGAACAAAGATCTACAGTTCATGAAACCACCTCCCACTGTTTGGAACAGAATGTGAGGAAAAGACCAGTAATTAGGCAAAGAATGTATCACGATTCATACTGACAGTGACACAAGAAGAAGCCATGTTTTGCTCAAGTGTGGAAGTTTGTCTCGTCTGATAAAGTCACAAAGGCTCATTGGAGCATAATAACCACATGCATGCAAGATTTAGACTCTGCTTGACAACTTGATCACGACTAAGTTAGTAGTAATTCCTGCAGTTCTGCAGAAACTCTCACACCTCTACTAGAAAGCCATTTCCACATTCTCAAAAATGGCTGGGTTTATGTTATATAGAATGTTAAATATCAATATTAATACTCCATTGCAATACACGGTAACATTTTATGTGGTACAAAATAGTATTATTGTCTTCTGGAAAATTTCATTTTCTACATTCCAAAGAAAATCACATTTTTTGTTATTCATAAATGAGGGAAATTGAGTTCATAAAATTTTTCCATATTTGGTATTTCAGAAATAATAACACAAAGTAAAAATTCATCTGGGAATCTTTATCAGAATATCATAGAATCATAGAATCATTAGAGTTGGAAGGGACCTTAAAGATCATCGAGTTCCAACCCACCTGCCACGGGAAGGGACACCTCCCACTAGAGCAGGTTGCTCAAAGTCCCATCCAGCCTGGTCTTGAACACTTCCAGGGATGGGGCATCCACGACTTCCCTGGGCAACCTGTTCCAGTGCCTCA
>JAOXNO010000033.1:62562387-62578497 GCA_028565335.1 Limnodromus scolopaceus | reverse complement strand
CGTGTCAACTGCGCCACCAAGCTTGGTGTCGTCAGCAAACTTGCTGAGGGTGCACTCTATCCCACTGTCCATGTCACCGACAAAGATGTTGAATAGTACTGGTCCCAGTACTGACCCCTGAGGAACACCACTCGTTACTGGCCGCCACTTGGACATTGAGCTTGAACATTGAATTCATATAGAACTTTAATTGGAACACCACTCATTACTGGCCACCACTTGGACATTGAGCTTGAACATTGAATTCATATAGAACTTTAATTTGTACCTGTATGTAAAAATCTCATAACCTAATTACAATACAGGGCTGTACAACAATTTCAACATATTTATGTAAGTGTCATACTAATATTTCGTCTTGAAGAAGGATTAATTTGGGGCTTAAAGGGGGATCTTGAGAACTACAGGCCTGTCAGTCTGACCTCAGTGCTCGGGAAGATTATGGAGCAGATCATCCTGAGTGCCACCACACAGCACATACAGGACAACCAGGCGATCAGGCCCAGTCCATATGGACTTATGACAAGTCCTACTTGACTAACCTGATCTCCTTCTATGACAAGGTGACTCTCTTACCGGATGAGTGAAAGGCTGTGGATCTTGTCTACCTGGACTTTAGTAAAGCCTTTGATATGGTTTTCCACAACATTCTCCTGGACAAACTGGCTGCCCATGGCTGGGGTGGAAGGACTTTTGATGGGTAAAAAAACTGGCTGGGTGGTCAGACCGAGAGAGTTGTGGTGATTGGAGTTAAATCCAGTTGGTGGCTGGTTACAAGTGGTGTTCCACAGGACTCAGTACTGGGACCAGTTCTGTTTAATAGCTTTGTCAATGACCTGGATGAGGGCATAAAGTGCACTCTCAGTAAGTTTGCAGACAACACCAAGTTGGGTGGCAGTGTTGGTCTGCTTGAGGGTATCACAGAATGATATGAGGTTGGAAGGGATCTCTGGAGACCATCTAGTCCAAGCCCCTGCCAAAGCAGGTCTTCCTAGAGCAGGTTACACAGGAACTTGTCCAGGCAGGTTTTGAAGGTATGAAGGCTCTTCAGAGGGATTGGACAGGCTGGATCAATGAGATAAGGTCAATGGCATGAGATTCAACAGGGCTAATTGTTGGGTCCTGCACTTGGGTCACAACAACCCCATCCAATGCTACAGGGTTGGGAAAAAGTGGCTGGAAAGCTGGCCAGCAGAAAAGGGCTTGGGGGTGTTGGTCAACAGCCCGCTGAATATGAACCAGCAGCATGCCCAGGTGGCCAAGAAGGCCAACAGCGTCCTGGCTTATATCAGGAACAGTGTGGCTGGCAGAACTAGGCACTTGTGAGGCCACACCTCAAACACTGTGTTCAGTTTTGGGTCCCTCACTGCAAGAAAGACATTGAGGTGCTGGAGCATGTCCAGAGAAGGGCAACAAAACTCGTGAGGGGTCTGGAGCACAAGTCTTGTGAGGAGCAGCTGAGGGAACTGTGACTGTTTTGTCTGGTGAAAAGGAGGCTGAGGGGAGCTGTATTGCTCTCTACAACTCTCTGAAAGGAGGTTGTAGAGAGGTGGGGGTTGGTCTCTTCTCCCAAGTCACAGGCAATAGAACAAGAGGAAATGGCCTCAACTTGCACCAGGGGAGATTTAGATTGCATATTAGGAAAAAATTTCTTCAGCAAAAGGGTCATTAAGCATTGGAACAGGCTGCCCAGGGAAGTGGTTGAGTCACCATCCCTGGAGCTATCTAAAAGACATGTAGATGTAGTTCTGAGGGACAAGGTTTAGTGGTAAGTTGGCAGTACTGGGCTAACGGTTGGACTTGATGATCTTAAAGGTCTTTTTTGATCTAAATGATTCTACTATTTTATTATTTGGTCAGCTACAACAATATTCTGACAGGATGACAAGATAAAACAGAAGTTTTACCTTGTATTTACTTATTTTATAATAGGTAATCCATAATTTTCATTAACTCAGAGGGTTGCAAGTTATACTGTTTTTTTATAAAGCATGCAGAAGAATAATACATCCCTCTAGTGATTGATTAATGTCTTTAATTTGTTGTCTACTTCTAATGATAAGTGCAAAAAGTTATGTCTAGATCTTCCTCATTTACTGTTTTTTGTCATTTTGATTGTTTCCCAGAAACATTGTTTGCCAACATCTTGTTGGTATACAAAATGCCTGGACTTTCATTCTGATATCCCATATGGTCTGCCTTGGTTTCCCAAATGCCTACCACAGTGAAACCTATTTTCCTGGCAGCCACAGAGGCCTTTAAGAGTCCATACTATCCAATTTCTATTGTTCAGGGATGGTTCCTTTTTTTCTTGTTATTTTGGCATGTAACTATGAACAGGTGTCATCAGGTGCAAGGAGGCATGTGGTGTCAGTGTAGTGGGGCTGTCACAGAAGATGGACTTCCCTCCTCTTTTCCTGGAGAACAGATGTCCTTTACAGTGTTCTGCAGGCCTTCCTATCTCAATCCCATTGATACCTGGCATCTCTCCTTAATGGAAAGGGCTCTACCAACTTCTGAATGGGCACCCAGCCATCCAAACAGATGGTCCTAGATTCAGGCAGCCAAAAAAAAATTTATGTGGATGTAATATGTTTTTAAAGGCCATAATCCCAGCTGGCCACACTGAAATGGTTGTCCTTTCTCTGCTCCTGTAACTATTATTCAGACAATGTGCTACGGCTACTTTGTCTTTGATTGGAATTAATATTTCAAATCACAATGTGTAAAATTCATTAAATATATATTTTTCTTATATATACATATATACTCACAGTCAAATGGCTTTAATATTTGTCCCTGTAGCATTTAGCAAGAGTGAGTAACTTACAACTTATTTAGGTCATAATACTGAGCAGTTATATAGTCATTTTACAGTTTAAATCCTTAGCACATTTCACTCACATATTTATGATTTCATATATGACACCTATATAATCAATCAAGGTCAAGGTAATCAATGCAGACACACAGAACAGAATAAGTAAAGTCAATATGTGTCCAAATCTATGAAAAGTTTCATGTCTTTCTTTGCTGAAAGCTTATTTGAACTATAACAGAAGTTGATGCTTTCTTCATATTCTTTATCATCTAACAACTCATTAAATCAGATTCTGTATAACCCTTTCTAAGGAAGATCACATTAGACTGTACTCTGAATGTTTCCCTGTTTTTAACACTATAAATTTTTCAAAGAGGCATTAGTTTAAATCTATCAAAATCTTTCAGAATTTTTCTTTAGGTAGTATTTACATATCTGTGTTGTAACATCTTAAATTAACCTATTATACATGCAATCACTTATGCAAGTGACGTGGTTTCTGCAGTTGTTGGTTCATTTAAAGTTACGTTAAGAATGCAATGACTTAGGCAATTACATATAGCAGACATTCAAGTGAGCTGGGAACTGACTTACTGTCATGGTTTGGGCTAGACTGGACACTGAAATGAATGACAGATGCTCTCCCCGACCTCTCTCTCCAAGGAGAGGATGGAGACAGAGAAAGAGACTTATGAGTTTAGAAAAAAACCACTAAACTACTTTAATGAAAATATTAATAATAAAATCAAAAGAAAATAATTAAATATATACAAAACCTACAAAACCAGTATTGAGCTCCCACAATGATGATGTTGTCACCAGCAGGTATGGGGAAAGTCCCAGACTGGATTCAGCAACACATAGGAACTGGATTCCAGATCTGGATTCAGGAATGCATGGATCAGCATCAAAGGCAGATGAACCGACTGAGTCCTCCTCTGCCACTATCCGTTGAATAAAAAGGGCTGATCCTTTAATCCCTCAGCTTTTATACCGAGCATGGGGCAGATGGGATGGAATACCCTGTAGGTCAGTTTTGGGTCACCTGTCCTGTCCAACCTCCCCACAGCTGCGACCCCTCTACGCTTTTCTGCTTCTGAGCCTCCAACTTGGTACATAACAAAGTGATTTGACCTTGGCTGTTAGAGCAATAAGTGTAAGGAGGAGACTCTCATATCATTCCTTGGCATAAATTAGAAACAATCACATCTTACCTCTCTGGGAGAGAACAGTGTCTCAGTGTCTGGACACTATGCTGTTAAGTTCAGAGAGTTCAGTCAGTTAGAAGAGGTTTAGCTGCAAAGTAAAAGTACTGAACAGAAAATTCTTTCTGCTTTACCTCAAACTAGGACACTTGCTAATAATTTCTAAAGTTATTTTTCCAGAAGATTTTAATAATTGCAGATCTCCAGCACACAGATCATATCCTAGGTCACTCCGGAAACCTGAAACCTCCAGAATCAACTGTTCAGCCATTTTCTCTTTCTTTCAACAACTTATCAAATGATTTGAAAATTTTATCTATTTGTTTCAAAATTGAACAAAACTGGTTTTCAAAAAATGTTTTTTTTTCTAAGTGGCTTTTTTCCAAGGAGGACAAAGTGTTACCTTTTACATTCTGAAAAGGTAAATATTTGTGTTCATTTGGTCCTACTCTGTGTATCACAAGCTACTGAAATAATTAGAAGCTGTGATAGTTATTTTCTTTTATTTTTATTTCATTAACAACAATTAGTCTGTGGCTTCTTATTATGTTATTATACACAAAGTCTCATCCCTCTTTCTTTCAGGACACTAACACCCCTTTATATCTACTACACTATTAACTATAAATATGAACTATGTCTTTATTGTCATGTTATGACCTAACAAGTTTTTAAATACATTATCTATTCTAGTATACCCTTTTCAGAACGGCTGTTACAAATTCACTTTTGTGTGCATAGATTATTAGCAGATGCAAAAGTCATTCGAACTGGGCAAATATTTCCAAACATGAAAATTTCCTATTAAGTTTCATTATTATATACATAGGACCTAAACGCCAGTATTGAGATTTATTCTTGACAAAAATCTCCAGCTGAAAGAAGATGGATTTCTAGAAAAGAAGGGCATGACCTGTTCCACCATTTTATTTCCTCAGCATAACTGACAACAGCTGCCATTTTTATCAGAGAGCCTAGCATGTCCTCAGGGGTGTGCAATAAAAAAAGAAAGAATCATAATAAAATTATATATCTATGGTGTTGTAATTGACATAAAAAGAAATAAGAGATAATATTGAAATAAAGATTAGCTATAGGAAAATACAATAATGAGCTATAAACAGGTAAATGGGAGGCTTCTAGGGGGAATAAAAGACGGAAAAGAAGACCTGCAGTTGTTTGACAACCCCACCGATGACTTGATTATATCACAGTACCAACAGAAACTCCATTTGCAGAGAAAACCAGCTGTACATCTTTGCTGCATAGTAGTCTCACAGTTTTATTCTCTTCTATGATTTATCCCACATAAACCTCACAAAAAGACTCTAGATACAAGACAAGGCAGCACTTGAAGACCTTGAAGGCTTCAAGGAGTTTGCTTTCTATGGAAGATGTATTGAGTGTGCTGTTAGCCTAAACCTATGGACATGATACTGAATTTGACTCCTTTAAAGAGCTTTACTATGTCCATTTGAAGTTACTGTTAGTCTGATGAAAGATATAAAATAATTAAAGGAAAAAGTGGTAAAAATTAATAAGGAAATGGAAAAAAATATATCTATAAATAATTTACAATCACGAGTAGAGATAACCCAGGGCATTTTGTTAATGGATGCAAACAGGGCAGTCATTTTGAAAAATGTCCTGGAGTTCAAAGAAGTATGTATGTTAATCTATTATTTCTGACTGCTTCCAAGGAAACCTTGCCTTCAATGGGGTTCAGATATGCACATTGTCTTAAGTTAATTTTATTCCTCCTGGCTAAAGTTAGGTTAGCTATGATCACACTTACACTTATGCTGCTTACCTGAAAGTTTTTAAACTTGCATTGAGAAGCCGTGGGTAGCAGGTTGGGTCATACTGGAGACAACAATCACTCAACCCTGCTCTTTTCAAATCTTTCTTTCCTGAGAAGGTACTTACACTCTATAATAAAGTCAGCTTTCAATCTTTTAATTAAGGTAATCTAGTTTAACTGCATGACAGAGTAACTGCACTTGGCAGGTGAAATTATAAGGCATATCTAAGACTCACACCTATTAGCCTACTATTTGCTGAAAGTTGCCTCTATTACCAATCACTATAGAATGTAAGGTAAACACATTTTTCACCTTTATAATTTTTTTAATGCCAATTGACTTATTTCAGGAGATCTCTGAATTGTATGTTCCACCATAACAATGACTAGATGTATTCCAGCATACAGACACATCTTCATTTAGAAACCAGCAATAAATGGTATTTATAAATTTCTTTTTCTTCAGGACTTCAGGTCATTTATTGCACAGTTGCATCTCTCTCTCAATAAATAGCTCAGGTATTGTAGAGATTATTGTGTCAGCGATAACAGGCTGTCCAGGTACAATAATGAGCTCACAGCACTGTGGGTGTTTCATAGTAACATGGCTTTCACGTGGTCCTCTGGGAAGAATAACATGCTCTTAGTGAGGTTTTTATTTGGTCTGCTGATGGTTATTTCACAGTACTGTCTTTTCAACAACTAAACTTTCTTGCTTGTATTTCTGGTATAAGTTCCTGAAAAGGCAAGACTATTTCTTAAGTCTGTGATTCCAGACTCACTAAAGTGAAAAGAAAAAAAAACAACATTTTCATTTCGGTGCTCCATAAAGCAAGTAATTAATAAAGAAGGTTGCACTATCATCTTCTGCTGGAAAAGAAAGGTATATGGCAGAGAACTTGGTGGTGTGGTTTTAATACTGAAATGCAATTTAATAAACTATGCTACTACTGGAAATAAGCAGCATAGGTAAAATCAATGCCAATTGTTTAAAATTAATACCCCTGCACTTGTAAAGAATGAGGCTATGGGACAATAAAAGTACAAAATGTCATTACCTACATCCCATAGTACTGATTGTGAAGTTATCTATTAGATCGGGTCCATCACCTCAGGGAAACCCTCCCTGAATTCGGTATGGTAGTGTTAGCTAACAAATAATTTCAGTGAGAAGATTATTTTGAAATGTTCAGTGTTGGGAAGCTGGGAAAATCCTGCATGATTGTACAGGTGAGAATATATAGCACAGACAATAAAATAGGGTCTGGCCATCAGTGTTCTACTTCTAAGTTAATAAAAATAACATAATAAAAATAACTAGGAGGCCTGTGTATTGGCCTATACAGCTTCTTTTCCACAATTTCTATCCAAACATTCCTGAGTTTTGGATCTCACAATATAAGCATATCCAACAATAAGTAGCAACAATCGTGGTGATGAGACTGGATTTAGGCTGCCAGAGTAAGTCTCAAAGTATGTAAGGAAGATAACGTGCTGTAAGACTGTTGGAAAACAGCTTAATTGAGCATGAGAAACAGCCATGCTGGAAAAGTGGCAGTCCTTCAAAAACACAGGGACGTTAAACAAAATTGTGCTGTACCATTTCAGCTTACCCTGCAGAAACACACCTACTAATTTTTGTCTTTGTATTTTACATAATTGTCACCATGAGGTGCAGCCAAATAGGGTACAGTTAAAAGCTTCAGCAGTTAGAGGTAAGAAAGAATGAAAAATATCTCTACCATGAGTGGAATTGCCAGCAAAGCTCTGATTCCAAGACAAATTCTTTTAAAATCTTATATCAAATATTTTCCTATTTATTAATTTATCATAAATATGTTAATACACTAATATTATATAATTACATTATATTATATACTATTGAAAGAAAAATTTACATTTCTGTTATATAAAACTTGTAATATTTTATTTTTAATTTATTAAGACAAATCAGACTTGCTATTAAAAACTTACAGTCTTTTGAGCTGCTTCCAGATCTAAGTATTGTGTCCTGTTCTCCAGCTGAACAACTGTATATCTGTGAGTTCTGATATTATGTCTAGAATGAAAGATTCTTGAACTGAATTCAGGAAAAATATCTGTTTTTCTTTAGAAATTTCCATGAAATTACATTTTTCCTGTGCATTGTATCAGATCGGCAACACAGACGTCCAACTAGTACTTTCTGTTACTATATAGTGACAGAAAGAAAAAAAATTGATATGTGGCACAGAATGTCTTCATCTCAAAGCTCCAGCATCTGAATAAAAAACCTTGTTCAAGTAATTCAGTGCAGTAATTAATTCAACAATTTAAAATTGCCAAATTATCCTAAGAAAATAAGTGATTGTTTCATAGAATGAAAACATTATTACTATGTTACTGCTTTCCATATTTTGCTATAGTTGCAGGCAATTTTCCTCAAAACTTTTTAATAAAATATCTGAAATCACTTTTGATAGGTCTTTTTGATCAAAAAAAAAAAAAAAGAAGTACATATAAAGGATCCATCTTGAGAATCTCATTTTAAGGTCCCTGAATAGCTTGTTTTCATATTCCTATTTAAATATTGTTCATCTTTGAAATAATAATAGAATAGCTATTTTACAGATTTTTCATTATGTGGAGCTGAATTGTGAAGAATGCTCCTCCATTCACCTCTAATCCAAACCTCCAGAGGCATTGTAGCTGCTACATGGAATGAAAAGAGGTTTCCTTGCTATTATTTAATCATCCTATCTTCTATCTATTATCTGCAGTAATAAGAGCAAAGTTCAAAAGCTGTAAGTCCCTCTTTAAATTAAATACCATTAGCTTTAGCCCCACATCAGATTTTCTTGAGATCTCTAAAAATAAATGCTTTCCTCGGATATCTTCAATAGGCAATTTATCCTCACTTGCAAGTTCTGAGTCTGAAATAAAGCACTGCACATGAAACAAGGAAAGTATAGTAATGCAGAACTACTGCATGAAATGAGAAATAAGGGAATTTCTCAATTTATTTTAGGAATTTCCTTATTAATGCGATTTCTCCCACCCTTCTAGCATGAATGCTAAGATAATTTCCTTTCCAGTCTATTTAAATCCTATCTATTCCTGATTTAGCTTTGGTGGAAAATTCTGAGTCATGAAGTGCCTGCCTGTCCCCAGCTCCTTATAAAGGAGTATCTGATAGTTCTACAAGGGAAACGCACACCGTCATTCCTTCTTTTCTGGCAACTTGTGACACATTCCCAGATGCCTTTCATTCAGTCAGTCAATCAGTTTGACATTATTAAGTGATTTTCTCCAATGAATTCATAAATTTCATTCTCCAAGTTTTGGGTCAATTCATCATTAACTTTGATGCATGCATTAATGGGATATTAAAACCTGACAGTGTTTTAGAAGTAGGGAAAAGCTGTGACTCATGTAAAGGTGTTAAGAAGCACATTTCAAAAGCAGGCAGAAAGTGCCTCCAGCAGAATTATCTAATGCTGATGAACTATTAGAGGTGAAACCTGGCTATGACTCAACTCACCACTGTGCAATGGCAAAGATACCCTGAGCTATACCCATGTAACATGAGAGCTCGGCCAGCTTATTCTCTAATGCTTTGATATTGTATCTTCTAAAGATATAACATCTCTGGGTATTACTGTTTGGATTATATTGTGTGACCTTTCCTTCCTTGTAACATCTCTGACTTTTAAAGATCAAAGCAGATGCCATCTATAACAGTTTTGATATAAACCTTTAAATCTCCTATTCCAAGACAATGTAAAAAAGATGGGGAAAAAAGTGCCTCTTTTTGTGATTATTATTGCTTAATATTCAACAGCAAAAACAATATTAAACAACAAAAAACCAACACAATTATTAATCTACCCTCTTCTAAAGGAATTTTTAAACAACTGACTTCTGAACATTTTATAATATTCACATTCCTCAATATTCTGATTGCATATGCAAGACATTGTTGATTATATTTCCTACCAAGCATCAGAAGTCTGGGAAAACTATAGCCCAATGTAGCTGGAATAATTTTCAGTGAAACTGCCATTCTGTTCCAGGAACACAGATTCTAACATTTCGACTGTGGGCTCCCTTCTATCAGAAACAATGATCCCTCTGAGTCTGTTAAAGCCAGAAGTATTTGAATCAGGTCTATTCAGTTCATTTGACCTTAACTTCTGCAGAGTTATTTTTTGTCTTACCTTCAGATCCCCATATTCAGAGATAGCTATGTACTTACTTTGCAGAGTAGGCCAACTTTTTTGGATCTCTGATTCTTCTAGAAGACATTTAGTTCTCAAAATATGCACATAAATTAGGTGGACAGAGCACATCCTTACATTATTAAATTCTTAAACTTAATATGTCTTAAACTTAAGATTTTTTTGGAGGACTCCAGAGACTCCAGGGAACCTTCCAACTAAAACAAAGTAGCCCTCCTATCACAACAGTGAAATTGAATGTGATGAGTACACCTAAGTCCTATGGAAGCCTTCCAATAAATCATTCTATATATTAATATGTATTTTATAGATTAATATATATTAATAGCTATTAAAAATAAATTTACATCTCTGAAATTATTAATAAATGAAAATGTATGACTACTTTTATATTTACCAGGAACAAAAATATATTTTGTGCCTGTAAATGTTGACGCTAATTCTGTCTTGTTGAGTTGTTAATAATTGCTTTTACTGCAATGCTGTGCAACAGAAGGATTTCTTTGAATTGGAATCCTTACTAGTCAAGAATAGGAAAAAGTAATTCTTGCATCATGGGAAATACAGCTACTTTGTATAGAGCAAATGCTCAGCACAGGGGCATTAGTGAAAAAAAAAAACCAAAACAAACAGCAAAAAAACAGTGCATGTGAGAATCATAGAATCACAGAATGCTATGGGGTTAGAAGGGGCCTCTGGAGATCATCTAGTCCAACCCCCTGCCAGAGCAGGTCCACCCAGAGCAGGTTGCACAGGAACGTGTCCAGGCAGCTTTTGAATGTCTCCAGAGACAGAGACTCCACCACCTCTCTGGGCAGCCTCTTCCAGGGCTGTTCCTCCTCATGTTTAGATGGAACTTCTTATGTTAAATTTTGTGCCCATTTCCTCTTGTCCTATCACTGAGAACCACTGAAAAAGACTGGCCCTTTTCTCTCGATACCCATCCTTTAAGTATTTATAGGCGTTGATCGGATCCCCCCACAGTCTTCTCTTCCCCAGACTAAAAAGACCCAAGTCCCTCAGCCTTTCCTTGTAAGAGAGATGCTCCAGGCCCCTCATCATCTTTGTAGCCCTTGTTCCATAAATAGATAAAATTAAAGTGAGACATATGGAAAAAGTATTATGTACAGAAATTTCTGCAGACGCTATTTCAGTTTCTGAGTCTTGAATGCCTGTGATAAGAAAAATTACCTTCACACTCTGTGCTCAGATTCTTGATACATCTCTCTCAACAGTGGGAGAAAATAAAAGAAAAAGATGCAATTAGTATAATTGGGGGATAAAAGCAACTGTTTCACAGAGAACAAAAAACAATAGACTGTGTTCTTCACAGGAAATTAATGAAGATATGGGACTAGATCTGCAGATAATGATAATTTCTGTATTTGTACCACAGTAGTTTACATGACCTGTAGGTTTTGCTCATTTTTTTTCTTTCTCCAAGCAATGTGGACTATCAGGAAGTTTTTTTAACCATGTTTGTAAACTGTTAATCTCCTAAAATATGTTACAGAGTACACTAGAAGCTAACAAATATTTAAGTCACTGAGACACTAAGATCAAATTTTACTTTCACATGTGAATTGTACCAGCTATTAACAAGGTAATTACCAGTTAACCAGGTAATTAGCATGTAATAGAGTAAAATTATGCCCTTGTGGCTTATCACTGGAATTAATACACAATATTTTATGCCTCCCCAGCATAACATCCTCAGACTGCAAGTGAGACAGGACTGACAATTTGTAATGATGACATTATTTAGGTAAATTACAAGTGGAGATGTTTGAGGAAGCTGAATTAAATAAAGACACTGAAGTAAAAATATTTTAGTATATCTATAGATGATAAGATCTGCAGAAAAACTGCTGTAGTCCTTATGGGAAACAGGCACAGGTAAATGCATGCCAATACTGTTTGTAAGAAGGAAGAAAAACCACTCTTGGTCTTGTAGTGAGGATCAACTGATGAAAAGAAAGTATCAATAAAGAAGAGAAGAAAAAAATTTAAAATAACTTAAAAGTAATGTAACCAGAATAAACTTTGTCGGAAAGAAGAAATGCAGTACTCACGAGGAGACAGGTTCGATATGGCAGGATCAGAAGGAGAAAAATATGTAATGATATCCATAGCTGAGAAAACAAACTGTGACTGTTAAGCATTGGATTTGGGTGAGAGGAGCGTATTGGTCACATAGCACGGCTCCAAATGGGAGTTTTGCTGATGTTGTATCACTAACAGGAAAGAATAATTATTACCAAGTGACCCATTCCTATAGAGATCTCTGAACTGCAAGCTCTCTAGTTTCCCTTTCACGGTATAGAAACATCCCAACCTAATTCCATTTTGCAATTCAGTGGCTCACAATTTGTTTCATGTGTATTTTTATTAAAGATTTATCCAATCACGTAGTTCTAATTAGCAGAAGAAGCCTGTATCTTCCTTGACACAGCTCTCTTTGCTCTGTGCTGATTACTCCTTTCTTACTTTTTTAAGAAGACATTGTTTGTTCATGTCTATGGATAGAGTTACATTTTTGAGAAAATTTATGTGATCAGATTTGAAGGTACTCGATACAGTTTGAAAAGCAAAAAATTGAAAAGTCTCATTAAGTGTGCTGAGGCAGTGGATATGCATCTTTTACATTTTAGTGGTTGTCTTTCACACATTAGGTACACTGTAGAACTGCACTGGAAAATACTGCTGTGAAGCGGAAAGATTCAGAGTAGCATCATAAGAAAAACATAGAATCGTGTAGGACTGAATCAATTGAGAAATATACTGTGACTGTCTGGGAATTAAAATAATTTAATAAAGTACTGAGAAGTGTTTAGTCTTTATTAAACATTTTCTGTTTGTAACTGATTTGGGACTTTGGTGCAATATTATTGGATCTTTAAATTCATGGTCCATCTGGCACTGATGTGCCAAAATTCTTATTTAAAATTCTGGTATGGCAATAAGCTTACTTTATTATTAAGGAAACAACATCTTTGCTTATATGAAACAACCACGTAACAAAAAACTCCAACGTTTCTTTAAACTGGCGGTACAATGTGGTGTGTACAACTGGCTGTATCAGGTCACGTTGCACAAAGCTATCAAATTCAAAAGCTATTTTTAAACACTTGCTGCCAGTGGGTTGTTGCCTACAAGCAGCGAGTCTTTTACTGTTATCCATGGGAAGAAGTCAGTGGCAGGTGTTCTGCTTCTGGCATCTCTCTGCTTAAGAATTTATGGGATTCTTTCTTTCTCCAAGGAAGCTTTCATTAAATGCTGTTACAGCCCTCTATGCATAGTCAACAACCATAGATTGAAATATAAAAGAAGAAAAGAATTTCTTCTCCCTGCAGATTCCGAACAAAAGGAATATATTATCCTAATGCTTATTGCAGAGAAGAATGATGCCTTGTATGGTACCATTTATGGTTATAATAAAGAACGGGTCTCTGATAAGACAAGCTGTTCATTAGAATGCCATTGGCAATAACAGTAAGAAGTACATAACTAGATGTTCCTGCCAGCCTTAAAGACATTCTGTGCTCATGAACAACCCTTAGGATATCCTTTCAACAAATTGCCAACTTTATTCGCCTCAGGAAAGTATAGGTTTCCTCTACACTAAATTTATGATGTGAAGAAATTTATCTCAGGAACACCCCGTACGTAGAAATCAAAATGTAATTATTCTGTTGTGTATCTTTCAACCTCCATAAATTTCATTCATACACATAGTCATTTATGTAAAACCAAGAAAAAACATACTTTTTCTTTCTTTCCATTCTATCAGCAAAACTTAGCTTCACTTTCAAAATCCACATGTAGTATATTAATTTGTCTAACTGAATGACATGAATCGGGTCATTTCATCATAGCAATAAAATTAAATTCATTATCACACATGAAATTGATAACTCTGTTAGCAGTTGAGAATAAGC
This sequence comes from Limnodromus scolopaceus, assembly GCA_028565335.1. NCBI lineage: Eukaryota > Metazoa > Chordata > Aves > Charadriiformes > Scolopacidae > Limnodromus > Limnodromus scolopaceus. Next base: position 62,564,515 of record JAOXNO010000033.1, on the reverse strand, counting down.
ATGAAATTTAATTAAGAGAATGAAATGATGTCACGATAATGGAAAACACATTTACACAATTACAAAATGAAGTTCTAATGGAATTCTATTGCAATATGATTTCTGTAATGGATGTTTATTTGCCTTATAGGCTTCCTAAATGTTAAAGTTACTATCTGTATATATATATAAGCAGAGAATCCTTACAAAACCAACATAAGAAACACAAGCATCAGCTACAAGAACAGAAGATGAATCTTCTTGGCCATGGTACCCGTATGAGAGGTAAGCTGCAGCATGCCACAGGAGAAGAGCCATTGCTTTATCTAAGAATCAGAGAGAAAAGACACTTCTTTTGTCCTGCTACTCAGTGAGGACTGATGCCACAGAATTGAAAAGTGGAGGATTTACACAGCAGAGTAGTTACCTTCTTTAAATTCTTGAACGTATTTTCTGAGTTGTTTGTGTGTGTCCTATTTTTTCCATAAACATTTATTTTACACTTTAAAAAGTGCTGGGCAAATAATAATTTTCTTTATCATTTCCATGACATCACATTAATCTTTAATCTCCTCCTATCACCCAGAGTGTGGATTGCTGAGGAAAATGAAGTGTGCTACAGCAGATGTTGAAACCACTTTGAGCAGCGTACTCACACTACATAACTTCCTCTGAGAACTCATCCGTCCTCATTCTTTCTGACACTGCTGTAACATTCTTGTAAGTTTGGCTTCCACACCATCATGCCTTTTTATATTGTTTATTCTTCCAAATGTAAAAAAAAATAATACATATATATATATATATATAAAGGTTACTGGACTTCTCTACCTCCTCGACCATTTTTTAATTTGATTAAGATTTTTTTTAGAGGGAAAGGAGGTTGAAACCTACATTGTGGGGGGTGTGTTTGACTCTATTTTTATTTCTTTCTGCCATCAGATCACACTGTTACACACCATATTTAGTAGCATAACCATCTGCTTCTTTCCCTACTTTTGAATATTCTCCAAAACCTCAAAGACCTTAAAATGTCTTGAACTTGTGTTTATCCCATAAATAGTGTTGTTTAGAGCAGCTCTCTTAACAGTAAAGCAGTGCCATTTTGTAGGCAAAGACTACCTCTTAACACTATTTCCACGGGAAGTTCAAAGAGAATAAATGATTTATTACATTCAAGACTGGGCAAAATGTTCATTAAATATATATAGAGACCTAGATTCTAGCTGGAGATGACTTCAGCAATGAACTTGAGGTGTGCCAGTTATAAATATCTGACTTGTCTTGCACCTGTCTATGGCATTTTTCATATGTCATTGGCTTTTTCTTTTCCTTTTTTTTTTTTTTTTGAAACTTGTTTCAGGGAATCGCTAAGAAGAACTTTTCAGATTTAAAACAAAACAACCCTAAAACTGAGCAACATTCCTTTTGATGTTCTAGGAATTTGAAGAAATGTGATTCTTTCTTTTTTTAAAAAAATAATAACTGTAGTGCAGCAATACGAAATCTAAAGTTATATGCCAAAGTAATTTGCTGCAACTAGAAATGGATCACATTATAAGATACTGATCCAATTATTCTTGTATTTGAAGCTGTTTACTCTGAAACTTGAACTGAACATCTCAATCCCTATTTCTGGTTTAAAAGCAGAGCTTTTCCGTCAAGCAAAGATGCGGTAATGGAGCAAATATGCTATGGTGTGTACCTGACATTGGTCTACGTGAGCTCTTCTGCTTAATGATCCTGGTTACAGTTCATCTGTTCAGATATTTCAAATTCTGGCATCTGCAAGCACTCCAAAAACGGCTTAGAAGTGTGGAGAATTTTCTGTGAGGGTAGGAGACAACTGGCTATTAATACTGAGTAAAAAGTGTTGGAGAATGAATTGGGCTATAGTAGATACGAGACTGTGGTCAGCTCACTTACATTAAAACTTGTCATTTTCTTTCACAGAATCATAGAATCTTCTAGGTTGGAAGGGACCTTAAAGATCATCTAGTCCAACCATCAACCTAACTCTGACAAAAGAAGAAATAAGAAATAAAAATCACTAAACCATATTCCTGAGGACGATGTCAACCTATCTTTTGAACACCTCCAGGGATGGTGCCTCAACCACTTCCCTGGGCAGCCTATTCCAATGCTTGAT
>JAOXNO010000033.1:62531685-62559136 GCA_028565335.1 Limnodromus scolopaceus | reverse complement strand
AAAGTGGTTTTCCATAGTCGTTCTTGTGGTGGATCTCCCAGACTCCCCCTTTTTTGTTTAATTAGCAATTGCTTTAGTGTTTGATGGGCACGCTCAACAATCGCCTGCCCTGTAGGAGAGTGTGGAATTCCAGTGATGTGGCAAATGCTCCATTCCTGTAAAAAAAGGTGTGTGGTTTTAGATACATACACAGGGCCATTGTCTATCTTGATGGTTTCTGGTACACCCATAGCAGTGATAGCTGCTAGCCAGTGTTGTTGGACATCTCGACTCTTTTCTCCTGTATGTGCAGTGGCAGAGATATAATTAGAAAAATTATCAACAGTGACATGTACATATTTTAGGGGACCAAATTCTCCAAAATGTGTAACATCTGTTTGCCAAATATGCAGTGGTGAGGGGCCACGTGGGTTAACTCCCAATTGTGGCAACGGGGCTATAGATTGGCATTCAGGGCATGTCAAGATAATATTACGTGCTTGGTCAGTGGTTAGCTGAAATTGCTTTTGAAGTGCCTTTCTGTGTTGGTGAAAAAAGTTATGTGAGAGCTGTGTTTGTTGAAGTAATTGCGGTGTGGCGAGGGCAACTGTGGCTTTGTCAGCAGCACAGTTGCCCTTGGTTAGGGGTCCTGGAAGAGAGGTGTGTGACCGTATATGCGTGATATAATAGGGTAATAGGAAACATAATGCCATATTTTTTTAAGTTGTGCGAATCACGCTGGGTTGTTGACTTCCTTTAGGAAAGTGCCTTCTATACTCTGAACAATTCCTGCAACATACAAAAAATCAGTTATGATATTGAGATTTACATCAGAAAAAAGCTGAAAAGCAAGCACAACAGCTGCAAGCGCAGCAACTTGGGGCGATCCATCGACACATTTTATATCTTGGTTCCTAACAATTTTTGCAGATCATTCAGAGTCTTTATTTGTAACGCCAGCTTCAGTGCTTGTGGCTGGATGGTGTGAGTTGCAATTTTCCATCCTAGATATTTCCAGGGTGGTTTCACGCTGGACCTTTTCCTCAGCTATGTGCCAGCCTGCTCCTTGGACACCAAGGCAGACTTGGCAGATGACTGACTGGAGGTCTTTCATTTTACAATGGGGCCAGTTGTTCTTGTACTAAGTCATGCAAATGCAGCAGTTTGTCCTTTTGAGCAGCCCCCACAGCGAGCTGTGTTGATAATGCATCAGCTAAGAGACTCATTTTATAAGTTTCTGCGCTGATATCTTGGCACCTTTTAACATATCAGTGATGGAAGGGTTAGCATTCTTAATCATTTGCAATACTTTACGACAGCATTAGCATTTTCGAACACTAATTGTTTCATAAGAATATCACAAGCTGCTCGGTTATCTACTTGTCTCTCTACTGCATTTTGGAGCCGATCAAGGAATTTTACATAGGGTTCTCCAGGTGCTTGTGTGATAGCGGAAAAGGAAGCTTCTGGAGCGGCTGTATCAGGTACCCGTCTGATCGCACACAGTACAAGTTCTTTTACTTGCTCAAAACACCGTCTGTCCATTTGGGCTTGCGCGTCAGGAGTAGCCCAAAGCCCCTCACCAACAAGCTCATTCACACCAATATAATTTAAATTGCCAGTTGAGTTATCCAGTGCTTTAGCAGTCGCGAGATCACGGTACTCAGTCATGAATACAGCATATCACATAGCCGATAAGATCATATGCAACAACAGTTTCCAATCACGAGGAGTCGTAACATATCTGTCACCGATGATTACCAATAAACTAAAGGTATATGCCAATTAAGGACCACAGTCCTTTACCGATTTTCTCAATTCTTTTACCGCATCATAAGGCAGATATTTCCAGCGGGGCTGCTGGCCAGCTTTGGTAAGTCACAGGGAAAGCTTGTAGCAATTCTGTATCTCCGTGGGCTATAGCTTCTTTTCTACATTGCTCCAGAGCACCATAATACACACTCTGAGTCGGCGCAACGCCTCCAACCGCCCCCCTCAGTTCGTCATCAGGGGGATACAGATTCAGCTCCTTTTCAATGTCCACAGGACCAGGGTCAAAAACATGGTCCTTCCTGGGGTCTGACTTTTCCGCTGCAGCGTTACAAGGAAGTGACAGCGCTAGAGCAGAGGAGCGCTCTGGGTCTTCAAGGGGATCAGATTTTGCCTCTTTTCTAATCTGTGTCAAGGCTTCTGACACTTGATGCCACACTGATAAACATTTGGCGGCTGCTGTATCTGTTCCTGTGGCCGCATCCCAAAGGTTAGTGCTTATCTTGTCCCACACACCCCCAAGAAAGGTGCCAGTCTTACGAAAGTCCGGGACATTTTTTCGTACCCAGTCAAAGAGAATTAGTAAAGACAGGGTAGGTACAGATCGATTTTGAGTTTTTAAAATGTACTGTAGTACTTCAAAACTCATTTGCTGCTCTTTCAGCAGTGTGTTTCCCTGCTCCTCTCTCAGCAGTGTGTTCCCCGTAGTTCCCGATCGCTCACCTCTGTCCTGTAGAAGGTGATGAGCTGGCAGTAAGATCAGTCCTCGAGGCAATCCCTGGTTCAATCGGGCTACGCTACCGGTCAGGAGGTCTTTCAGCCTCCTGATTAGTGCCCAGCATGGGCGCCATTTGTAGCGTATGAAGACACGGACCCCGGTCGGTGATGCAACCAGAATCTTTTATTATAATAAACAGGCAGCTTATATAGTACTAATGTATCTCCTTTCCCAGCCAACACGCTCCTGCAACCCCCCCCTGCAACCCCCAGCTGCCAGGCGGCAGAATTCCCCTCCATCAGTCGGGTCCCAGGCATTGTTTATGGGTCGTTAGGCCTTCCCCTGCCAGTGTTCCTGCTTCTTCCATTCCTTCTTCTGGTCTCTGCTTCTTCCACAATCCTGTTCACCCACACCCCATGACCACAAAGCTGTGCGTGACTTACAGGTGATGACTACCTTCCCAAGGTATAATGTTTTTCTCTTCAGTGATAAAAAAGGGACCTAATCACCATTATAGAGCAATCTGGGTTAGTGACAATCAGCGAAATTTGCATCCTGATCAGAACTAACTAGCTTGTTAGTTTTTATATGAGACAGAGAAATTAATGTTTTTCACTCCAATAGTGAACTGCTTTGAAATATATTGATGAGTAACTGATTATCTCCCAAATATCCATCCCCTTCCATATATAAGCTAAGATTAGATGCCACAAGATACCACAAACCATAAAAGAAGGACTCAGCACTAACCTCTTCCTCAGCCACTTGGTGGGCATACAATAAGGCTTTGCTGCAAGATACCAAAAATATAGTTTTGGCTGTTATTTTTCATGCAAAACAACATGAGAGTCATAAAGTGAATTACATTTCAGCACCAAAACAAGTATAGAATCCTGGCTAAAGTGGAGATCTTCGATAACAGAACATTAAATAGCAGACTTGCATTTCTTCCAAGTACTCCTTTATGAATTTCTGTATGTTATTATTATTATTATTGTTTCACTCTGCTGGAATTCTGAGTGTATCTGAGGTTAGTAAGGTTTGTCAATACCAAAAATGTCAGCAAGTGAATTCGTTATTGGTGTGTCCTTATATATATTTCAATAACTTAAGAAACTAGCAGTATCTCATTAACATCTATTATACTCAAAGTCAGCAAATGCAAATAATCAGCTCATATTGGAGACTTTTAATTTAATAACATATAATAGTCATTTTTGTTGCAAAAATTTTATTTATTAGGGCCAAGCAAATATCTTAAAAATTATTACATTTGATTTATTTAAAAGGTAGCAATAAAAATTATGTTTGAATATGAAATTATAGCTGCATTATACAATTAACTACAATAAGTAGAGCAACATTGTAATGGTTGTTCACAAAAAAGTGAACACAAACAAAGTTAATAGCTGCTATTTGTTTTCATATTTCACAGGCACATATTTGAAGTCTCATTGCGACACTGTCACTTGTCCCTGTGTTTTACTCTCAGTGGAAAATGGTATTACTGTCATCTTTATCTTCAGGTATAATAAATAATAGTTAATATGTGCACCAACTCATTAACTTAGTTAAATTCTATTAATTTTACTTTTTCAAGAAGATTTAAATTTGACTTGAAACATTTGTCAATTTTTGTTTTCAAATCAGATTTTTTTAAGTTACTCTAAATGGTTTCCTTAATCATAGAAATAAAGGATAAGAAGTTTTTTAATCACATTTACGTTTGTAATAAAATCTAGCATCTCATTACTACTGTACAGCCCAATGTACTCATTAATTCATTTTTTTAATGTCAAACCAGTCAATGCACTGGCTAATACAGAATCTTTATTACGTTTTGTAGCTTTATATTCTTCTAATTGTGCTCAAGAACTCAAGATAATGCTTTATAGACCAATTTTTTTACTAAAATGATAGAACTCCATTATATTACAGTAACAATTAAAATGAATATTCTTCAATACAAATAGGCCTGTTCCTACAACAAATGCACATCTCAATTGAAATCTCCAGAACTGATCAACTGTACATACATCTCCAATTGCACATCAATACTACTTGGTCTGGGATTTTTTGGTGACATCAAAATGCATCTACATATATGTTATATACTTTTATTATGGGATCTGTAGCTTGAAGGTCAGTTGCCTAAGTAGAAAAAAAAATTTCTGGAAAAGCTCATTCCTGAAGGTGTTTAAACCCTCACTTGGCACTTACTTTAATAAATTCTCAGAATTACCAGTGTTCTTTACTTAAATGGTGGGTGTCAGGAGGATGGAGCCAGTCCTTTTTCAGTGGTGGCCAGTTACAAGACAAGAGATAATGGGCACAAACTTGAATATAAGAATTTTCATCTAAACATAAGGAGGAACTTCTTTCCTGTGAGGGTGGCAGAGCACTGGAACAGGCTGTCCAGAGAGGGTGTGAAGTCTCCTTCTCTGTAGACATTTAAAACCCTCCCAGACATGCTGCTGTGCAACCTGCTCTGGGTGGACCTGGTCTGGCAGGGGGTTGGACTGGATGATCTCCAGAGGTCCCTTCCGACCCCATATCGTTCTCTGATGCTGTGATGCTTTAGGTGTTTAAACTGGGCTACCACATTGCAAGAAGCCACAGTAGTTGCTGGAGTAAGCAACTCCATATATCAGTTTAAGATATATTTAATAACTTAAACTGTCTTGATACATTGAAATAACCCAGGTGATGTTTAATCTTCTCTTCAGTTGGAAGGACTTGGAATTTTACCAGCCTCCAAACACACAATGCTCATGCATGTCTTTGTGACTATCTAGCACACTATCCAGGGACACTTAACAGTAAGAAATACAGTAAATGGAAGAGCAGCAGCTCTTTGCCCTACTTTTCCATGATTCTTCCACTTTTTTAAATACATTCCTCATTCATTTGTGCATAATGACATTCACTTTTTTTTTTGACATCTTATTTCAAACTCGATCTTTTCTGCCCTGGCCTTTGAATCTTCTGTCCAAAATACCAAATCATATTCAATGCTAATATTATCTTATTTCCCATTTGTCATGACCGTTGACCTTGAATACTTCTATTCTTTGCTGCCTTCTCATATGGTTCAGGATACACCATGTCTTTTTACTATATTTTCATTAGGAAATCAGAATTTAATCTATATGATACATAGTATAACTGCAGTTTAGAATGTTCTTCATGAACTACAGTCACTGTAAGAGTGGATAGTTCAAACACATTCAAACTTCTTCAAAATGAAATTTTGCACCTTTTGATCCTCTCCTCATAAAATGGAAAACAGTGTCTTCTTGTTTTGCTTTTGTCTTGAATACAGAAATAAAGATCAATAAAGAACTATAATGTAAAGGTACCTGGAAATAAAAATAAATTTAATTTAAATTTACTTTTACACAAACTTGATTGATGATATCAGAGCAAGAACATTTACAGATTTTGCTCCACTTGTTTTAGAAAAATATTTGTATTTCTTGGAGACCTAGTTTCAGGGAAAAATTGAATGAGTACGATAATTGCTTCCACTTTATTTAAAACAAGATAATTTACTGTATAATCTAACAGTATTCTACGTTTCCACTTAAAATTATTAGGAATGTTGCATATTCTACCATATTATACATTTCTTCTGTCTGAAATAAACATCACTGTATCAGCTTTTTGATATCCTTTCTCTGAAAAACTAAAGGAGAAAGGGTGGTGGAGGGAAAAAAAAAAAGATAAAAAGGAAAGGAAAAATAGAGACAAAACCTGTTAAAGAAGACCAATTTGAAACATCTGAAGGCTGAATAACTACGAATATCTGTGAGTGGGAAGACGGATCAAATAAAGTGTGTTGTAGTTTCAGTGTCATCCACAGCTGACATTTATCATTCTTGCAGTAAGGTAAGAAAAATTAAGGACCCCTGAGAGAGCAGAACAAGGTATTGATCAGAACATTGTAAGCTCTGAAGTCTTGTACTTGAATTTGGAGTAAGTCCTTTAAAAGAGCTGTGTAAGCTCAAAACTTGGCTTTGTTTGAACACGTGAATAAAAACAAACATGGTTGTATCTGGGCTTTCTGGTGAAAAAAGAAGCTGCATGAGTGCACTTGAAGTATAGTTACAAATCTGCTGTTGTTACAGTAACAAAATCGCGCAAGTTTTCCCTTTTTATTTTAACCTAAACTTTGATCTTTTATTCTATGAAGTACCTAATATTATAGATCTGTTCATTGTCTGTTGATGTTAGCTAGACTATTCATGGTAGTAAAAATTTAGAGAGTTTTAAACTGAAAGAGGGGAGATATAGCTTAGATATTAGAAACAAATTCTTTGCAGTGAGAGTGGTGAGACACTGAAACAGGTTGCCCAGAGAAGCTGTGGGTGCCCCATCCCCGGAGGTATTCAAGACCAGGCTGGATGGGGTTTTGAGTAACCTGGTGTAGTGGGAGGTGTCCCTGCCCACAGCAGGGGGGTTGGAACTGGAAGGTCTTTGAGGTCCCTTCCAACGCAAATCATTCTGCAATTCTATGTCTGAATCAACTTTGAACTGTTTGGGCTGAAGTCCAGAGATGTGCACAGGCACAAGAGTATCTTATTAGAGAATCTAAATCTGAGCGTTGTCTAGGTAGGCTCTAAGTTCCAAGGCTAAATAACAGCTGGAAGGAAAGTGTTTTGATTTGTTGTTTTATTTTTAAACTCTCAGTGATACCTCACATCCAATGTAACCCCACTTTATTATGTACTAAATTTAAAAATTCAGTTTTGAAGTAAGGAAAAATGTTTCAAAGTGTTAAATGGCTTTCCTATGAAGAGAAAAAAAAAATAAATTAAACAAAAAAGGTGTTTAAAAGGTCACAAAAAAAAGGGAGAAAATATAAAAGTGAGTCATTGGTGAAAATGTACTCCTTCATTCAGAAAAAAAAAAATAATTACAAGATATTGGCAGGAAAATTAATTTACACTTTTAAAATACATAAAATGTTTTTCAACTGTGCTCCATTCCAGAGCAGGCTTCTATCATTCAAGAGATAAATAACACACAAAAAAGACTTTATGGGCCAATACTAAATATATTATAATTAAAAAAAAAAATACTTAAATTATCGTCTAAAAGCAATAATACCTTAATCAATTGAAACAGCTTTTATATTCCAGCTGTAGATTATAGATGTGGAAATTTTTTGTCTTCAATCAAATCGACACTCATTTGCTTTTGATCATCAAATCATATGCGTTTTCATTTAAGATTCTCAGGAGGACTGCTTTTGAACTTTCTAAAAGGTGTCCTGATAAACAATCATTTGGTTTGTGGAAAGGATTGTAAAAATATCTGGTATCCATCAAAGTCACTACTAAACAAAGAAAAATGAAATCTAAAATATAAGATTGATTAATCGGTGGCTTGAAGGGCTTACCAAACACTTCCCACACAGGAAAAATAAAATGGTTTTGTTTCATGCTGCAGAATGACTCAGTGAGTTTTCATGCAGTATCCCTAACAAATATAAAAGAAGAAAAATGGTTTAACTCCTTCCAACAAAATAACAGGGCTGGTTGTGTTCTGAGCTACCTCATTTTGTCTGTAAACAAATGTTAGGTTTTGTGAAAACATCTGTGTTTTCTGGTCTGCATGGAATTTTGATTAACTTAGGAAGTTGCAGAGGTAGAAAAACAATTTTATTTATGTTTTTAGTCAAATTTCAAAAAAGAAATCAATAATTGTATTTAGTTGGGTTCTTTTTAATCATTCAAGTCTGAATATCTCCAAGTCCCTTCTTATTCTCACTTAGTACAAACATTTTGGGATAATTTTTGCTCTTTTTATGTTAGATATCTAACCACAAGGAAAATGAGAACAAGTTTCATGAGAAAGGAAAAAAAATACAGCAACTTATTTCTTATCACAGTTTGAATATATTTGTCATTATGTCATTAAGAATTGATGTAGTTTCCAAATACTTAATGTAGTTTCCACTCGTTTATATCATTAACACATGCAACTACTGTATTATTTATGTTGCTCTTAGTGGTGCCCTTGCATTTGTAAATATATCCTAAGTCAGAAAAAATTTCATTAAAAGGATGTGAACTTTTCAAAGTTAATATGTGAAAAAATAAGTACCATAAGTATTTTGAAACTACAATTAACTCACTTTTTCGTACTGTACCAATTGTTACAAATTAGAATGTTAGTTTTTTAAAAATATTGCAAAAATTTAAGTGCCTCAAATTAGCTGACATGAGGTTTTAGTAGTGCACAATCAGTTGGCTCAGCCGAAGAAAACTATATAAACTGTGTTGATACTAATGATACCAAAAGTGTTGATTCATTTGTAATGTCACCTAAAATTTCAGCTGAGTCATCAAAACCATCTGGTGAAACAGTATTAAGGGACTATATCGCTATAGAACTATGTGTTATAACGGGGCAGGGGGTGGTGTGTGGTGTGTGTGCTTTGGTGAACAGTAGTTCAGTTGGATAGTTTTTTTTTTTTTCCCTAGCATTAGTTACAAGTGGCATGACAATATCACTTGGGGAGTGGGGGAAATGTCTAAAGGGTACACACACTACCTCTCCTTCCGAGTCTGTGGGAATGTTCTTGCTCAGCCCACCTCATGGATCCTTGCTGACTGTTGGCACACAAGATAATGTTCACATTTTCTAAAGCTGACATGTTGATAGCAGTCTATATAAAAAGAATATCTAATTGTTCAATAGAGAATTATTTGATATATGTGAGTGTAGAATGCACTAAGTCCTGTTCTCTCTTGGTGCACACTTAATATTATTAGGATTCATTTAGGGATTAAAGTTGTTTACTTCTGGTTTAGCATGTCTCACCTGGGGTGCAGGTGCTTGGGAGGAGTCAAAGGCATCACCAGCAGAGCCCTTTCCTTCCACTGGCGTGTACAGCTCCTAGTATCCCCTCTCAGTTCTGCTGCAACTCATACACTCCTTGCCTCCTGGAAAGTGAGTTCAGGACTGCTGCTCTCCATCTAGGACCTCCTGGACCGAGACACGGGACCCAGGACAGACACCTTTCAATTATTTCTTTGGCTGCTTCACACTAGGAGTTTCCTACTTGATATTTCCAAGGTCTGGGAAACAGACATTCCAACCCTCCTTTCCTGGCTAGATAGGGAGGACTACTCACAGGAAGACGTAGAAATAGTTTATTGGCTTCCATTGGAACCTAGTCCAGCATTGCAATTCTGCCAGCTACTCTGGTCCCTCCCCACCTCTATTTGTGGTTTGTTTTCTTTTTTCTCCCTCTGAACATCACTTCCAATAAATCTTTTCACTTTTTGTTTGCTTACTGTGTGAGCTGAAACTTATTCCTGTGCCTGTGATCTCCAAGTGTGCAGGAATTTTAGCTGCCAAGGCCTGCATGTCTACAACAAAACCAGCGAAACAGCTCAGACTGTCACAGTTTGAAAAGCCGGGATATAAAAAGTCTGCAAGGCCTGGGCTGACAGGGCTGCAGAGTAGAGTAGAAAGGACTTTTGTATTAGACCTGTAAAGTTTGCAGAGTTTGAAAACTTTAGATGTTGAGGCACATTGAGCTGGGATAGATGAAATAGGGTGAAAGCAGAAGGAAAGCAGAAGGAAGCAAAATGCGGTTGCGTTATTTGTTTTCTCTTTTGAATAACAGGCATTTTCTCCAGGTATTAAACTTGTAAAAACTTAGCCTGTCTGCAGGAAGGTGATTAAGCTGCATCCTTCAAGGCCAGGCTGGATGGGGCTTTGAGCAACCTGGTCTAGTGGGAGGTGTCCCTTCCTATGGCCAGGGAGTAGAAACTCAATGATCTTCAAGGTCCCTTCCAATCAAAACCATTCTATGATTCTATGACCCTTGTATTGGTGTGGGTGCCACGCTCCTGGGCTCCCTCAGGTTTTGTGAACATTGCACAGGAGAAGAACAAGCAAATGTAGCAAGAAAAGACTGGGAATAGCATGGTGAGAGGTAAATCTCACCACCTTTCAAAGAACGAGGACAAGATACATTTAAGTAATCAGCGACACTCATTTGGCACACAAGAACGATGGTGGTTTTTTTGGTTGGTTGGGTTTTTATGAATGTCAGCTGCCCTCCGGAGTTTCTTTCTGAGCTGACAATCAATTCTCTGCAGCAAGAGCCCAACCGTTATTCACACAAAGTAACACATGATGTGGAATGAAGGGCACTTATTGACACTGAGGGTGAAAAGATATGTTTTTAAAAAGCAAATACATAGTATCTAGCTACAATGCAACCTGTTATTTTTTAAAATGCCATTTTATAACTGGAAACACAATTCAGATACCACAAAATTTCCATAGTTTGCCTGATGTGACAACTACAAGAAAAACTACAGTAACAGAGACCACATCATTTTTTAATGCCTTATGCCTTGTTGTAAGCCTTGGTATTTTTCCTGCCTTGAAATGGCGCTTTCAGATCCTGTAACCACCACACTGGTGGTGGAGCACAACAAACTTAACTCACTTTACACTCAGTTGAAGGGAGGTAAGTCTCACTATAAAAAAAAAATAAAAATGCTTCATCCCAAATATATTTTGGTCATAAGCCACAAAGATTCATGACTATGACAGAATCTTCTATCCAATTTCTGTTGCCTGCATACTGCCTCATTCCAAAATAGGCATATTTGGCAAAACAAGAGTTCTAAGTAGCTTTTACTAGCAGAGAGATAGCATAACCATATCACCTCTGTCTTAGTCAGCTTAACTGCTGGAGAGAAAAGTCACAATCACATTGCAAACATCTTTAAAAAAAAATATGTCCTAAAAATAGAGGAATTCTCCTGGTCAGGTCTTTAAAATAGGAGGAACAAGACAAAGAAACACAAACCACTTGTATTTCTATTGATCTGTTATCTCCAACTACTTCCTGTGACCTTTCAGGATACTAATAATATTTTAATGCTTTGCATTAATTAGATTTAAAATAATGCAAAGATTAAATGCCCCTTGAATAAACAATGCAACAGCTGTACTAAATAATCAGATGATAACCATTTAAATAGTTATCAGGGAATACAGCTTTTCAGACAGCAAGGAGTGCCAAGAAGTCTTACTGAAAGTTGAAAAGATCAATTCCTAACCCTTGTACCCAGTTATTAAAAAATAAAAATAAAAATGGATAAATAAAAAATATGCAATAGATTTAGCATATTATTAGAAATACTCTTAAGAAAGTTACAATAAATGCTACTACAACATTTCATAAAGCAAGATCTAGAAACAACAGTAAATATTCGTAATGGAATGGATTTGAAACACTCCTTGCAAGTTCCACTGTTGCCTTCTGTTAGTTTGTGAGAAGATAATGAGTCCTTTGAGATTAACACAAGGTAAACTAGGGAGGAGGGGCTGCTTCAGAGGACAAAGTCAGTCTTTCCTGTTGACCTAGTTAGAATTTACTTCTCAAAAATAGGTCTGTTCCCTAACTCTTGCATAAGTCTCCGTGCAAAGTAAGATAGGAACAGATTCCATAAGATGGAGAAATGGATTCACTTCTTGTTATGCTGTGTTCTTTATAAAGCGCATGGGAAAAGAAACTAAGAATTCTCTTATTTCAGATAAAAAAGAGGAGAAATTGCAATATTGCTTTCATACAGTCTTCGTAATACAAATCAATCTGTCTTTCAAGTGAAGTGCATAAAAGATTGGGGAATAGGGATTTAAACTTTTTAAAAAGACTTCTAAGAACCATAGATGAAGTTCTCGCTAGGCTTAAACTGAAGTTGTTTAAATATACTGGCCTCAATTCAGTCTTGGCTTTCTGTTTATACATCTTTCTCTATCAGTACAAAATGTATGTGGAGTGGATATAAAATGCAACCAAATCAGACATGGCATTTTATACTGACTCTACACTCACTCTGTCCTAGTACAACTGACAACAGTAAGGACCCTTATTCTCTTCTATGCGGCATTGGGGAAAAAAGATTTTTTATTTTATTTTATTTTTATTTTTGCTGTCTTTAAAGCACTAGTCATGAGGACTTATGGAAAATAAACTCTACATACTGAGACAGGTTTCTTGTCCTGTCACTGGGCACCACTGAAAAAAGACTGGTCCCATCCTCCTGATACCCACTCTTTAAGTATTTATAGGTGTTGATCAGATTCCCCCCTCAGTCTCCCCTTCTCCAGACTAAAAAGACCCAAGTCCCTCAACCTTTCCTCAGCAGAGAGATGCTCCAGGTCCCTCATCATCTTTGTAGCCCTCTGCTGTACCCTCTCCAGCAGTTCCCTGTCCTTCTTGAACTGGGGAGCCCAGAACTGGACACAGTACTCCAGATGGGGTCCCGGCAGGGCAGAGGATGACCTCCCTCCGCCTGATGGTCACACTCCTCCTGATACATCCCAGGATGCCATTGGCCTTCTTGGCCACAAGGGCAGATTGCTAGCTCATGGTCATCCTCTTGTCCACCAGGACTCCCAGGTCCTTTTCCTCAGAGCTGCTTTCAAGCAGGTCATCCCCCAACCTGTACTGGTGCATGGGGTTATTCCTCCCTAGGTGAAGCACCCTACATTTGCCCTTGTTGAATTTCATTAAGTTCCTCTCTGCTCACCTTTCCAGCCTGTCCAGGTCTCACTGTATGATAGCACAGCCTTCTGCTGTGTCAGCCACCCCACTCAGTCTTGTGTCATCAGTAAAATTGCTAAGGGTATATTCCATCCCTTCATCCAGGTCACTGGTGAGTATATTGAAGAGGACTGGATCCAGTAATGACCACTGGGCAACCCCAGTTATTGCGGACCTCCAGCTAGATTCTGTGCCACCAATCACGACCCTCTGAGCTCTGTCTTTCAGCCAGTTTTCAATCCACCTCACTCTCCATTCATCTAATCCACACTTCCTAAGCTTACCTATTAAGATGCTGTGGGAGACTGTGTCAAAAGCTTTGCTGAAGCCCCCTAGATAGAGGATACTAGAAGAGAAGTTCTGAAATCTCCATCTTTGGACAGATCTCTGAGCAATCAACCTAGTAAGAGCTTCTCTGAGTAGGGGGCTGGATTAGAAGACCTCCACAGGTCCCTTCTAAATATGACCTCCACGGGTCCCATGATTCTAAATGTAATAATTTCAATTTGATTATGTGGAAAAAATGACAATCTGATCAGAAGACATAAGAAGCAAAATATAATGTATGAAGACATCTTAGGTTTATGATTTACCCTTAAGAAATCTTAGTCAATGTCATGTCTGAAGTGACATTCCTAGTGCAGTTGCAATGCTAAAGGTATGAATTATGACTTGTGAACCAGATAACAAAGACTCTTTCAGAATGAGGTGTGTGTATACGTACAGTTGTATATATTTTAATTATTTTACATACACACAGAAATGCACACATACCAAAGAGAAATTGCAATCCTTATGTACATACTTGCCCGCTATTAATATTGTAAGTATGAAAGTCTAAATATAGCCACAGCAATCTTCAACACTGTGCGATTAAGACTTAATTCACATACAGGCAAAAAGGACAACTGGAGAATATTAAGAAAAGAGCAGGGCAAGATTCTAACACTGATAGAGCGAAAAGGATATTAAAAATATGCAGTCTTGAAACACAGATAAAAAAAGCTGTTAAACAGGAGACCAACATTATGCTGAAGAATTGAACTGACTTGTAGCAAGTTTAAAATGATAATGTATCATAGAATGCAATGAGAAAAATACCATTTTCACCTCTTCTCTGTGTGTTTTAAGGCAGTTTCTCTTGATCACCAGCTAGATTAATGTATTTTTGAGCCTACAAATCATATATTCTCACATTAATAATACGAATCAAACCCTCCAATGAGTAGTGTTTGTGTTGCATTGCCAAGATGTTAGCTTAGATCATGAAAATCCTGGAAAAAGTACGTGCCAGCAAGATTGCTTGCTCTAGCATCACTGCCTGAAATATCAGAAGTGACACCCAGAAGGTGTCACTTACGAGAAATGTGTTCCAGCACTAAATAAGTAACAGAAATATTAATGACATTTTTACATTTTTGTTAATCACGAGCATCAGAGCATTCACAGAACTCACAGAAAGTCAAGACAATAAAAGGTAGCACGATGAGTCTGTTGTTGACATATTCTGATGTAGGGAAAAAAAGAAAAAAAAAAAAGCACTCAAATGCACACGTATCTGGAACATCTGATAAGGTTTCCAAAATCATACCCAAACTGATATGCTAAAAATTGAATTGCAGAAGTTTTTGACAGCTAATGGCTTTTGCAGTTTTAAACAAGGTCAGAGAATGCCCACTTGTGCTTTAGACACCAGGGAGATGTGATTCACCAAATTAGTTTCCACACCTAGTCTGCATTAAGAAATAACAAGATTTCTCTCAATGACTCACACAGTAGATATGTACACTAATGTACATATCATATTTTTCATTTTATATAAATGTATTAGACTTTGTATCAAAATTGACTCCTGTACATTAGACTGAAATTTTATTAGCAAAACCTTATGTATCATGGAAAGGAGCCTAACCCAAATTATTCTACACTTTCCAATACCTTTTTTCCCCTGCCTCCCTCCCTTCCCCCTAAAGTACTCAAAGTTCATCTGCAGGCATTGCAGTTTATGCTCTTATACACTTCAATCTGTAACGGATTATTCCCAGTAAATTGTCCTTGGATGGAGAGAATACAAAGACTAACAGTCTTGATAGTGGTACTGAAAAAGAGAACTGTTCCTTATCATAAATAGGGTGATCAGTGTCCTGCTCATATGATAAGAGTGACCCCAAAGCCTTGAGAGTAATTATCTCACAAACCCCAGTTTGTAGCTTCGTGTCTATTAACAATAGAATAAAAGTGTTACCTCCTGTTTAAGATATACGACAGCCAATAGAGAGCACTTCAGAATAAACAAGGAATTAAACTTTTTTAATTCTTCCATCTGCAGAACTTTCAAGGCCTCTCTCAATGAAAAGATCCTTTATGAACTTGGTGCCTCGTTCAGTAGGTAACAAATATATCACAGGGGCTTTGGGCGGAGTAAAAAACTGATGGGGAAGAAAGAACAGATCAGAGACAGTTAATGACAAAGACCTTCATGAAAACTTCTTGACTCATGACAAACTTCCTTGTCCATGATAACTTCCATGATAACAGTCTCTGAATTGATTGCCTACCTAGCACTGGAGTAACAGTACTTCCCTGAAGTAATGTGGATTAAAAATTTCCATCCAATTTAATGGAAAATAGTTTTTCTTAATTGTTTTAAAAAAAAACCCAACAGCTGAAAGTTGCATTCCTTTTCTCAGACTTTCACTTTAAAAATATGTTTGTAATATTTAGGCCTAAGATGAACAAATTACACCTTCCATACAGCTTTATGATATCTTTCCCAAATCACTTTTACCTGGCTTTTTCAGCCAAAATATTATGATGCTTTAATTCTTCACTGAAAAGATAATATTTTTTCATTTTTAAAAATTTTGTATGCCATTTAAAAGCTTTCATTAAAAAAGTTACCACAAATGCAGTTAGCAGAGGGAGCCTTACATGCAGTTGTTAGATGGCCCTGCAGAATTCCTGACACTTTGTCTCAGCAAGGTCAAGCAGGGATCGTCATTCATATTTAAATTCCAGCTAATATTCAGAGAGAGGGTTTTGCATCATATTTTCCAGATCTAATTAATAACATCTGGACATCTGGGAACAGATTTAGAAGGGCTAAATGTGCAACAGCTAAGAAATTCATGTGCCAAATGGGAGAAGTAGAGAATGCAATACAAGTACTCAGGAGAATAAAAGAGATTTTTCAGTAAAACACTTCATGCTTTGTTTCATCCCACAAATGCGATAAAGCAGAAAAGGGGAATATAGTAAAACAAAAGGAAGATTTAGGTCCTGATCCTCCCCTGAAACCTAGCAACAAGGCCACGTATCCTCAGCAAATGGACAAGTAACAAACAACTATGCAACTGTTAAGTGAAAGAAGAAAAAAAATAGATTAGGTAGGGAGAGCACAAGGTTTAATTAATATGGAAAATTAGAGCTATTTATAATGAAGTCTAACTACTGTGTTATTGTGCAGGGGTAGATAGGAATGGGGTGAGGAATGATCAATTTTGTAAAACAGCAAAAGAGGAAAACATGGCGTGAAGCCCATCCCATGCTTTCATAGCAAGTTTTCATTGATTCATCCAATCTCTTTACAGAGCCAAAGTTGAGGCATAGAATCATAGAATGGTTCAGGTTTGAAGGGACCTCAAAGATCATCGAGTTCCAACCCCTCTGCCATGGGCACGGACACATCTCTCTAGACCAGGTTGCTTAAAGCCCCATCCAGCTTGGCCTTGAACATTTCCAGCTATGGAGCATCCACAGCTTCTCTGGGCAACCTGGGCCAGCATCACACCAGCATCACAATAAAGAATAAGGAATTTCTTCCTAATATCTAATCTCAATCTACCCTCTTTCAGCTTAAATTGTTTCCCCTCATCCTATTGCTACACTCCCTCATAAAGAGTTCCTTCCCATCTCTCCTGTAGTCCCTCTTTAGGGACTGGAAGGCTGATAAAAAGTCTTCCTGAAGCCTTGTCTTCTCCAGGCTCAGCAGTTCCAACTCTCTGCCTGTCTTCATAGGAAAGGTGCTCCAGCCCTCTGATCGTCTTCGTGGCCCTCCTCTAGACTCACTCCAGCAGCTTCATGTCCTTCTTATGTTAGGGGTTCCAGAGCTGGACACAGTACTCCAGGTTGGATTTCACCAAGGCACAGTAGAGGAGCTCCCCTGACCTGCTGGCCATGTTTCTTTTGATGCAGCCCAGGATATGGTTGGCCTTCTAGACTCCAAGTGCACATTGATGGCTCAGTCAAGACCCCCAAGTCCTTCTTGGCAGGGCTGCTCTCAATCCATTCTCCGCCTAGCCTGTATTTGTGCCTGAGATTGCCCTGACCTACATGCAGGACCTTTCACTTGGCCTAGTTGAACATCATGAAGTTTGCATTGGCTCACTGCTCAAGGCTGACCAGATCCCTCTGGATGTCATCCTTTCCCTCCAGCGTGTAGACCACACCATAAAACCTGTTGTCATTGGCAAACTTGCCTAGGGTACACTCAATCCCACCGTCCATTTCACCAACAAAGATGTTAAATAGCACCGGTCCCAGAATTGACCCTTGAGGAACTCCACTTGTCACTGGTCTCCACGCAGACATTGAGCCATTGAGCACAACTCTTTGAGTGAGACCACCCAGCCAATTCCTTACCCACCAAGTGGTCCATTGGTCAAATCCATTCTCTCCAATTTAGAGACAAGGACGTTGTGTTTGGCAGCATTGAATGCTTTGCACAAGTCCAGGTAGATGACATCATTGCTCTTCCCTTATCCACAAACAGTGTAATCCCATTGTAGAAAGCCATCAAATTTATCAGGCATGATTTGCCCTTGGTGAAGCCATGTTGGCTGTCACCAATCACCCCCTTCTTTTCCATGTGTCTTAGCATAGTTTCTGAGAAGATCTGCTCCATGATCTTGCTCGGCACAGAGGTGAGACTGAACAGCCTGTATTTCCCCAGGTCCTCTTTTTCCCCCTTTTTAAAAATGGGGGTTATATATCTCCTTTTCCAGTCTGCCACAACTTCTCATATATGATGGATAGTGACTTAGCAACTTCATCAACCCTTTCCCTCAGGATCCACAAATATGTTGCATCTGGTCCCATGGACTTTTCCACCTTCAGGTTCTTTGAACATGATCTTCTTCTGTAGGTGGTCTTCTTCTTTCAGTAGGTGGTTCCTCATTCTCCCAGTCCCTGCCTTTGCCTTCTGTGGCTTAGGCAGTGTGGTTACAGCACTTACTAAGGAATACTGAGGCAAAAAAGTCACTGAGTACCTCAGCTTTCTCCATATCCCATAGCTGACCAGATCTCCTGTTTCCTTCCAGAGAGGGGCCATGCTTTCCCTAGTCTTCCTTTTATCACTGAGGTACCTATAAAAACTTTTCAATTTGTTCTTGAACTCCCTGGTCAGATTTAATTATATCAGGGCTTTCAGAGACACTTTCTTCTGTTTACCAACCTACTCATAGTTTATTTTGCAGGTCAAACGAGCATTCCAAACCTTGTTGAGAGCCTGTTCTGACCACCTATGATATGGATGAATTCACACAAAGAAAATAATAATACCAACAGCATTTTGAAAGTTAATTCACAGAGAAAGGAAAGGCTTGCTGTGGTTTTGAAAAAAAAAAAAAAGAAAAAAGAAAAAAAAAGAAAACAAGTAAGTTTATCTCACTTTACAGAAACAAAACTAAGACAGGAAGTTAAAAAAAATAATAAAAAAAAAGTAAGGCTTAAAAATTTGGATCTAGTGTAAAAGACAATGTTGTCTCTTATTTCAGAGGTGTATGGTTTCATTACATTACTGCCTAACAGCATATAAAACCAAGAAAGCTATAAAAGCTATGTACAGCTATGTCAGTAATTTAGATGCACAGCACAAGTGTAAAAGAGCCAGTGCTGCATCTCAAAGGAAAGCCACTGTCAAACAAATAGTCATTTCGTTTCCAAAATTGACAAGGAGGGTCATCTGTTTTAATGTTCTGTGACTGTGAGTTATACCTGTCCAGAATAAAAATGCCAGTATTGCCCTTTTCATATACCCAATAAAATGTCTGGAAATGGATAACAAGCAAAAGCTTGCTGGCTTTGGGTGTCTACAGATGTAAGTACTCAAGGAGTTAACCTGCCAGGATTAGTTTTTATATAAACAGGATAAATTCAGCCATGCAGAGAAATGGAATCTCTACAAAGGGGAAAAGTATGACTAAAGGGAGAAATTTCATCACCAGACTGGATTGAAAAGAATGAGAAGTCAAAAAACAAGTGAAAAATAAGCATTTAAATTAAAATTTTCTCAGGACATGCAAGTCTTGCACAGGATGAGATAAATAATGGTACATTTATTCAAATAAAATGAACTTGTAAAAGGTCTACTGATCATCACATAAATGTGGAAAAGAAATATTCAACCCAGCACAACAGGACTTATCTATACAACTAATACAATGGAAGGGCGGATCTCTAGTAGTGCAAGGATGACAGGTTTTCATTCACAATAGCTTCAATATTATGATCCAGAGACCTAAACCACTGTAAAGTACAATACATCTTGCTGGTTTGATGTAAAAGATCACTGGATTTGATCTGAAGTCATTGCTAGTGCCACTAAGTTTCCTCTTTATGGATCCCCACAGCTTTTATGTGAGATATAGAAATTAAAGAAGCAAAAGACACTTCACTCGTTACAGGGAAAAGCAACCACACTCCAAAGAAAAATAGTTAGCCCTATATACATGAAAGTTACAGCAGACAGACCAAATGCTGTAGAATGCTGTGATGAGTTATGACATTTTTCGAAATTATATCACACCAGAAAACATGTATTTCAATAGAAGTAATATTGCAGGTGTACTCAAAGTAAATGCATTGATTCAGGGAACACTTTCAGTCATACTTTATACAGCAAACAGCAATGCTACCTTTCTCCAAGGAATCATAAAATGATAGAATCATAGAAAGGTTTGGGTTGGAAGGGACCTTGAAGATCATTGAGTTCCAACCCCCCTGCCATAGGCACAGACACCTCCCACTAGACCACGTTGATCAAAGCACCATCCAGTCTGGTCTTGAACACCTCCAGTGATGGGGCAGCCGCAGCTTCTCTGGGCAACCTGTTCCAGTGTCTCACCACCCTCACAGGAAATAATTTCTTCCTAATAACTAATCTAAATCTCCCCTCTTTCAGTTTAAAATTGTTACCCCTTGTCCTGTCACTACACTCCCTGATCAAGAGTTCCTCCCCATTTCCTACCCCCAAATTTCTTCCTTTATGGGCTACAGGTATATTTGATAAAGGAAGAAGGGGAGTCTTTCATATCTTTAGGTCACTATTCCTTCCACCACAGTACTAATTCTGTTCCTCAGTATATATTTTCTCAGTAGCACATGCTATGATACTTTATCAAAGTCTTTCCTTCACCTAGTTTTATTATGAAGTCTGTACCTTATGTGATTTTTAACACTGTGGGCTGAAACTAGAATGTTTCCTGAGAGCGTGATTTTTAAATGCCTTGAGGAAACTAAAACAGCCTTTCCACGTCCAAGAGTTTGTTTCTGTATAATATTTGTGAAAGGATAATTCTGTGTATTAACTTGCCCACATGGGAAAGAGTTCTTATTTTTCTAAAAATCCTTTTCCAAATTCAAACCACAGCAGTTGAAACACATAATTGCAGAGACTTTCCTAGTTTCATTCATACAGCTATAAACCAATGCTGTTTATTTGTCAGGGCATAAACAATGTTCATGTAGATTTTCATTTAGAATGACTAATATATTAACATACTTTAAAATAAAAAGTACAATCTTAGATGTTAGGGATAAACACAGGAGGAAAAACAGTTCTGTTGCCTACCATAAGTTCATGATAGTGTAAAACTGTTCTTGCTAGCTTTTCTGTTTAGCTCACTCTACAAAACCGATCCTTCAAACTGAATTTGTAGTTCGATAAATACTTCAAGCCAGCCCTGCCTCTGAGGGATGCAGCTCCTTGTGCTCCGTCATACCTTAACCATTCTCTTTTTCATCAAAGTAGGAAGCTGATTAGAAATAGCTTTTTTTCATCTGTGGTAGTTTCATTTGGAGTGATTCCTCAGGTCATCTTAATGAAAGTTCATAAAGACGCAAGGGAGAGAGCAGGGAAGGAGTTGGAGTCATTCCACTGTTTTCATTGTTGTTTTACAGTACCTTGAAATACATGGCAACTACTTTCTTAGATATAGTCATACTGGAGGAACACCTGGAAATTGTGTAAAACATACACAAGTAAAGATTTCCTGTATTGGACCATGAAGAATAAGTGAAAGAACTAAAATTTGGGGACAGACAGTTTAAAACAAGTGCAGTGTTGAAAACAATGTTTAAAAGTGCCACTGTCTTCTGAAGGATACTAAAGACCTGAAAGGCTCTTTTAAATTATAAGAGGAGCATTTAAGAAGCACTCCACACCATTAGGTTCTGACCTTATGCCTTTAAGAAGGTGTCAAAAGCTGGCTGCAGTGGGACTGTGAACAGCAGGGCTTTTTATTTCTGCTTCCTTCACCCCACACCCAAGGACTCTCAGATCACATGCAGGGATACGTACTGCAAAATTCTGCCTTAAATGAAGGGGATGGGTCCTTAGTATCTAGCCTTCCAGACATTACTAATTCCAGACACTGTAGAATTTTGATGATATTAATATATCATTTGCAGAACTTCAGATTGTGTGCTGTTCTAGCAAAAAGGCAGAAAGAGAACTGAGAAAGGGAGTAGAAAAGATAAATGAGCCAAGGTCATGAAGTAGCTTAGGGTAGGTCAGAGGACTGAGTGATAGGAAAAGGATTTGGATTGAACAAGGCAATATGAATGTGAAGCTAAAAGTAATTCATCAGATTAGGAAGTGTTTGTAGAATACCCCGGACACTGCTGTGACACTGAAATTACAGGCAGAGCAGAAGACATAAATAAATGCTACCTGCAACAGTGAGGTGAAAAGATGATTTTGTGGAGACACTTACCTTTATCCTTATGGCACACTTTGTGCTTTGTTAGGGGCAAATTCTGAGCTGTGACCTCTGCGATTGCACATTTAAGAGTTGAAGGAGAGCATAAGAGTGCAGATTAATTTGACCCTTTGTGTTTTCCTTTCTGTGAGATGAAAATGCATTAGCTCTGAAAACTGTTTAAATCCAGTGATGCAATTGCTTAATCAGAAAAGCTTTTTCCTCTGATGAACTAGTTGTTAGAAGCAATACTTCCAAGCAGTCAATAGAAAAATGGAGCCAAATGCCTTGGTAGTCATGTTAATCCTTCGCTCCCACACTGTGTACCTCCAGTAAAGTGCCTTGCAACTAATTACAGTGTGCAACCCCCACAGCAAACCTGAGGCATTAGGGATGATTAGAATTGTGAGCTGGAGCTCTCATTAGATGATGCACTTCTGCTCTCTGCGTCACTACCCTACGTGGCTATTCAAAAGTTACAGCCTTGTCAAAGTACATGCCTTGTTACAAAGGCATGTGATATTAGGCATAATACAGAAATATTATATAATTCTGCATATTTGTGGCACAAACACTTGTTTGTAAGAGCATTGAAAAAACACTATACACCCAAAAAAGAAAAAAACAGCGTGTCTGTCTAGTCAGAGGATTCTGCTAGGCTCTTCCTTGTATGTAGGAAGTCTTCTCCAAATTGGAGCATCCTAAAACTCTCAGTGGTGATTTGGGCTGGTGACCAGTGGCAGAGGCACCTGTAACTCTACCTGCTGTTCTCCTCCACTTGTTTTAACACCACAGATCTTGAAAGAAGATGGAAAACACTTCTACTCTGGCAGTCCTGCACAACCATAGAGAGGGAGGAGAGGGGGAGATGGCAGTTCTTGTTTGTCCTTGCAATTTGAGTGCCTCAGGATCTTCTACTAAAAATGTTGAGCACAATAGATTTTATTTTAAAGAAGCAAAGAGCATTGCCTCCTCATATTCATAATTAAACCCAAAGAACATTCCAGTTCTGTCTACACATTGAGTTAGAAGCAATGCTAAATTAGCTTTATCGTTTTTATTGTGTTGTGGGCTGCCTAAGAGCCGGTGTCGCAAGCCAACACCCCACTGTGCTGCACATCATATAAACAATGAACAAAAAAGACTGCCTTCATGCCAAAAAACATTTCAGCCGAACATTGCAGTTCAGAGCAAAGGAAACAGGAACCAAATGTAAAGTTCAGCTCTAACAGTGAGCGCTGTCTCAGCTAGTTGCCATGCCCCTTCTGTATGGCCTGTTTTATCTTTCTCCTGGTTTTCAGCTTTGCAGTGCACCTTGTCATTTCACAGCAGAGTCACAGTGATCTGAAGAAATGTGAATACAAGCAGGAAAAAATCCTTGGCAATGCCTGGCTTTGTCACATTACATTTTTTTCAAATGAACCACAAGATGACAAATAAAGTTCAGAGGAAGAAAAAGGTCCCCACCAAAAAGGAAGCCTTCAGTGATTTTCCTTGTATCTGGCAAGAATCAGGAAGTTACGTTAAAGTAATTAGGAATAGTTATGATGATCACCTCCTACTCATTTTTTTGAGTATGCAAGCTCCAGAACTCTGCACCATCATTCTGAAAGAAGTTTAAATGCTTCTACAATATCTGACATCAATGAAACCACCACAAAAGAATTGAAGTGGACCTAGAACTGCACTGACCGAACATCTCATGGCCAAGAGCAGAGGGTGAACTATGAAGAGAGGGCAGTAGTTATTGCTATATAATGTAATATATAGCAGGTCACTTGTGCTCTGCAGCCTTCAGCAGGGACTCTGTGTTCTCTAAAACTTAGAAATAGCTGTAAACAAGGACAATGTAGAGAATGCAATGTATTTACCCATATTGCCAAGTTGTGTATATTTTTAAGGCAGGCATGAGATTTATGTATCTTTTTAACTGTAATCTTTGGTATATCCATCCTATTAGAACTGCATGACTTCTCATGGAGTTAGTTATCATAACCATAGAATGGTTATAGTTGGAAGGGACCTTAAATGTCTATAGCTGGAAGGGACCTTAAAGATCGTTGAGTTCCAACTCCCCTGCCATGGGCACAGACACCTATGCTATTGTTTATGTGGAAGGAAAAACAAGCCATCTGCTATTAATGATACATTCAGCATTCTGGGTTGGGGCAGTAACGTTGGGATTTTTGTTGCTTTTATTTGTTTTTAAGATGCATACATAATTCCTAGTCACGGTAGTCAGTGAATAGGTCATTAGCCCTAATTTTCTGAGTAAGAAACCAAAAATGTGAATGAAACCTTCATAAGGCAGGCCTAGGGGTGAGCTATAACATCAATGGTTGCCACCATGAATGCATCAAAGGATGCTTTTCCTGCTCCCTGTTGGCCATGTATAAGCCAGTGCACCAGTTCAAGGAACCAAACTCACAGAAAGCAAGCCCAAATCTAAAGGTGAGCTGGCAGAAGTGGAAGAGTAGGAATGCATATTGGATTTGTGAAACAATTTAAAAAAAAAAAAAATCTCAGCCTCCTAAATTGATTTGTTGACTTTGGATAATCACTTGTATCTTGATTTGAAAGACAGTATCCTCAAACATTGATATTGTATCCCCTGCAAAGCTTCCACACTATCTTCTTATGTATTTCACATTGAGATCTGGCTGGATCAGTGACTTGCTTGAACCCATGCTCTCCTTCCTCTCATGCACTTTTTAAAGCTATTTAGTACGTATGACTGTACCACTAATTGAGGATTTGGAATATCTGTGGAATATTGGGCTATTTCCTCTGGAGAATAAGGAATAGTTCAATAGGCAACCTTTTATGCTTTAAAACAAATGTAGATATTTTAAACAACTTTTTCACAATACCTTAGGTACACCTGTAATGAAAATGCAGTTCTGATTTCCTGTGACTATAGCCTGAAGGAACATACCAATATTATGCAGGAGATAACAAGGTTCAAATTAAAATGGAGAGACTGAAAGCATTTTGCAGATAATGCCTTGATCTGCAGATTTAGTGCTCTGAAAGATGTCACCCATTATATACTTCTTTGATGTAATGTTTAAGGTCTATTTTTCTTTTAACAGGTGCAGTTTTTAACTGCATTTTCGTTCTATCAAAATGAACCGAAAATTAAATCAAAAAAATGTGCTTCTTTGCACTAAAATTCACTCCTGTAATCCAAGAGATGCTGGTATAAAACATCTGCAGTAGAAGTGTGGAAATAGTTCTTATTATAAATGTTTATTCTGTAGTAAACATTCAAAGAGCTTTTGGGTTAATCTACAAAATTCAAAATGAAGAAAAATCTGAAATTGTTTTGTAATGAACAGATAAAGGAATCAGTTGCATGTTGTGTGACATTATTTTTACATAGAGTTTAAAGGTTAATTAACAATAAAAATTATGGAAATAACAAGCAATGGAAAATAAAATTGGGTGATTCTAAGTGAAGATTTTCTTAGCTGTATTTACCAGCTTTTGCTTTCTATGTAATTGCCCTGAGCTAATTAAAAAAATACTATATTAAAACTCTTGTGAGTTTATAGTAATTGAATCTGGTAAAATGAAACCTATTAAATAATTTTATTAAGGTTATTTGTACAAGCCATATAAGGCATATTGTAAGTGTTGGCCTAAATAACCTAGACGATTCTATGATTCTATGGTTCTATAATTCTATGACAATGGCAACGTAATCCCAAGAAAACATAAGGTACTAATAGCAACCATAAGCACACTCTTACTAATAAGATCATATTTGCTACCAGATATCCTGGGACTCATTCCTGCATAAAAATCTTCATACTATTTACCTCATATTATACCAAGTAATGAGTCAAACCAATAGCATGTTGTATAGAATGTTGTAGATGTTGCAGTACTGTAGTACCATGTAGATAAACTTCGTACAAAATGTGTTGTATGGTTTACGGTTGCAAAATATCAACAACTGATATCTTACATATCAATGACTGCATCACCTCAAGGTTTAAAAAACAAATTGTGAATGAAAAGAATGAAAAGTGTTTGAGTTTAGTTGCTGTTTGGTTCTTTTTAAAATGTCCCTAAGGAATAAATCACGAATTTTGAACACAGATAACATTCTTATATGTTCTTAATAGCCTGCAACAGAAACACTCAAAATTCAGGTAAAATATCAGGTAGGATTTTCTGAAACAGGAGAATCTGGAGTCCCTTTTGGGCATCAGAAAGGATTCTGAGTGATCAAAAAATTTAGTTGGGCAAAATCAGATAATGCTTGGATATGCATACCTTCTTCATGATACTTTCTGAAAGGAAACGAGGCCAAAAAAAAAGGGTTAGCAATACATTTGTCTCTTCTTCTGCATTTTCTCAATAGCCACAACACGTTGAAAACTTGTCTATCAGTTGATTTGTTAATAACTTGGTGAAAGCTATTTCCAGAAGCATAGAAGCTACTATCTAAGCCATAAAACAAGGATTAAATAGGGATTCAGAGACCAGTTTATAAACTATTTGCAATCATGTCATGTTCCAGTAGACATAATGTGAAACATATCCATACAGTCTAAAAGATAACCAAACCCTAGGCCTATTTATGAAGAGATAGACTGATTAAAAAAGAAGTTCCATTGTTTAGTCAGCAAAATATAATGTATATTTTATTAGAAGTATGTACTGCGCGTAATTAAAAACTTAAGGACTTTTAATTAAAAAAATAAGGACTTTTTTTTTTTTAAGGAGTACTGTAAATATAAAACTCTGCCTATGTCTATTGCCATCAGACAAGTATTATGATATCCAATGGTTTGAAATCTAAGGTACCAGTGATACTGGCAGCAGTAGTGCACAATTTAGATACATATAATTTCAATTTAAAAGCAAAATCTTCTATTTATTCATTACTTTGCTCCTTTTCAAGAAAAAAAAACCCAAACACTTGTAATTTGGGAATGGAGTTTCTGAAAAATAGGAGGAGAAGAGTTGTAGTGTATAAATCTAGTCTGACAGTGATAAAAATATGCTATTCCGTCATTTAAATTAAATTTGAATGGAATGTTCTTATGCTGTCTTTTCCTTGTCTCTCAAATACAATCTTTAAACTTCTGACTTGCCAGAAAAAGCAAATAAATAAATAAAACCCCTTAAAGTAACATTTGGTAATTAGTATTTAATGTGCATGACTCATACACTAGAGGTCTGGCATTTCAGTCTTCTAAAACCACAGGAGAAGCAGCAATGGTTTAAAATGTTACTTAGTATGTGTTATTGATCCCGTTAATTAAAAAAATATACTTTCTAATCACTGTGTCCAAAGAAGGGCAATGAAGCTGGTGAAGGGTCTTGAGCACAAGTCTTGTGAGGAGCAGCTGAGGGTGCTGGGGGTGTTCAGCCTGGAGAAAAGGAGGCTGAGGGGAGACCTTCTCGCTCTCT
>JAOXNO010000033.1:62472601-62523781 GCA_028565335.1 Limnodromus scolopaceus | reverse complement strand
ACATCTGCTGCCCTCCCTTCATCCAACCAACCAGTTATAGCGTCGTAGAAAGCTAACAGATTGGTCAAACATGATTTGTGCTTGGTAAACCCATGTTGCCCACTTCCAATAACCCCCCGCTCTTCAACTTGGTTGGAGATGACATCTAGAATGAGTCTCTCCATTACCTTTCCAGGGACGGAGGTGAGACTAACTGGTCTGTAGTTCCCAGGGTCTACAATGTACAACATTTACTGAGGTGAGATTAATGATTACTGTTAATGCTGTGTACACTCACACATACAAAAAAGAAACAATATTTAATTTATAGAAAAAAATAATAATCACACCCTCACCTTTCATGAACATTTCCCGAGCACCAAGCTCCAATCTATTTATGGTGCAGCCTCTTTCACAAGAGTTGAAAGAGTTTTTGTCCATTTTGTCAGAAAGCCAGCCAGGAAGTATATGAAACTGGAACATAATAACTTATGTATATATTTGAGAATGAAATCTTTACTCCTCAAACTGCACAATGTTAAGTGTGATTTGAGAACAGAGACTAAGATTTTTTACTGGCTGTAATAAGATTACATTTTTTTCCTTTTCTGTTGAAAATATCAGTGCTGTTATTACCTTCCATAGCTGTAACTTCATTTTGAGACGTGACAGTTTCTCTAAGAAGTATTAGTTCAAGTGATTTAAGCATTACTCAGCCTTTCTTTTATACACCTACAGAATTTGGGAGCTAGACATCTTGTTGCTTAGGGTAAGCAAGAACAACCTGGAAAGTGCTGGAGCACTGAGAGCTTTTGAATTAAGTATTTTGGGAGATATTCAGGATGGGGAAGATGCTCAGGAGGATCCTTGTAAATAGTACTTAAAAAGGTGGGCATCTAAAGTCATTCTAAGCTCATCAAATCTTCTCAGGGAGAAAACCTAAAGGTAATCACATATTATTTTAGAAAAACCATCACTAAATGTTTCTTCCTTCCACCGTCATAATTTCTGCCATTACCTCTGGACTCTTTTGGATAGCATGACAGGAAAATAGAAGGAAGTTCCAAGTTTTGAGAGATACACCAATATCTATTAGAATAATCATGCTTCCACCAAGGAAGATAATTCAGACCCAGTCCAGCAAAGCATTTAATAACTTCAGAAATTGTGTTCTTAATTCATTTATTATCAATTCTATAGACATTCACTACTTCCTGGAAGGTTATAGTCAGCTAGAAAGCAAAAGTAATTAAATATCAGAAATATCAAGGAAATACCTCTTCACAAAGAGCCATTTAACATCTTCATCTTTCTGGAAGTTAGGACCAAGCAGAAAAAAATTCCATATTATTATTATTATTTTTGCATATTGCATCACTTTTTATTATATACTTGATGACTTTTAAATTGAGAGTATTGACTAAAATTCCATTTCACAAGTTGAATCTCATTTCAAGCTTGCAAATTTTCAGCCAATGCTTGTACAATCATATAATGATCAAAAGTAATTAAAGTTATAAAAGATCAGATAACTGTGCTTGAGTGGATGAACTATACATAGATCCCATCAGGATGTCCTTTAATGTTCCTGTTCTATGCAGCCAGATATCTCTATGACAGATGCCAAAATTATAAAAGGAACAGTCCCTCGAGGCTTAAGCTGCCTGCACTTCTGCAGTCCAATTCAACATTTGAGGTTCAATCAGGGGTGTTAATGATTACATGTGACTGTAAATTGGTAGGAAATGCCTGTCTGTAGAAAGAGGACAGTATATTACAGCAGCACAGAAGTTTGAAGCTAAGTCTTTTGTAATTATACGCTGAACTACTTCAACTCCACTGCAATCCACTCTTTTGCACACAAAGTTAAGTAGCTTTAACTGCAGGAACTCAGATACCAGCAAGGACAATTCCAGTGCTGGCTTCATCTGCTAGAGAATGATGACCACGTGAGCACTTAAGGACAGCCCTCACACTTACCGAATTCAAACCAGGGCTAAGTTGGGAGGTGGACCTGGTCATGTTGGAGGTTGTGTCTTGAAAGACACCAGCTGAGAATTAGGAGGAGGAAGAAAAGAAAGGCTGAGACAGGCTGTGAGAGTTGGGGTTTTTCAGCCTGGAGAGGAGAAGGCTCCAGGGAGACCTTATAGACCTTATATATGGTGGTTGAATGATTGTAGGTACTTGCAAATGGCAAAATAAGGAAATTCTGTAAAGAAAAATTAATCCCTTCTTTATGTATTCCCCTAGCACAAGTTGTTGCAGCAGTAATTCTGTGAAAGACAGCATATGTCCTTTTAGTAATTTTTTGGATATGCAGGGTCTAGTCCTGTAGAATGAGGAGACCTGTTATTCAGTGTTGAAAAGCAAGG
The DNA here is from genome assembly GCA_028565335.1 of Limnodromus scolopaceus. Taxonomy (NCBI): domain Eukaryota; kingdom Metazoa; phylum Chordata; class Aves; order Charadriiformes; family Scolopacidae; genus Limnodromus; species Limnodromus scolopaceus. Next base: position 62,521,430 of record JAOXNO010000033.1, on the reverse strand, counting down.
GTGTGGACTGCAGATGTTTGACCCATAGTAATAAATAATGCCTGATAAATAAGAGGTATTATAGGGAGATATGAGCTCTCTATTTTCCTTTCGATAACACGCTTGTAGGGACTTGTAAACATAAAGGAACTGTAACAAAATTGTGATTTGTTATTTAAAGCCTAAGTAAGGTATCTGTGGAAAAAACCTATCTAAATCTCTGAAAGACTTCCACAGTCTCTGTAGAAGTCTATGAAATCAAGTCTAACATAGCTTTTTAAAGAACATAATATAAAATAAACTATCTTAAACACAACAAATCATAGCATTGTACTTCTGTTTTTAATTCAAGCATGATTTGGATGTTTTCACAGATTTACTTCAGCATTTCTTTTTTTTTCAACAGCCTCTTTTCCAGTTTGGACATTCTGATTTTTTTTTTCCTGTAGTCTGCAAGAAGCATTTATCCCTAGAAATATTAGCTATAAAAGATTCTGTTCTATTCGATGTGTAACAGAGATAGTAGGCAAAGCCTCAACTATAAGAGATTTGCATATTTTGAATCCTTTTCAAAAATGATTTCTCCTTGTTAAATTCTGGCCTTAACTTTAACTTAACCAACCTTTTATGCATTGACCTTGACACCCTCTAGAAATACTTCCAACAAGTTATCTCTCTGATTGTTGTCAGGGGAATATCTCATGTTATCTAACTTCTGCTTCAGGAGTCCACGACCTTACTGTAAGTTAACTTTAATTCATTCTCCTTTGTTTTTATTTCTTGTCAAAAGCTCAGTTAAACAGCTCATGTAAATTATTCATATATAATTTGCTTAGAGCTCTTTTCTTCATTTATCTGTAACATTTTGTACTCAAATGAGAAAGCTTACTGAGAGCCTGTGTACTGAATACTGATCTATAAAGAACTTTTAGCAACATTAATTTGGTTTTCTCAGTCTCATCTGTTCTCTGCATTATTTTTTGAGATCTGTATTGCTGGGAGGCTTTTTTCAATTTAAGTTGGTCCTTATATATTTGCTTTGAAGTTTACATGTACATATTTAAAACTATTTTCATTATAACAAAACCATTTGAACTAGAAATAGTTTCATTTGGTTGGTACTTTTCAAGCACTTACAAACGTAGAAGGAAAAATAGCTAATAGGCTGCAATAAAGTCAGCTTTTCTAGGTTATGTGGTTTCTTTGCAGAATAATTTCCTTTTATTAACCATTTTAAAGTGCTCCTTTTCTATAATTCTCCATTTTTTTCCTTTCACTTTATTGACTTTAATTTTTGGTTTGTGGCTTTTATTTTTTTTAAACTCTGCTTATGGTCATTAAACCGGAGAGCTACTTTTTCCAGGAATTTAAAAACTTACATACTTTATTTCCATCTTTTTTCAAGGTCAAGGTAAACCTAAGAACGTAAGACAGATGTCCATGGTAAATGTGCATTGTTTATTGGAGGTAGTGCTTCCAGTAGATTTATTTTGCTTGTAATTAGGTAAGTATTTGTCTTGTACAAAGCCAAATCAATTTTGCTCTTTCATTTGAGCAAGATAAAAAACCCCAGCATTCAACAGAGTTGAAAAGCTTTATAGTGCGCTATGAAATACATGTCAGGAGTGTAGATTTATATGTAAAACACATGTTAATTTACCCATTGGTACCAGAGGTTAGATAAATCAACATTTTTCACAGTTTCTTCTAAAGTATTTCAGCTATGCTTATAGACCTGGGTTTGAATATAACTGAATTGTAATGTAAACTCTGAATGGGACAATAATGTGAGAACAATGCTCCTGATGCATATTTATTACATGTAGTTATTTATTTCTGCTTAGTGATGTGATCTCTAGTCAGGAACTTAAAAGAATGGTGAATCTAAGAAAAATGGAATATGAAAAATCTGCTATCTCATTTTCTGGGTGTTTCACGAAATCTGAAGATGTATGTGTCAGAACAGAAAGAGAAAAGCAAGAAGATGAGAGAAGCATGCAATTTATGTCTACATATCCTCAATAGGCTGTATTTTGATTTCCCATTTTAGATTTGAGTTGTTAAAATACATATTTTTCATTAAAAAAATAATATTAAGTCCCAGTATGTATTATGAATGAAAAGCTTTCAAATTTGTTTTTTCTGCTGCATGCAATAAACATGAGACTAGTTTGGAGTTACAGGAACTGGGAAAACAGGACTTGTTATAAATCTCTTCTTCCTGCGTTATTAATTCAAAATGGCATGTGAATGTGTTGAAAACCTACATGTTTTTTTTGCTTCTTGAAGCAGACTTGATATTCACTTTCTATCAGAATTAACCCCTGGGTAACAAAAGGCCTCAAGGCAAACTTTGACAGCAAACTGCATTTTAACTACTGCTAATCATCGGACTGAAAATGTTTTATAGTTAAAATAGCCTTGGCTATAGTTCTTCAAATAGCACTGCTATAATTACTTCGCATGTTTCACACACAGGCTCCTGCTCTCTCTCTAAGGTACTTGTTCGGTTTTATTGTTCTCTGTAGCTCATACAATATACAGATATAAAAGAATAAAGCAAGCCATGTGGGGATTAGCAGTGGGTTTAAGTGTTAATGCTTCATAACACTCCATATTCTGAGAAATTCACATTAAAATTCTGAGAGTGGCATAAGCAGTGTGCAGAGTGTTTGAAGAAAGACACTGCTAAAGCAAGGGGCTGGGGAAGTTATGTAGAGGTGAAAAGTGCAGCCAAGAAAGTATGTGCTGAGCAAAACTTTTGTGAGATGACTGAAAAAAACTATATAAGGAACTCAGCTCCAGCAACTAGAAGTACGCTAAAGCTGTGTCTGACAATTATTGTGTAAAGTGTTTTTAAGTATTTTTGCCATGCTGCTGATTTTTTTTTTTATTCTTTACTGCTAGCTATTACGTTGTTGATATTGATTGTGGTGTGCAACTTTAAAGTATAGGTTTATATTTGTGTGATGGCATACGTCATATTTGCATTTATATTTCAGATTTTATATTTAGAACCGGTCACAGCGGAGGCACTACTGATTCATGAAATGGTAAGAATGCCTTAAATTGGTTTCTACCCACTTCTGGTTGTGTTTACCTCATGTCCTTAAACATCTCCTTCACAAAATCTGCTGTTAATTTCACTAATATTTCCATCAACAGAAAAACCCAGATTGAGATTCCAAAATCTGTCGGCTTTCCTTCATAAAGACTCATGAAAAGCAAGACATTTCACTGTCCAGAGTCTCAAATTATCACTCACTAGGTTGGTCTCTGTTTCTGTTGCCATAAGTGACTGACTTCTGCTCTAACCTTTGGGTTCTTATTTTGCTGAAGGGAGATCAGAGCTAACTGGTTTTCATTTTGCTGCATTAAAACAATTATTTTCTCAAAAGCACTTCCCTGTGCTTTCACAGCCATCAGCAAGGTAGCTCACAACAGATGGTAACACCAAAAGCAGATAAGCATTACAGGAAAAATCAAAGTAAAACAAAATAATGAAGCAATGGCTGACTTTATGATCCCTGCTTCCTTCTTATTCCAGACCAGGGTTTTTGGCCTACCCTCTGATGTACTAGTCCTCAGGGCTGAAATTGTTGGGACTGGAGGGAGTCAAAACTACCTTTTCTCTTTGCTCTTCAAGGTGTATTACCTCAATACAGTGCTGATAACACGAAGGCAAGTACAAACTTGTTAGCAGATATATAGAAGAACCTGATTTCCCACTTCTGGTAGCACTCTAATCACAAAGATCTAAAATAATACGTCATTTTTATTTGACTGTCAGGCCACTACTTGACTATCACTGTAAAATTATTGTTTGTAAAGTAAAACAGAGCAGACAGCACAAACATCATCAGTCAACATTGCTCTGCTCTGCTCTGGCAGCTTGTTAACAGCAAACTATTTTTGACTATATCATCAAGTATTTTGGCCTCACTCAAGTCAGCAGTAAAACTCCTGCTTGCTGGACCAGAATAAAAATGGCATCAATAGGAACAATAGTTAATCATTGTTGTGCAACAGTACTTATATAGATAGATAGATAGATAGATATTATATATAAGGATTACTAGATACTGTAATTTCTCAAAAATGGGTAACATGATTGCGTGGAAGTTCTGGAGCAGTACACACAATGGAATCCACTCTCATTAACCAACAGGAATATTATTGAAAGATGAAGGTATACACTTTAGATTTTATACTGTTCTCATGGAACAGTGGCTGAGAGATTCAAAACTATCTCCAGAATTCTGTCCTCATTTATAAGGAGTGCTCTGGACAGTATTTTCAGATGATTTGACATTTTCCCTCAACAGTGTCTGATTTAATTATGAATGCAAGTGTTTATCATCTAAAAATCTGACAATCACTTATATTTATGATTATAGAACACTAGTTTTTTCCATGTTTTGTGTTACTCTCCACTGCCTTGTCAACTGCTGTGACCTTTCCTCTTGACAGTCTGTGATTTAACTACGCATGCAGGTGATCACCATTTAAAATTTGGCAGTCACTGTGGTTTTCATTGTAGTATTATTCTATTTGCAGCAGTTCATATCATTAGCGCTTTTCAGTCTGTTTTAATAAGGAATACTTAATTTAAAGAGGGAAAAGTATTCATTAAATGAAGCATCAGTTTTTGTGTTTCAATTACTGAGCAAGACCAAAGAAATATTTTGGTTTTTCTTTAGGACCAAAGAATATCTTGGTTTTCTTGTTCAAGTAAATAATTTTGGTTTTATATTTATACATGTGTATCATTCTGCCAGAAGCAGCTCTCAAGATTAAGAAGTAAAGTGGAAAGGCAGGTCTTTATAAAAAATATAAGTTGAAGTTCTGGAATATTGTACAGAGACTTTTTTCCAAAACACTTGCTTCCTTTCAACAGCACACAGTGATTGTCTCCTATTTCATTTCTTATGGAAGGAAAAACAGTCCCATACTTTGCCCAAACAACTCACACTCTTTTCATTTACACCTTTCTAGAAGCCCTTTTTCCACTATCTAACAGAATTCTATAATAATAAAATAAAATACTATGTGTATCAGATGACACAAGGTATCCTCACTTTGATTTTACATATCTAGCATTTACTCATTGTCTGATCTGCCTGCTTATTTAGCCTTTTAAAGGTAAAAGCTCTCTGGGACAGTGCCTGAGCCTTTTTCATTCATTTTTTCCTGGCGTGCTATACCAAATAATGGAGAAAAGTATCTGCCAACACTAGCATGATTGTTCTAAAGCTGCTTTTAACAAATCGTGAAAACATACAAGCCTTAGAAAAACCTGGATGAAAATCTCAGTAACAATATGTTTGATGCAGCAAGGTTCTATTTTAATATACAAAGTCTCCCTCCTTTCTGGTGAGCGTATTGGAAGAAAGCTGCACGTGCACAAGAGTGGAAAACATGATAGCCCTGCAGTACACCTAATACTTTAATTTCATTAGATGCATCTGCATCTATTTTTTTTTCCCGTTGCTTTTGTCAGACTTCCTCTTTCATGAAAAAAAACCAACACACTGATATGAATGACTTAGCTCATTTAATCAGTAGCTTTGTGAAAAACAGATTTGCAAATTAGTTTGAACTGTGTGTCCCTGAGGTAGCAAAGCAGGCAAGTGCTTCTATGTTGGGAGCTATTGAACTTCTCTGAACCCAGTTAGCTCCATTCTGGAACATATCCATGCCCTAATAGATATTAGAGCTGAAAAGGATCTATTTAAGTCATCGGTCCATCTCCTTGCCAATATGAGTAGCTATCCTGTGCAGTGGATATAACTGATCAAGCCTAGATTTTAAAGACCTGAGCCATCTATGTTTCACTTTCTAATGAAAGACTATTCTTCAGATTTTTCCTTGGAGCTAGAGCTAGATTTTATGTAGAACCTAAATGTTTTCAGTTTTTTTCCTTACTTTTATGCTGTTATATCTGAATATTTTACCGTTCCTCCAGATCTGAAAATGATTGCACTTCTAAACTCAGTAGCAAAAGTCTTGATTTAAAAATGACCAAGTCTTTGCCTTCAATTGAGTCTACTAAGTGACTGTTGCTTCCTCTTACTGTATCAAATCACACATTCAGAGGAATCACCTTTCCTGATTGCTGGAATAGTATATAGGTCCTCCTACTAAAAAAATCTTGTAGTGTTGGGGATGTTTTTTTCTTGTCCTGTCCAATATGTTCTCACCCAAGTATCCCAGACTGACCCATGACTGATGATTGTTTCTGCAGAGGAGGTAAAGTGTAATGGCATGCACATCCAATAAATTATGTCATTTAGGACATGACAGCTCTGCAGGCCAACTACAGAGACAATACTAAAATAAGATGATGACTTCTAAGATTTCTTATTTACATTACATTTATTTAATGACAGGAATAAGTTTGTTTTTCTTTCAATCAATGACGACAGCCTTTATAAAAGAACAATGTTAAACTCTATTCAAAATTTCCAAAATACTTAAATTTGAGAATCCTATATAAAATATAATACAATTTTACACAATACTATGCCTTTTCTTCACACTGATTTTGTTCTTGGTTTTTTTTCTACAAGCTTGTCTCAAGTAGCAAGGATCTTTGAATCTTTTTTTCTTTCCCCAAAATTTATGATATTTTTTTAGTTTGTTTCTTTTTCATTCCCTTCCTTTCATAGTAGCAAAGCCACTACTATTTCATGTAGCCTGAAGAAACATTTTTCTAATAGCGCTTTTCAATTTTGTACAGGGAAGGCTTTTTTTGTCTTCATGATAATACTAGTGTTTCAGCTAGATTCAATACCCCTTAACAGGCAGCTAAATTAATTAATAAATTGTTTGTAAAACAAGTTTTATTATTTTTATTTCATTTATTATTTCCTCCTTGATACAGGCTGTATAGAATTGTTCTCCTGGTGTTTCTTCTGTAAAATTCCCCCCAACATATGGTACATTTAGTAGTGAAAATGAGTTCTGTATTTGGATTAAAGATCCCTTTTTTTTTTTTCAAATACTGTGACCTTTTCAGCCTAATATTCTGAGTTCTTAGTATCATAATGTTCAATGTAAATTTTCAAATGTAGATTTAGATGAGGATTTTAGCAAATAGATTTGAATTAATTGACCAAACTTTTGAAAAAGTCTTTTTCAAACTCATTTTTAACATGGTTGTACTTAAAATCCCATCTTTGAAAAATGCAGGGTTGGAGAGGGGGAATGTGGGAATGACCTAAACATCTTGTGTGATTCACAAAAGGGATTCCATGGATAATGTGATGCACAGTTTCTTGACACCCTTAAAAATTTTGGGAGTTAATCATGACTTATCTCTGCTTCTTGGGGCATCACATGAAGAGATCTTCAAAACACATTAAAGGTTTATTACTCCATAATATTAGGGGTAAGAATTGTCATGACAACCTTTTCTTTACTGAATTAATATTGTGGATTAAATATCCGAAATAAATGATGCGGTGTTAATGTGTTTGGCTATGAGGCAAAGTTATGAGCCCTGAAAACATGAGCTATCTCTAACAGATTCAAATCACAGGAATTTGAAAATTCACTTAGAGATCATATTTTGGAAGGGATTTATTTATTTCAGTTGTTTATGAAATGTTTTGAAATTACTATAGAAATGGGAAGACAAACTCTGGGCTCGAACGTTGCGAACACAAATTAACTGAAATCAATAAGAGATAAAAATCACCAGCATTTCTGAAACGAATGTATATGTCTGTAATACACTTATATCTGTATATTAGACACTATTTTATATTTGGTCATCTTTGTTATCATATTTTCCACAGCTTTTTTTGACATTACTTCTCACAGTCTCAGGGAAAATAGGGAACTTTTCAAGTCCTCTTAAAAGGTATAAGAAAAGTGTATAAACTCATTCTATATTTTTGTGGGGTTTGTTGGCTTTTGTTGTTTTTTTTTTCCCTTTTTACTTCTGTAGTTCCTAAGAAGGTCTCTTTAATGTTCTTTTTCTCCAGATTTATATGAGGAAGGGTAATCAAAAGGCAGCACCAGGATTTTCATTTTTCTTGCTAACGTAATTTGCACTTGATCCATTTTCTGAGCTACAGATCTGAGGAGTTAATAGAGGAAGGATGGGCTGTATGCTGCAAACAAACACATAGTCTGAATCTTTATCTCCTCTTTGGAATAAGTAAATATTTATTCACTATCAATTCACTCAGTGGTTTCAGCTGTTTATAAAGTCAAATATGGTCGGTGCCAAAAATAAGAATTGCTTCTTGAAAACTAATTCACAGATTTTTAAAATCAATTTCATTTCATGACCATTTAAAAGTGTCTTTAAAAGAAAAATGAAAAAAAAAAAAAAAGACACATTTATGCCACTTAGGAGGCCATTCTTAAGAGACTTATGACTTAGAAACCATTTGTTTGGCTCGGGAAGACCACTAATTTACAGGCAGTTCTGGAGGGATTGTTGTAAAAGATTTAGTCAGTGAATGCATTGCTTACTAAGTTAATTAGCATACTATTTCTTTGAAAAAATAGCAGACAGGGCAACCACAGCCAACCTACTTTCAGGTTGCAAGCAGAAGTCTGTTTTATAAAGAGCTAATATGTCAAAATTTAGTCCAAAAAGTAGTCCCAGTGTATTGACCAGTCCCCCCAGATTGGCAACATACCTTGAATTTTATAAGGATGTTTTCCATCCCAGTGTCCAGACCGCTAATAAAGATGTTGAACTGTATTTTTCCCAGTACTGGTCTCAGAAAAATACCATTAGCAGTCAGCTGCTAGCTAGACTTTGCGGAACTGATCACAACCATTTCAGTGTAGCAATCTAACCAATTTTTCACCTGTCTCGTATTCCATCCAGTCAATCCTTGCCTTTCCCAGTTTGGCTATAAATATATTATATATATATGATAATATGTATTATTATAATATAAATATATTATAGAAGATCATGTTAAAAGACTTCTTAAAGTGAAGGTAAACAGCATTCACTACTGTCTCCTCCTCCACTAAAGTAATTTTGTCATAAGAGGGTTAGTCAGATGCAATTTTGTCTTAATAAATGTGTGATCATTGTTCACATTAACCTTCTTTTCTTCATGTGCCCATATAGGACTTCTATAAGGACTGAGGTGAAGCTGACCAGTGTAGAGTCCTCCTCCCTTCTTAAAAATGGAAACGATGTTTGTGGGTTTGAATGAATGTCCCCTAATCACCATGACCATTCAAAAATGATAGAGAGCAGCTTTTCGATGACATCAGCCAGCTCCCTCCACTCCCTTGGATGAATTCTATTGATCTGTGGATTTTTGTATGTCTGATTGGCCTAAACATTTTCTAATTCTTTGTTCCTTACTGTGAGTCATACTTCAGTCCCTTAGACTCTGCAACTTCCCTCAAGAAACTGAGAAGCCTTAATTTTCCTTTTGCTGCCTGAGTACTTATAAAAGCCTTTCATGTCCCTCTCCAGTTTCAACACCAGCTAAGCTGTGGGTTTCCTAATTCCATTACTGCATTTTCAGGCTCCTGGGTACTTTATTCCTACTTCCACACCTTGACACTTTGTACACTTTTCCTTTTTTTTTTTTTTCTTTTTTTCCTACCTCTGAGCTTGGCCAAGGAGTTTCCTCTGCAGCCAAGCTAGGCTTTGGTCACATCTGCTCCACTTTCTGAGCACTGAAATGAACTTCCTGAGTTCCTGAGTCTCCTGGAAAATTAACAGATCTGTCCCATTTTCAAGAAAAGTTTTGATTTGATGAAACCACATTTTAAATCAACCATTTATTTGGAATCCCTTCAGTCTTTTTTTCTTCCAGAGGTTTATGAAGAGGACAGGAGGAAAAGAGGAAGTGAATGAACCTTCTAAACTAAACTGTAACACCTCCAAAAGGGTTATTCCATTAGACAAGTATTAAAGAAATCATGGAATAATCCAGTTTAGGAGGGACACACAGGAGATCTCTAGTCCAAATTCCTGCTCAACACAGGATTAGCTATGAGGTAAGACCAGGGGCTTGATCCATTTTGATGTTGAAAATCTCCAAAGATGCACAACCCCTCTGGGAAGCCTGTTCCATTGCTTGACTATATTGATGAGAAGAAGATTGGTTTCCTTCTCACAGGTCTAAACCTCTCCTGGTTTAATATTTATCTTTTGTTTCTTATCCTTCTGACATGCACACCTATGAAGATCCTGGCTCTGTGTTCTTGATGAAGGCCTTGGAGATAGCAGAAGACTGCTCTCAGATCCATCACCCTGACCCTTTTCCTATCTAGTGTGAACATCAGCAACATGAAACCCTTTTTATTCCTTAATAGCTCTAGAAAAAGTCTCTTTTTATGTGAAACTGAGTTTCTTTCATTCTTTCTCAACCTGTTCACTGTTTCTCTTAAAATTAGGCATCTTCTTTCTGAACTTCATTATATGAGAAGTACCCATAGGAAATAAAATAGAGAACAGGCATTTCTGTGAAAGCTTCTCTCACGCAAAATTTCTCCTTGCAGAAAAGAGGTGATTGAACATAAGCATTTGTTATGACCTGGTATATCTGCTAATTATGGTTTACTAATCAGTGATCCACCTGTATGTATTGAATTAGCAATTACACAGTTGAACCTCCATGCGTCCATCATCAATGCAGAGCATAAGAATGATATTACATTGCCAACGTATCAGATATGTAAGTTAACTGTTAATTATTGATTATTTACTTTTTTTACTGAATCAATGAAATTTGAAATATTTATTTATTATTCTCATTATCAGAAAAAGGGGCTTATCTCATCCTGAATTCTTCTAATGCAATCTAAATATTGACTCAGTGGTTTTTTGCTTCTCTCATTTGCACTTCATTGTCCTAAGAATTAGGTTACTGGTATTTTGAATAGACCTATCTTAGTGTTCCTTTCATGTTTGTATAAATTACAATGTCATTCAGTCAGAGCTCAAGAAAGATGAGATCATTTTTCATAGCAGTAGGGCACCTTAAATCTATATCTTGTAACCATTAATGAGTAATTATTATACAGTTAACAGCAGAGATTTAAATTCTTCTTTTAAATCACTTGATAGTTAGGGATCTTCTAAGTTAATTGATGCATAGTGGTATAAATTCCCATGAGAAAACGTTCTGTTTCCTACAGTCCATGTTCTAAAACATGTATTTTTCAATAGTAAGGGTAATGCTCCTCCAAGAAGTCTGTAAATGTTGGTACTTTTCTACACCAACTAAAATCTGTGAAAAAGAACAGTTTCAGATTATTAAAAACATGTATTTCATATAACAAACTCTTTAGGGAGATGAGAAAAGCATCAATTGACCCTAAGAAGTTTTCTTGTTGCATGTTTCTTTAAGATATCTAAAATCATGATGATTTATTCCTGCAGTATATCTTACTTTTGAGGAGAAGAGTCTGTCTTTTGGTTTTGGGGTTTTTTTATGTGTTAGGGTTTTTTGTTGTTTTAGGATTTTAAGTCTGGGTTTTTTTTGAGGGGTGGAGGGAGTGCAGCAGGGATAGTGTTTATTTGTTTGCTTTTCTCCTATGTTATGTTTCTATGTTCTACATTAATACTTGCACATATGTTATTGCTCAAATTAAGGGTTTTTTTTTTAAATATAAAAAATATATAAAAATTTATGCAATAGAAATTGTACATATATATGTATATATATTATGATTAAAAAGCTGTTTATTACCTGAACATCCAGACATGCAGCTAGTTGGTAGCCATTTGCAAAAATGCTGCCTTGGCTGCTAAAATAAACCCTTCTGAGTATCCAACACTGAAAGATCTCCAGTGTGAAGATTTGTGTCATAAGGACAGAAGAAAGCTGAAATAGCTTCTACAAAATCATTAAGTACCCACCCATTGACCCACAGGTAAAAGCTTATAGTGAGTATTACTTTTGTAGTAAGATGAACAGTTCTGTTCTATTTGAAAATTCCTGTTAACATTTGGGTGACAAGAGAGAAGAAACTCAGCACATCACTTTTATGGACAGATACTAACCTTCACAGATCACTGAGTACATCTAGATTCTATAATTAAGTGTGTTTGATAAAAACAAAGACTCTAAGCTGCTTTCAGATGACTCAGCAGAAATGCATTTTTTTAATGGCACTATATTGATCTTAACTGTATATCCTTCAAGAAAATCTATGTGTCAGGAAGCTTTGACCTGAATTTTCAATGACAGCAGAAAAATTATTTTCTTTTTTGTCCTCCCAGATTTAGAAAGAGGTTTAGCAGGGTGTCTTAGGGTTTACAAGATAAAAGAATAAAGCCAGTGGTAAAGCAGCATTTCAAATGTTGCTGCAATTCCAAATTCCTGGAGAGCACCTTAAGCATGTCATATAATGAACGTTTTGGATATGGATATATTCTATAAACACAGATATGTTATAAAGTAAAAGAAAGAAGAAAAGAGAATTTAATCAGACCTAGGAATTTTGTTTTGCTTTTTTAAATTCCGATTACTAGATAACATTTATATGGAAATCTACAAAATTAACATGGGCTTTTTAATATGTAAAGTATGACTGTAACAACACAGTGAGGGAAAATTGTCTGCATTCATTGAATTAAAAAAAAAATATTCTTGCAACCATAAACACTAAAATGAAGGCAAGTAAAAGCAAGATCAGACATTTCAATAAAATGGAAGCACATTAGTATAAAAGTATTAATTATGAAAAATAATGTATGAATTAGAAATTGTTATACCAGAGTATAGGCAGCTTGCTGGGAGCACAAATAGCCTTAACATCATCTAAGAATGAAAAGCACTATCTTAAAATAACCGGAGTTTAACATCAATTTACTTTTTTTTTTTCATTAGCTCATTTTGGAAGTTAAAAGACACAAAACAACATCTCTTTCTGGGAGAAAGTCCATACACTTTTAAAAATTGACTCAGTTTTCAGTATATGACACAAGCTTTACGAATTGCTAATGTGGTCATCTGGAGATTTCAGGTATGCTGAGATGTGGCCTGTTCAAGAATCACCGTGGCAATTATGAACACAGCAAGTCTCCATGCTAAGATCCATGAAGAACTGAAGGCTGTGAAAGTGTTTTCCAGAACATTGTTTGGAGAGCACTTTCAAGCTTGCTATTTGACTCCATCTTGATTTAATCCTGGACATCAGATCCTGCACCTATACATCCCCATAAATTTTACTACGTAGGTTCAGCATTTATCTTAAACAGAAGCCACTTGGAATTCCCAAACTAGGTGCCCTGTTCCTCCAGTTTGCAAAGATGCCTATCACTGTTATATATAAAGCATGCCTGGCAAATGCTGACTATTGAGCTCATCCCAAGATACAGCAGTCACTGCCATTTGACAATATTGTAGGTAAGAAACACTAGCGGTTCCTGTGTTTTACAGGGCATCTACAGAGGAAATAAGCTCCAGTTTCCTCAAAACCTGTGGACTAAAAAAACAGAGCTAATGTCTTCACCACTGCCAACTGGCTAGACAAAGTGCAAATCATTGTCCTTACTGAATTTATACCAATAATTCAAGGTTAATAGAATAATAGAATCATTTAGGTTGGAAAAGACCATTAAGATCCTCAAGACCACAATAAACCTAACACTGCCAAGTCCACCATTAAACGATATCCCTAAACACCATGTCTACATATCTTTTCAGTATCTCCAGTGATGGTGACTTCACCACTTCCCTGAGCAGCCAGTTCCAATGTTTGACAAACCTTTCTGTGAAGAAATTTTTCCTAATATCCAATCTAAACCTCCCCTGGTGCAACTTGAGTCCATCTCCTCTTATCCTATCACTTGTTACTCGGGAGAAGAGACCGACATCCCCCTGGCTACACCCTCTTTTCAGGGAGTTGGAGAGAGTGAGAAGGTCTCCCCTCAGCCTCCTTTTCTCGAGACTGAACACCCCCAGCTCCCTCAGCCGCTCCTCACGAGACTTGTGCTCCAGACCCTTCACCACCTCCGTTGCCCTTCTCTGGACCCATTCCAGCCCCTCAATGTCTTTCTTGTAGTGAGGGGCCCAAAACTGGACACAGCATTTGAGGTGAGGCCTCACCAGTACCAAGTACAAGGGGATGATCACTTCGCTAGTCCTGCTGGCCACACTGTTCCTGATACAGGTTAGGATGCTGTTGGCTTTCTTGGCCACCTGGGCACACTGACAGGTCATATTCAGCCAGATGAATGAGATGAGAAGGAAGAAAGACAACAAGAAGGAACAAAGCTTTAGTCCAATAAATAAGAGCAAAGAGGATGTCTGTACATCTCTGATGTACAAATTTTTTTTGGTCTTTTGGCACAAATAATTAGTCTTAATATCCATACCCTGATTTTCCAGACTGTTAAATTCATAGGGAATTAATAGAAATTCAATGGTATTATATTTTTAAACACATCATTTCACATACTGGCATACATACTGTAATCTTCTTTCACTTATAGAAAAGGAAAAAAAAATATATAACATATAAAATCTCATTTATCTTCATGGATGGATTCCTACCCCAAACCAGTCATTAAAACTGATTTAAATCATTATTATTTTATTTTCATAAAATCAAAACTGATTTTATGACAGTCTGAAGTAATTATGCCAGCAAAAAGCCATCTTTAATTTGCCTTAACTACATAAACAAAGGTATATTTTCAGGTACTCAGCCATATTAAGTGATCTATTTTTCTAAATATTTTCTCCCTCTGTTTAATGTCAAGGGACAATTGGCACTGAGAGATATGATGTGCTGAGGTCAGAGAGATCTGACTACACGGAGCATAACTCTTCATCTCGGTTACAGCCAGTAGTCAAAAATGGAAGAATCATTTCAAGTGTTTCTCCTTGATCCTGGTTCTCTCCATCATGTGTTGCTGTTGTATCCTCTATACAGCATCTGGTTAGTGTCTCAGTAGTCATCCACACTTAAGATTTGGATAAATTAGCAATGCAAAGAAAGTGTATAAATAGCCTCACTCCTGTATCCAAAATTCCAGGCAATGATCCAAAAACATTCAATGGAGGATGTCACTAGAGATTTCCAAGATAGACTTTGGATATATCATTTAATTTAGAAAAAAAGCAGTAACATCTCTCTGCATTCTAGCTCATAGGAAAAATTTTGCTTACAATTCAACAATGTTTCTATAAAGAAGTTTCAAATAAATTTTAAAAATACCCTACAGTACACATTAGTTGAATTTTTAGAGTAGCTAACAGATTCACTGTATTTTTGTAACATTCCTTTCATTACGGTGGGAAAGCTGAAAAATAAAACCTGAATCCAATTAGAAAAAAAAAAAGATCCTACTCTGAACATTATGGTGAGTGTGTTTACATTTAGTGTTTAACAGTAACACTTTTTTTTCTTTTGCTTATTTACTATATGATCTATTAGGTAAATTTATAAGTGTATATATTACTGAATGAAATGATAAGATAATTGCATTCCATTTTTTTGGTTCTGGAAGTGGAAGGAACATTTTCCCTATCTGAACCCAGTCAGTTTTCTGATAACAGAAATAACCTATAGGTTATAACCAGGAGTTCATCTAACCCAGTCTTCTGTCTTCAAGAGCTGCAAAGGTGCTGCTGTTTAGGAATCATATATGACCTTGGCTTTTATCTGCAGTCTGCTCCTTTTATACTTTTATCTTGCATTATGAATGTAAGAAGGTATTTCTGACATGGGCAGGCTTTTCTCAGCCACTTCCATCTGAAGATAGGCCATTAGGCATGAGCATCCGCTTTGTACTTTTTAAACCAGGTTTTAGTCCATAAAAGAAACTTTTATCAATTCATGTGGAAATTTAGTTTCTTCAGTAGGCTGTCATGTGGAACGTAGTCAAAGGAGTTCTGAAAATATATTAGGTCCACAGCATTCCCTTCATAAAGATGCTTGTATTATCTACCATAATAGTGTGAGACAGGATTTTCCTTTAAAGAAGACATGCTGACACCTTCACAAAGACCACGTTTACTTGTGTCACCAGTGATTTTACTATGTTATACACTCTCCCACGTTAATAGACTTTCTGACTGACAGTTCCCAGCACCTCCTCTAGAGCCCTTTAAGTCTATAGCAGTTAAATTGGGAACCCACCAGTCACCTGCAACGGTTCTTGTGACTTTTCTACCACCTTGACTAACAATTCTGTGGGTTCACATCTGAAACATTGTGAGGAATGACCTCTGGATTTAGTGGCTTAAAATTAATCTATTTGATATAATGTTTCCTGCATACTTGCTTCCAAATGATTTCACTCCTTCAATCCGTCTGCTATAGAGAATATGTGAAGTGTTGGATCCTCACAAAATAACTGCTGAATTCATTGAACTTATATTTTATAACTTAATGACCTTGGAATGCCTCCACTGTAAGTTCTGCAGTTCCTTTTCAGCTTTTTTTTTCCCTTTCATTTGAATGGGAAATATATTTGTAGAATTAGGGTTTTCGAATTAATATGGTCCTTTTATCCAAATGCAGTTCTGATAAAAAAGAAATTAAATCACTACAAGTTGTGATTTAATAGTATCTAACATAGTATCTAAGGAAAAAATTGCTATTATTGTTTTCATATTTCTGAGAAAGTTTCTCAGGACTTCAATAAAATTATGGAACAATTATCTAGATTATCTAGATCTTTCTCCTTTTGAAGTACGCTGAAGATAATAAAGCATACCAAAAAAGCACTTTTATTCTATCAGTCTGCTATATGCAATGAAGTATTTTGAGGCCGTAGATCATAGGTTTTCAACTATTTGCACTATTAAAAAAAAAATAAAAAATGAAAACACCACTGTTTGAAAATTATAATTATTTTAAAAGTTATAATTTAGCAATTTAGTTTAAACCATGCCATTATATATTTGACATAACACTAAACCATTTAAAAATATAGAAGACTGAAATTAATTAAATTTGAAAACCTTTTCTATTAAGTAATGATTAATTAAAAGTGGAGCCACAATATAGAAAAATATAATTATTACTCTTTAAAATTTCAAATAATTTTCCAATAAATCTATGTCAATCAGTTAAATATAGCACTTAAGTTTTATAAAAGACATTATTTACTCAATACTGGAATAGCTTTGAAATTGCCAGAAGAACTTCAGAATATGCAAAGACTGAGTTGTATGAAGTACATATTTTGGAGGTTCCTTGAATCTGGGGAACATGAGAGTGTAGTAGCCATTAATTCAAGAGACAAGGGTCCAAACCTGATGACTCAGTTAAAATGTTTTTTTGCTTTTACTGAAAATTATATGTTAGGATGGAAAACTGTGATCTAGTAGAAATCACATGTAAGTCCTCAGACGTGAGAAGGAAGTAAAAGGAAACTCCTTTAACATAGTGGAATAGATGATAAATAAATACAGTGACTAAATTAGAAGAGAAGGAAATACTTTAATTGTGATGGACAGAATTATGTTGGAGTCTACAACTAATCCTATGCAGCCTCCTTGAAATTAAATGCAAATTTCTCTACAGTTATTGCAATGAGTTTTTTGTATCTGCATAACTTTAGAAGACAGTGAATATGTCAACTTCTTGGAGGCTATTTTCATAATATATTCAGAATATTTTCTCTAATTTGGTGACTGAATTTCTCCTTCTTCCCAAAATGTAAAAAAATCAGAACAAAATCAGAGCAAAAAAATCTTAATCTTTTATTTAGAAAGGCCTTTAAAATAGAGTTGATTATGATGATTTTTTATTCTGGGAAAAAAAAAAAAAAGAAAAAAAAAAGAAAAAAAAAAAGGGTGATTTAAAACCCCCTAGCAAGTTAGAGTTTAGTTCTAGAATAGTCCTAAACTATCCAGCAGTACCATAAAAAGGATAAAGGGTAAGAAAAGGCCATTCTTTTGTGTAGGGTAACGAAGGCAAAAAATAAAGGGACAAGAAATTGGCAGAGTATAAACTTAACCCAAGTAAACTACATCAGTCAGTCCTGACAGATTACTTTGAACGCCAGTAAACTCAAAGCCATGAATTTAATTTAAGGCAGTAGGAGAGGGAACTTCTCTTTAAGTGAATGAAATGATTCTACGTAGCATGTTGTTGTAGCTGTAATATAAAGTTTAAAAAAAAGAAGGAAAAAACCCAAAGAAAACGATGTACCACATCCTCCATCAAATGAAAACTAAGCACTGAAGAGGATCTCCTCCACTACAGTGTTACCTTCACTTACACAGCTCTGAAAGGATTCATTGAACTTTTCATCCAGAGATGCCAGTTAGTCTTACAGCAGAGAAAATTAATTGTGTGGGACCATTTCATAGGCCTTAAGGAAGATACTGTCTGTCCTTCTTTCATTCTTGCTGATGCTGCTGACTTCCTCCTGTAACTCCTCCACTTGATGGCACAGCTCTTCAGCAACAGCAGAGCAACTGGGTACCAGGCACTCCCTGCAGCCTGTGATGTGCAGAGCTGTATCCATCATCCGAAGCTCTGCCTGGGTCAAAGACCCTGCCCTGGAAGGGACAGCTGCTCTAACGACTGCTGGGAAACGTGCCCTGTGGTGCATCACCACCGTTCCTTTGCAGATTTTACTATTGTTGCTAGTGAATTGGCTAGAAATTCCCATGAAATTATAAAAGATATTGGTTGACCTACATCAGTGGTTTTTGATGAAAAATGTAGGACATTTTTCCTCATATTTTAACACTTCGTTTTTGAGACCTTCCTTAGTGAACTACAATAAAAATATTTACAGAAATTTTACATTTCATGAAGACGTATGCTGAGGATAACTCCTCCATCAGACCTAAGCTTATTTAAGCTTTTCTCAAAAAATGTCTAGGGAGTTTCTATTATTTTTAAAAGTATTTCAAAGCTTTTAAGCCAAACTTTAAACTGTACTCTGGTTGTACAAGTATTCTTTGAAAAACTGGTCTTCCTTATGCTCTGTTCATTTTATTCTAACGTTTTTTCAATGCTTGAGAAACAGAAAAGCTGTGCCATTACACGTGAAATGAAGAAATGGTTAACATCAATGTTTGTATTTGATACAAAGGAGGAGTTATATGTAAAGTGAAATTCACTTATTCTTGTTCTATAACTTTTATATATGGCCAACTCATTCTGTAAAGTTCTTCAATAAGGGCCAGTGGTGCATTTTACTTTCTGAACAAGCCACTATGTACTAAAAAATAGAAGTGACACCCAAGATAAACTTGCTCAAGTAGAGCAAGAAAAATAAGTTAGCACAGTGAAAAAGATAGAAGGTGGAGAAGAGTACACAATTTAGAATCATGCACCTTTCAAGCACAAAGTTAGTAAAATTCATGGTTTTTACTCAGTAAAAAAAAGTCACAGAAATAGTTAGAATAAAAACATACAAGTTACCACTGAAAAGTTGTTCACATTTTATCGAGCCAATGGAAAAATGGTGTTACAGGTTAATAAATGCATGGAACTGAAGAACTGAATTGCATTATATGTACTGTAGAACCGCTACAGCTTTTTATCAAACATCCCACCTGGTCTAGTGGGAGGTGTCCCTGCCCATGGCAGCGGGGCGGTGGAACTAGATGATCTTTAATGTCCCTTCCAACTCTAACCATTCTATGATTCTATGATCTGATGGAAAGCATATGTTATTGAAGTTATACTCTCACTGACTGCGGTGACAGGCCACCAAATGATCAGAAAAGATCAGGGAGACCATAAGGACACAAACAAAAGAGTAATGCAAGCTTTAAATCACACTTCAAAAAAACAGGTGTGTCCAAACAAAGGCAAAACAAAGTGACGATTAGGGTGTTAAACATAACACAAAAATGAGCTTGTGAAAAATAATTATCAAGGGAATGAGTTTGAAGAGGAATTTATTAAAGGAAAGTATACCTTCCGATTGAAGCTTGTATAAAGCTTTTGCTATGTGATCCCCAAAGTACCTAGAAATTCAGAAATAACACATGTATCTTGAAAGAAATATCCTCACTTGTGGAAGATACTTTTCCAGTAATTTTCCAGTAATAACCTATTTAATTATCTGTCCCTTCCTCCACTGAGGACTATTAAATTCCATTACTTAAGTTCAGTATTTTTACCAGAAACAAAAAAACTTAAATAATCATGACCAGTAACAAAACTGCCATTTGCTTCATCAAAGACCCATTATTGCCTTCACTATCTATAGATTTTTTTCATTGAATAACTTTTAATTTTCTTCATAGTCACGAAGAGAAAGACAAATATTGCAAGATTAGTCCTTTATATTATGTCAATATTGTGTCATTCAATTCTGTACTCGTCAAACCTATTTTTTCTAGTGCAAATCTGAGCATTAAAGTTACAAAAAGCAATTAATTATGTTTTCCTGACTAAGAATAAACTATTAACTTTTCTATTTTACATTGATTTGAAGACCTCTGTGTTATGTTAACCCTTAGATTTTATTTGTCCTGTATTATAAATGATGTTCACATAATTTTATTGAGTCTTTCTACAATCTGAAGGGCAAGAACTCTATTATAAAACATGTCCAGAAATGTGCTATAAAAGCGCAAGATAATTACTGAAATAGTAATTATTCAAGAAACATTACCCTGGAAGATTTAAAATTAAAATGACCTTAGTAACAGGCCAAATGTTCACTCATATTAATAAGTCACAAGTATGTATTTCTGAATAACCCTTCATAGTGGTAGGCTGCTTTTTCCCTCTTTATACATTCTCTCTTAAATCAAAGTGAATAAAATTAAAAGAAAATCCCTGAAAAGAATGAGGCTATTATCAGTCATTGAGCTCATCTGAGTTCATTGGGGACAACAAATAATGCTATCTAATTAATTAGGATGACAGCAAACTGTGTGACACATTTCTTATGGCTGGCTGCTTTAACATTCTAAACCCTCTTGTTGATTAGAACTCGCATGTTTTAAATAGAAAAGGATGTTAGACATCCCATCTGCTGTGTAACAGAGCTTCAGAAAAAAAATACACTGAAGTCTTGATAAGTTCACAGCACCAGAACAAGACAAATGTAGCATCTTATCTGATATGCAATGACACAATTCCAATTGTTTCTAAAATTCCATTCTTTTAATCAAGCTAGACAGAAAAAAGAAATCCGACTGTCAACATGATTCCTTGATCAAAGTCTGACGTCATGTTTAGTCAATAAAATGTCTCACTTTCATATGCCTTTTCTCTTGGACTGAGCACAAGTAAAATGTTCAAATGGAATTCATATCCTGAGATGGCACATCTTGTTTACAAAGTGCTGGTTGGCAAATAATGATATAATACTGACTGAATACTACTATGCAGAGCTGTGACTCTTATTATGTGCATATTCTGAAATAAATTTCTAAGAAAGCAATTTGCTTAAAAATGCATGATTCTATTTCATGCCTGAATACACTTATGTGAAAGCAGTGTACTTCTAGTATACTTCAAATAGAATTAGCAAACATAAAAAGGAGCAATATATCATTCATGAAGTCCAATCACGCTCTAATCAAGCTATTATTTTTTTTTTCAATAAATGATTTCATAAGTAACACTTTGTTATTATCGATATCCATATCATATATGGTTACAGAAAACCTGTATGCAATTATAAATTCTTGAGTTCTAACAGAGTAAAATGCAGAAGTTAAGTATTTGCACACGTAAGTGTTTATGATTCTATTGCAAGAGCTATGTTGTTAGAAGGCTATATACAGATTCCTTTTTCTTTTTTTTAAGTGTATGTGTGTAAATTTAAAAAAAAAAATTGCTTTCATGTGTTTTTCATTGCTTTAAGTACGAGCCTATTTGCCACTGGTTTCAGACCTGTACCTTGACATCCCCTTGAGTGTTCTTTTTTGAGATCTCAGGTGATTATTGATGCATTCATGTATATCTTGTTGAATAATTAAAATACGGTTAAAGTTATGGGAGCTTAATACAAAGGACAGGTCAAATGTTTGTGGAGCACAAATACTGTCCTGAATGAATGGCTGTAACCGATAGTAACCACATAAAGCACATAGAAATTGCACAGTTTGACTGTCTCCTCATGGAGCATAATAGAAAGCTTTCCTTCACTTAGAAACATAGAATCATAGAACATCTTGAGTTAGAAGGGACCCTTAAGGATCATTGAGTCTGACTCCTTGCTCGTTGCAGAACTACCTAAAAATAAATCATATGACTAGGAGTGTCATCCAGATGCTGCTTGAACTTTGACAAACTTGGTGCTCTGACCACTTCCCTGGCACCCCTGTTCCAGTGACCAACCACCCTCCCCGTGAATAACCTTTCCCTCATGTCGAATCTGAACTTCCCCTAACACAGCTTCATCCCTTTTCCTCATGTGCAATCGCTGGTCACCAGGGAGAGGAGATCAGCACCTCCCTGTCCACTCCCCGCCTTGAAGAAGTTGTAGACTGCAATAAAGGTCACCGCTCAGCCTTCTCTTCCTTCAAGCTGAACAAACCAAGTGACCTCAGCTGCTCCTTGTAAGTCTTGCCCTCAAGACCTTTCACCCTCTTGGTCATCCTCCTCTGGACACAATTTAATGTCTTTCTTACACTGAGGTGCCCAAAACTCCACACAGGACTTGAGGTGGGGCAGCACCAGTGCAGTATAGAGTGGGGCAATCACCTCCCTTGACCAGCTAGCTATGCTGTGCTCGATGCATTGCGGGACAAGGTTGGCCCTTTTTGCCTTTCTTTTTTCCTATTCAAAATTCTTTTTTTGTCTAAGCTATGATCAGTTTGTAGATTTTTTGTCAAGCCTTGTTTACTTAGCATTCAAAAAATTGGGGAAAAAAACTCTTAAACCAGAATTGTTCCCCATGACACATTCTCATACCTAAAGCTAATGTCTAGGTGAGTTATAGACATCTTATGTATTAGGTTTATATTCCAAATGCTCATGCAGGATTGCTGTAAACATTTGTTAAGCTAAATCGTCTTTAATCTTTACACAGGGTATTTGACAGCAGGTGTTCATGTCAGGTTGCTTCCTATTGCTTTTCAATTCTTTTGCATGTTACAATATAAATAAGACCTGATTTATTCTTACTAAGCTCTTTTAGTCAGAACATTTTGTATTAGAAGAACGACAAGACAATGTACATGGTAATTAACATCTTAATAAAGAAACAAAAGTCCATAGTATTTTTTATGAATTGAACCAAAAAATGGAATATTGTATTCTAAACACATATTGAAGTCTGTTCTAAATCGTACAGCTGGGGAATCTTTAAGATACAAACACCTTAGAAATATCATAACACAGATTGAGACTCCAACTGATCACATAAAACTCACAAGAAAACATAAGACTAGAGAGGTTTAGGTTTGATTATGGGGAAACAAAAAAACCCCACACTTAAATCTCCTCAAAACAAGGAGACACAAACACACACCCTACAAATCTAAACCAAACCAAAAAAACAACTGCGGAAAAATCTTAAATAAATATGACTAAAAAATTTATTTAAAATTATGCCCTTTTTTTTTCCATCTTTTTAAGAAAGAATTAGAGATCCATAAAAGTAGAGATTGAAGGTCTCTGTGGAGTTGTTGTAGTTTATTTGCTTGTCCAACGGCGAGATCAAATTTTCTTAGAGATCAAAGAGAAAACAAAAAAATAAAAATATGAGTATCTATTACAAAATAATTGTGATATCTAAAAATTAAATATATAAGAGGCACTGTATACATAAAACATACTTGACAGGAAAAATAAGATCAGAAAGATCCAAGAAAATAATAGAAAATATAAGTGATCTTAGTAGCTTCCCGTTCTTTAACATACAAAGTTTTCAGTTTGGTTCTGTATTCAGTTAACTTTTAAGTTTTTCAGTCATTCATATATAGCTGTTTCATGGGAACCTAGCAGAATACCATTCATGATGACAAAAGAATAATTCTGTATGAAATCTATGAATTTTTATTATTAGTTCATGTCCTACAATGTGTCAGTGTTTGCTCAGAAGTAGTTCTTATCATTTCAAATCTGGGTCAGAATTTAACAAAACTAAATACTAATTTTTTTTTCAGGAAATGACCTGAATTAAATTAATTAAATGTCATGAGGGATCATGAAGTGATTGTCACAGGTCAGTAAGAAAAAACAGGTTTAGCCCATGGAAACTGAAGACGTGAAAACTCATGGAAGAAGGGGAAAATAACTGGATTTGCCTATTTGTTTAAGAAACACTTTTTAATATGAATCTTTTCATAAAAGAAACAAATCAGCAGCAGGACTTTACCACATATTGTTGACAAAATAACTACAGGAAGATCACATTTCCATTAGATAACAGAATCATGAAGGTTGGGACTTACCTCCAGGGGCGATCTAGTCCAGCCCCCAGCTCTGAGCAGGTCCTTCAGGGGGTTGTACGGTAGAGTTCTGAATACTTTAATCAAAGGTTCTTCAAATATTTTTGCATAAACCCCAAATTATTACAGTTTGTATTGTAATTCATGTCTAACACTTCATAGTCTTTGCATTCCCATTTTCAGGTCTCTCCATTTCTTCGTTTTTCATTTCTTTCTCTGTTGACAGTGTCTGTTTTGGTTCATACTGTTTTTTCTTCTCTATTTGTTTCCCAGGATTTTCACCCAACTCTGTCCCCATGTTTAGGCAGTTAATTCCTCTCTTCCCTTCTTCTAATTTTTAAGTCAAAATCTTATTTTTTCCTCATCTTATTTGAAAACAGTTTCTCTCTCATTCATGACTGACTGAAATAATTAGTCAGATCATTCAGACCCTCTGTTTGTATTATGAAGTTCTATAATGTACAATGCTGCCAATATCACCCATTGATCTGGTAGCATGTGTTACCCTAACAAAATAAGGTGAAGGGTAATAATGATCTTTTTCCCTTTTTCCATGCTGCAGGGACAGCTGCTCAGTCACTCATCCATGTGTGCCTGAGTGTATTCGGGTTTGAATTTTCAGCTGGCAATGTGGCAAGGTATCCAGCCCAAGTAATACATCTAAAATTATTCAATTTTATGAGAATGAAAAATTCATTTCCGTGATCCCTTCTGATGATGACTTGAAAGCCTCTATTGACAAATTTCTATGTGCAAGGATTTCTGTGAGACTTTCCGTTTCTTTGGAATTTTAAGATGTAGGACAGATAGTTTACCACACCGGAAACTTGTTTATTAGACTACAACCATATTAACTCTGACAAACATCAAAGGATGTTGATAACAAAAGGAAATTTCTGCATTTTTTCCTGGAGCTGAGAAAGTTTGAGAGCCTAAGACACTGAAAGCTGAGAGAAGTTTTGAGCCAACAGACAGAAAGGCCAAATAGAATAAATTTAATCTTTACAGAAATAGTACCCATAGCTAAAAATGTTGCATCAAGAGTGCATATGCACTTTTATATGACTTACCTGATTGGAAGAGTACATTTCAGAAAGTCTGAGAAGAATTCTCTACAAATATTAGTGAACGTATATGAGAGATGAAGTACTCCTCTCTTACTTCACCTGGCAATCCTATTGACTATCCACTGACTCTAGCTATTTCTGTTGTTTTCTTAACTGAAAATGACGTAGGAGACAAACAAAAAACCCTCAAGAAAATCCATTGACTTACTCAGTTTTTCATGACGCACAAGTACTACATAAGAAAAAACACTTAGCTAATGTCTTCCTATAGAGCTTTGCAATCGTAGAAGTGCTGAAAAACACAAAGACAAAATAGAAGTAGAATGATGGAGCTGTAGCAAATGGCCAGAACAGAATTTCAAGCCAGACTGTAAAACTGAGGACCGTGTCTTATTAAAAATAACTACTATTTTGAATAATGAGTCTCCAGGATAACTCCCTAGACAGGGCACAGTGAACTTACTCATAAGTTGGTAATGACTTGGCTGTAGATGCACCTAAATTTTTGGAACAAAACTATATTTTAGGCTTATTGTCCTGAAGGTGGGGGAAAAAGAAGAAGAAGGGAATAGAGCATAAATAAATATTTAATTTCCTTATTCAGTTATTAGAGGAACAGGAACTCTGAATAGCTCTAGAGAAAGTTATTTATGACAACTCCAATCAGTCAGTGTAGTCTGGGAACCTCTAATATTCTTAGCTGCATTTTAGATATGATTGTTACTAAGTTCTGCTTGTATAAATAGTGTAGAGAACCTAGGTCTCATGCCTTTCCTAGCAGAATAGTTCAAGCAGGATGCTACTGGAAGACTATGTAGAAACAAAGCTTAATACCCAAGGGGAATATAACTTCATTTTTGACTTGCCATCTCAGTACATAGATTTTTGTGGATTTCTTATTTCTCACGTACTCACTGATGTACATATATTTTCACCCATGACAGGAGAGGCTGTTGTGTAAACGATGTCTAAGTGAAGATAGTCAAAAATTTAGCTGGGAACTGAAGGCAAATCAGCGGACTCTATAAACTGGATCAAAACCCAAGAGCTGAAAGTCCCCACCACCATTATCAAACTTCTCATGAAGAACTCAAGCTCGGAACCTCCTCCTCTCTGCTCGAGGAAAGTTAGAGCCACTGGATCTAGAGCTCAGACACAACATCAAACAAAACATTCAGATATTAGACAAGTTTCATATAACAACTTAAGCCAGAATAATATTCACGGGTTTTATGTGTTTATTAGATAATTCGGACTATGAGTGTTAGTGTTATTGTAATTGGACTAATAATAGCTGTGGCTTGTATTTTGATTATGCTGTTAAGACTTTATTTACACTAACAATAAATTCCTAGTCTAAGTATAAGGGGTACTCCCTGTAGATGTTATGTTGTCAGTAACAAAATGTTCAATTTGCATCTCCATGAAATACACTTCTAGGGCCAAGTCTCTATGTTAATCTCTATTTTTAGGATCTGGGAGGCCTAAATTAATCTACAGTAAATGATAATTTTTCTTTCCTATGAACTACCCTACTTAGTGCAAAATTCATTTAAATCACTTTTTTTTTGAGGAATGATAACAATAAAATTTTGTGAACCTATTTTTGAGTCTCTCCTGGTATAAGTATATTGTGGACAGTTATTTTGGTCACATGTGTGTCTACATATTCAGTTCTACCAATGTTTTGCTAATATGACTGAGAATCTAAAAAACTGTTCTCCGATGTAAGAAAATACAATGAAAGATAAAAGACCCATTTCTGTAGGTTTTACAAATCCTTATAAAAACAATTTTATAAAGGGAAAGGTAATCTTCACTTGCTGATGATACAGTTTTGGCTCAGCAAATTTTTTCATATTCTTTCAGCTTCTCTTTTGCCTGTGTCCATGTCTAAGTTACATATTAATGTAGCTGTCAGAGGACAAGCTTCTTTCTTCATAAAAATAATTAATGTTAGTAACTTAGCTTTTTATGCAGTGCAGCTGCACAGTGCGGACTGCCATACTGTGACTCTGTCTTTTCCCTATCTCATTGCTCAGCATAAAAGTCAAAAGCACACAAATGAGCCATTAAATGAAATAAATGTGTAATTGTCAATGGAATTCCTTTCAAATTATATCTGAGTAACTGTCATCAGAATCCTGATGTGGGGACTTGAAAGGAATTTACAAAAATCCCCAGATTACTCAGTCTTGGAAAGCGCATTGACTAGTGGGTAGATGAAAAGTGTGCAAGAACTTGTTGATTAATTAACATATGCATCTGTTTAAGATTTTTGCATAAACTGTTTTTATATGAAAGTGAGAAGTATTTTTGTTTTCCGGGTTGTTTTTTTTTTTTTTTTGTTGCACAGAAGGCCAATATAAAACCACTGAAGTCCTACTTGCATGTTGTTTTGTGAAGACTGAGGGCACTGACTCACATTCAAGTTGTTATAGCTTCAGAAGCTAAAGCTGGAGCTGCTGTACATGCTCTTAACTCACAGAAAATGTAAGGTAACATAACTTTAAACTTTTTCACTGTACCTTACATTATATCACATTAGCTTGTAGCCACTGTGAGTTAATAACATATAAAGGAAGAAGTAAAGCAGTTCAGTTTATACCAGTTATTTGGCTCCAGATTAAGACAATTCAATTATGTGCCTATACATGGTATCCAAGTTCCTATCATGATTAGCTACAATTAATGGGGTGTAAGTAGTTATTTCAGTAAGTCAGCACTAATGTCTGATCAACTGAATTGGACTCTAGTGACTGTATTACCAAAAGGCACAGTGCAATCCCTCAAATTCAAACATCTAGTACCATCTGAGATGTTGTACAATGTCCCCATAACTACCTGATGGTCCAAAAGGACAAGAGTCTCCTACAGATTTTGTGTCAGATGAGCCACTCCCACATGGATACCTGAAAGACCTTAAGGCATCTTGAATGGCACATCCATGAACTGAATTAGCTGTGTGGCCTCTCCTAAACCACGACACATTTAGGTAAGCCAATCAGTAAATTCATCACGTACCTCCACCCTACATGAATTTGATCTATTATGAGCCAAATTCTCCAAAATATTTTAAAAATACATGTTTGTGCACCTGCAAATATCTTCAATAAATACATCACAACCAAGTCCTTTTTTTCCTCCTTCAAACTAAAATAAAATTGGATTTTGATTGTGTAGATTTTATTATCAGGAAAGAGTGAAGATGATGAAGTTAGAAAATAACACATAGGAGCAGTGTGTAAACAGATTATATCAGCTATGTCTAATAGCCAATTCCAGTACCTCTCTCTCTAGCAAAAAGAACACAGAATAGACTTTATCCATACTATTGAATTCTCTAACCCTCTGAAACAGGATTATCACAACCGACCTAGCTTGGGAATAGTCTCTGGCCTGAACCATGTTGGGAATTAAATGCTACTAAATGGTTTTCCTTTTGCTGAGCTACTTAAATTCTCTTGCATGCAGATTTTAGGTTAGACATCAATTTCTCTTCTGTGGGATCATGCCATGTGGAAGTAGGATTTCAGTGGAGAATTCACCTCCTAGCAGTTTCTCAAATTTACATTAGCACAGAATTTTTTCCTTTGAAATTAACCTTATCTTGGTCTCTCTTTATCAGGTCTCATGGAAACCTTGCAACTGTCATAGCAAAACAACCCTGCTTTATGTCATGTGTCCATCAGAGCAGACTCTGCACTTTGCTTTTCCAAGTAAATGTGGTGTTTTACCCCTTACAGCATGAGAAGCTCTGTGGTTCATGTATGAAGACTAGAATATGAGGAGGCTTATAAACAAAAGGTGAAGGGGTTTCTACTGTTACCAGAGGGGAGGTATGAATAGAGAAAAGAACTCAATTTCTCTCCAGTCTGGGCATGTCCATTTTTGTCATTAAAAAAAAAAAAAAGTGGAAATAAAAAAGGTAATTCTTCCAAAGTTTAATACTTAGAAACGATATTTAGCCTATTTGAAATATAGTAGCTTACCTAGACATTTTAAGAATATATGCACTGGAAGTGAAGGATGATTCCTGCGTCAGTTATTGTACTGACTGTGACTTCTGTTACACAGTTGTTTCTCTTTATTTCAGTCAATCTATTGTATAAAGAAACAGAAAACAAAACTTTAATGTTTCCTGCTACAACACATCTGAGGGTGCAACTTCTTTGAAATGCTTCCAGCTTTCTGCCAATTTTCTTTCCAATTGTAGCACAACTGTTTGTCAGCTCCTGAAATATCCTGGAATAAAAATAAATACTTTTATTTATATTTATAAATAAATATGTTTTCAAGGTTTTTCTTCAGATTTTCGATTACTAATGCATTTAGCTAGACCCTTAGTTCCATAGTGGCAGCACTTTCTACATCCCTGGAAGTGTTCAAGGCCAGGCTGGATGGGGCTTTGAGCAACCTGGTCTGGTGGGAGGTGTCCCTGCCCATGGCAGGGGTTGGAACTCGATGATCTTTAAGGTCCCTTCCAACTCTAACTGTTTTATGTTTCTGTGATCTAAAGAGGGTAGTTTCTCTCTCTTCTCACTCCTTGTCCAGTTTCCAGAACAACCCAGAGAAGTATCTAGATTGATTTTGAGAGTACACTTTATAGTTTTAAATGCAATAGACTTCAAAGAATAGTCTTGTAGACAGAAACAGCAGGAATAAAACAGTAGTGTAGAGGAGGGTGGTAGAAAAGAGTTGTGCTTTACATAGAAATGTCCATGCAAAACTTCAGTATATTGACCTTAGCTTTTTTGTTGTTTTGCTCAAGATCTTGTTTATGAGTAAGGAAAAACAAACCTTATATATCAAGCCAAGAATTTATTTTTAATATAATTGAATATTAACAGCTTAATCCAACAGTCATTATCAGTTCAGATATAATTATTGGATAAAAAGAAAAAATCTTTCCATAAAATAATAATAATAATAATATAAATAAATTTGTTATATAAACAAATCTTAGTTCCTACCCTTATTTCCTGATATACTCAGCCTTGCATGACTCTTCTGGTTCCTAAGGTCAGTTGCTTCAGTCTGATGGTGTGAGAAGGGTGATATGAAAAATTCTTAGCATCTCTAATCCCCCCAAGAATCCATCCAGCTCCTGCTTCCTCATGTTTCTAGTTCTCTTTTCTTCTATCCTCAACTCCCAGTCTTTTAAAATAACTCTGTTGAGTTTGTTCTCTCCAAAATTTCCTGGTGTTTTTAACACTAAGTTCAGTTTTATCCAACTCCTTTCTGTATATGCAACCACAAACGCCTTGTCCCTTTTATTTTTTCAATGTCCCATGGTCTTTTTCCTTCCATTATATTTGAATCAGAAACCTTTCTTCTCCCTGTTTCTTGAGTGCCAGTAAAGCATAAAAGGAAGTCACTGTGATCTTTCAATAGCATGTAACTTTTTTTTTCAGTTTTCAAAGCTAGAAAAATATTTGACGCAAAGTCAATATTCATTGTTAAATTTCAAGTATCTTTCACAAGGTTGTAGGTGCTAATTAACATACTGAAAAAGTAGTGATGCAAACAATAGAGTTTCAGCAGCCTCATTTTTATAAATAATTTATAAATAGTCTGGAATAATGCAGGCAAAATGTTAGGAGTATCTGGTACTGAAAAATTCCCCTTGCATATTTTATTTGTGCTGAAGTTTCAAGCAGGTAAAAAGTGTTTAAAAAGTTGATAAATTCATAGTATTTAGAACCTCTAATCCCTCCTAGTTGTGAAGTTCTGAACTTCACAAAGTTCAGACTGAAACTTTCACTGAAAGGACAAAAAAGTCCCTGACAGTACGGTAGCTGTTCCCGCCAAAAATTGTCTAAACTGTGTTGAAACACATAATGTATATGTATATGCATAACTAAATAAAAGAGGCAAGTTTTTATAAATGAGATATCCTGGAAAATAAAATTCATACGACCATTGCTGAGATAAAATGTATGTTTGACTTGATGTACATCAAAGACAGATATTTGAGTAGATTTATGATTTAGCCATCAGGAAAAGAAAGAATGGACAGCACAAAATAAAGCCTTGGATGGGAACTTCTCAATTAACTAGGGAATGCAACAAGTCAATTCTTCTCTTTTCTACCTGAAAAGTCTCTGCTCAATTCCCCCCCTCCCCGCATGTCTATGCATTTTTGCAAATAGAAGACATATCAAAAAAAACCAAACCACCAAAACCAGGAGATGAAAACTTGATTCTATCGCTTAGAGACTATTTCTTCTTTCAAAGGAATTGGTTGCTAAGAGGAAATGGAAGACCACAGTGTGAAAGATGTATAAGGTCATTTTTTCTAAGTAGTCAGCCTCCTTTGATTAGAGATTAGAAGTTTGTAACTGAATTTAATTTAATGTACAAAAAACTTGTCTTTATATGTTTCTCAGCTTCAAGTACTAGAGATACAGGACTGTTTTCACAATTCAGACATAATACGGAAACCTTCTAGCTACTTGGTTTCTGGCATACATCTTATCTCTCTCCTAAGCATTAAAAAAAAAAAAAAGGAACAAACAATGCTGAAGTGAGAAGAAACCTTCCAGAATTTTTTTTATTATATTTTTCAAGACGCTTTGCAAGTAGTTTCATTGTACGACTAGCCTGGTTATTGATTGCAACAATTACCTCGTTTTTGCAACATCTAAAGAATCTCTTCATTCTTACTTAAAATGCAGTAAGACCTGGGGTGCTTCATGCGTAAGTGAAATAAATGACCTCAGGGACCCTCAACAGGTAAATGCAATGGATAAAATAGGAAGTGAAAAAACATATTTTCAATGGTAGTTGTAGGAAAACATTAAGTTAGTATAAGCCCATTGTCTAGGTGACTTAGTGTTTAATTGCCACTTCAGACTCAACAAACTAAGAAGGTAAAATCTTAGTTCCATCGACATCAGTGGCCAGTATTCATAGAAATCAATCAGTCCAGCATTTCCACATTTCATATACTCTTTGGAAAAAAAAAAAAAAAGAAACAAAAACCCAAAATGATTGGATATTAGGGGACATAAGTGACTTTATTTTGTCTAACAAATGTAGATTTATATATTTTTCAGTATTATATGTCATTGAAATATGGAAAAACTAAGTTAGAATCATAGAATCGTAGACTCATAGAACGGTTTGGCTTGGAAGGGACCTTAAAGATCATCTAGTTCCACGTCCCTGCCATGGGCAGGGGCACCTCCCACTGGGCCAAGTTGCTCAAAGACCCATCCAGCCTGGTCTTGAACATTTCTAGGGATGGGGCACTGAGTGTGGTGTTATATAGTTTGGAATATCCCTTTGGTCAGTTGGGGTCAGCTGTCACAGGTGTGTCCCCTTCCAACCTCTTCCCACCCCAGCCTATTCCCTGGGGGCAGAGGAGGGCAGGGGGAGGGCAAGGTAAGAAGCAGAAAAAGCCCTGGTGCTGTGCAAACACTGTTCAGCAATAGATAAAACATTGATTTGTTATCAACACTATTTTGGTCATAAATCTACAACACAGTACCAGACCGGCTGCTATGAAGAAAATTAACTCCATCCCAGACAGACCTAGTACAATTAAAAAAAAGAAAATAGAACCAAAACAACTCTGCTGGCTTTTTCTGTTGATTTTATAATAATTTAATAAATTACTTGCATGCAAAACAAAGGCTTTCCTCGTATGTAGTCATCCTTGGTAGCTTTATTCAAATATCTGCATTTTGATGGCTGACGGAGTCTTTGTGATCCCCAGTAAAGGATAGATGTGCAGAGAGGGATCTTTTATGTCAATTAATTTCTTTACCATTATGTACTTTATCCTAAATGTAATGAAGCTAAAATATTAACTTCAAGCCCAAAGAAAAATATTTTATTACAGCCAATGTGTAGCATGGCCAAATGTTGCATTAACTGCCATCTGCATCAACATATTGTCAGCCAGGTGCAAATGCTCAGCTGGCAAATCTGGCAGTCCATCTTCTAGTTTTGTTAAAAAAAATGGATTTCTGTCACTCTGGGAAGCTTCTCCTGCTTAATGGAAAACTCTTAGTATTTCATCTTTCCAAAACTTTTAAAAATAACATTTCTTTGCTTCTACACTTTCACACACTTGTCCATTTTCTGAATGTACATTTCCATGAGGTGTTCTAATAATATTAGATGAGCTGTCCAGCTCACAAATGCATCTAGTCAGGGTTAATGAGGTTTATGGAATAATCCCTGCAAATGGCAGGAAGTAGCTAAAATTCAACACTGATCTTTGAAATACAACGACAGAACAGGTAAATAGTATTTTATGATGCGTCTAAGTTGGACCTATTTACTGTGTATCCTAGACAATAATATATATATAATATATATAATATATAGCAGCCTATATATAGTCTATATATGGCTATATAGCCTATATAAAGGTTATCCAGCCTTTCAGTACCTAATGGGGGATGATAGGAGAGACAAAGAGGGACTCTTTATTTGGCAGTGTAGTGATAGGATGAGGGGAAATGGCT
Source organism: Limnodromus scolopaceus (assembly GCA_028565335.1). NCBI lineage: Eukaryota > Metazoa > Chordata > Aves > Charadriiformes > Scolopacidae > Limnodromus > Limnodromus scolopaceus. Next base: position 62,487,632 of record JAOXNO010000033.1, on the reverse strand, counting down.
TTAAATTAAAAAAGGGGAGATTTAGATTAGATCTCAGGAAGAAATTCTTTCCTGTGAGGGTGGTGAGACACTGGAACAGGTTGCCCAGAGAAGCTGTGGATGCCCCATCCCTGGAGGGGTTCAAGGCCAGGTTGGATGGGTCTTTGAGCAACCTGGTCTAGTGGGAGGTGTCCCTGCTCAGAGCAGGGGGGTGGAATGGGATGCTCTTTAAGGTCCCTTCCAACCCAAACCATTCTATGATTCTGTGATAATCACAATGTCTTTTTATTTATGTAAAATGTTAAACGAAAAATCTTCCTACGGACAAACAGAAAAACAGCTCATATGTGAAGCCAAGAATTTACTGTTAGTTCAGTTAATGTTTTAAGAGTCTTACAATCTGAATCATTAGTCTAGTTAACAGTAATATATGTTCAAAGCCCAAACCAACACAGACAAGCCTCAACAAAGCAGTTAAAAATATTGGACTAAAGCTTTCCTGGTGTCTGCTCCATTGCCTGGTGGTGTTATGCAAATGTTTCCCATGCTCCTCGACTTCTGAGGCTGCTGGTGGCTGCTGAGAAGTGATGAGAAGATTTCACTGGAAAGATATCCTGAAGAGATTCCCAGCAGTGCTGAAAAATCACTGACAAAGGATTTCTTCCTTCTCTTTATGGCAAGGTGCGAGACATAGGTGTTTTCTTTCTTCTCGTGGGATGCTCTGACCAGGGTCTATGTTTGGCTCTGGTCGCCACTTGGCTCTGACAACCAATGGCTCCACCTCAAGCATCCACCTCATACCATGTCCCATACCCATTTCATTATGTTCCTCTGGCATCTGTCTCAGAGGCTCTTTCAAGCAAGGTGTCAGCTTTTGTAATATCCCCCTTCACTCAACACTAGTGAGGCCCCACCTCAAGTGCTGTGTCCTGTTTTGGGCCCCTCAGTACAAAAATGTCATTGAGGTTCTTTTTGGATCTGGAATGTGTCCAGAGAAGGACAACAAATCTGGTTGAGGAGTCTGGAGCACAAGTCTTGTGAGGAGCAGCTGAAGGAGCTGGGGTTGTTCAGCCTGGAGAAAAGGAGGCTGAGGGGAGACCTTCTCGCTCTCTCCAACTCTCTGAAAGGAGGATGTAGAGAGGCAGGGGTCGGTCTCTTCTCCCAAGTAACAGGCAATAGGACAAGAGGAAATGGCCTCAACTTGCACCAGGGGAAGTTTAGGTTTGATATGAGGAAAAATTTTTACACTGAAAGGGTTATCAAGCATTGGAACAGGCTGCCCAGGGAAGTGGTGGAGTCACCATCCCTGGAGGTATTTAAAAGACATGTAGACATAGTACTTAGTGATACGGTTTAGTAGTGATGGTTTTTGTCAGTGTTGGGTGGATGGTTGCACTAGGGATCTGAAAGGTCCCTTCCAACCTGGGCAATTCTATGACTCTATAATTCCTTGGTTAGTTATTGACACACTGTAGTCCACACCACGGCTCCTTACTCTCTCTTCTTGTTTGCATTGTCTTGTTCACTCTGCCTTGCCACGTTTAGCCCATTTGCACTGAACTCAGGTTCTGGCCAAGGTGATGACATAATACTGCCAGGTCAATTGCTGTTTTATGAATTTGGTGTCAAGGAACTCTCACTGACTTTGAATATTTCATATGAGACTGAATTAGTTCCTCCTTGATACCTCAGAACAAAATTACTGATATGCACCTCAAACAATTTTGCGAAAAACTGAATAAATAAACTGAATATTGTATTTGTTTCAGACATACAAACATTTTTTTCCCCAATAGACACTTTTAAGAATAGTTTCACTGCTAAAAATAATGCTGAAAAATAGCAAATAAATATGTGGCCTTATGTATCAATTCAGAACTATTTCCAAATCAAACATAAATTCTGTAAACACAAAGATGAATGTATCTTCCCTCGCAGTTCTGCAAACTCAGTCTGAGATCTGACAATGCACGGGTATTGTTCCTTTTTATGCCTATTGTTATTATTAGCAAGATATGAAAGTCAATAGAGGCTCTCAGTTGTCTATCCCCAATAGGCTGTTACAAATTATTTTCTGCCAAGTTTTCAACTATGAATAAATAGAATTGAGTTCCTTACCTCTGATCTGTGGTATGACGTGTCAGCCATTAAAAAGCATCTTAATTTCTTTCTTAAGTGACAGAAAAGTACCATTGATTCTGAATACATACAGAGGGGCTGATTCACAACTGCATCTGGAGAGAACAAGACAACTGAACACGTGGAGCATAGGTCTTATGTCTGAACAGGAAAAGGAACACTTTATTACTTCTCCAATTTATTGTAATTATTGGTTATAAACCAGGCAAAAATACAATTTGGAAACTGGTATTGTCCAGCAGTTTATTGGATAGACACTCTTCAACTCCGTGAGGCTGAAATGTGTGTTTTTACTAGCAGTATCCTTTCATAAAGATGTCCTCTCAAAGGGCCTTGCCCCAAAGGACAGATCTCTAAAGGAACACCAGGGCTGTCCATAGTCCCTTCTGGGAACTGTTCCTTCCTTCAGGAACTGTTTTCTGGCCACACTCCACTAAGGGCAGAATTACTTAGTGAGAAAAAAACATTTTGCATGTGTTTTGGTTTTCAGTTTTTTGTTCTTTCTTTTTTTTTTTTATTTTCCAGAGAAGGATGTATAAGACTAGAATAAGTTAACATAGGGAAAAAAAAAAGTACATTAGAACTATATTCTGTACCACAGCCCTTGTATTATGGCCTCAAGAATTGCAGAATTTAGTAATAATATACTAAATGCTTTTGTGTGTGTGTAGTGCCTAATACCAGAGCAAAATACCAAACTGTGATGCACTATATCAAGGAGAGAATATTTCCCTTTACAGCTGCAAGCATTCTCTGCTGTAGGAGAGGAAGTAAATATTTTCGGTAGTTTCTCTCTTTGAAGGCAGAATGACTTCATATGCAGTCCAGAAACTAAATTTACAGTTTCTTGTCATCTGAAAAACATTTTACACTCAGGATGTTTTATTCAGTAGAACTTGCTTTACAGAATGAGGAATACCATGCAAATAATTACATATCTAAGACTGTATCATGGTTTTATCAGTGAGGCATGGTGTATTCCCACTGACTTTTTGGGTTGATTCACAGCATAACTGAGATTATGCTTTTCTGCATTTACTGCATATCATTGTGTAGTACTTTGAGATCTTTTTTGAAATGAAAATTGTTAGGTATGATAAATATGGATTATAACTTATTCAATATTGTATGTTATTTATCTTAAAAGTACTCAGCTTTCTTACAGTGGAAGAAAATATTTATATTGGGTTAAACCTGGGGGGTTTGTATGCAACAAATGCAATACTAATGCATACCTTTTTCTGTATCACACCATTTTGAAATGATAGATCTCATGCACATATTGTTGATATGATTTTGTCATCCTTTTAGTATTTTCCAGATACAGTAGAAATGAATGAAATTATGTGGCTATAATGCACCAATAAAAACTAAAAGCAAGCAAAATCTTCCCCAAACAACTGTGGATGCAGATGTAAATGCATGGTGTTTATTACCTTTATTCTCTACTGACTGTATGTAATGTCTGTAAACTGATCAGTGATAGAATGAAAACACTAAACCAATCTAAAAGCTTACGTTGAAGCTGTGCTCCAGCAATTTAGTATTTCATCAAGCAGCAGCTAATCTTTTTTTATCACTCTTCATTGCACCAGTTTGAGGCAAAATGCAAACAGATTCATAGTTGTATCTTGAAATTGTAATACTTTTTTTTTTTTAAGTAGTGTATTAGTTTTTACAAGTTCCCAATATGCAGGAGTTAAGATATCTCAGAAATATATTGTTTATTGAATGTATGGTACATCAAGCTCACAAGCTGCCAAGGGTACATGTGACAAAATAGAGGAATTCCTGATGTAAGAAGCATGTAGATAAAGATGGACACTAGAGTTTGCTCTAAGAATGTATTCTTAAAATACACAGCTACATTTTCAAACTCTGAGAGTTCTAGCAAAAAGTATGAACATGTCTTTGCTCACCATTTCTTCTGTTTATACAGAAAACCAGACCTTCTAGGTTTGGTAGGTGTGAATTTCCTCGATGTGTATGCCCAAAACAAAATACTTTCATTATTTATTTTCTTAGTCCTAAAGAAATTTGATTTGAAATTTGATTCACAAAGTAGTTGAACAATATCCACCTCTGTTTGAGTTTAACTCAACAAAATTACTCATATTTTACAATGAAGAGTGCTAACATGGTAAGTACATATAAATGGAATCACACCTGGTATGAAGAAAAAGAATTCTTTCACTTCAAAAGGGACCATTAAAGTTTAATCAACTCCTGCTGTTTTAACAGAAGGACTGTTAAAATAAGGAAGTACAAATTACACGGCTTTAAAGAAATCATGTTTCAAACGTGTTTATTTGGCTTTAGGGGACAGGCCACTTTATGCTGGAATGTTGGCTTCCAAAGTGAAAAGAGCGTTCATTGAGCATCACTTCCTTCATAACTTAATGCAGCTCTTACCAGGATAATCCTGCCAATATGTGCAATGATTTCCTCCAGCCAACACATTTTTAGTCTAAATGAGCAGAATACATTTCACCCATTTGAATGAGTAGAATGAATATATTGCATTTGGGTAATTATCTCACAGTTGATTTTAAGTCTTATTCGACAGCATTGTCGTATTATCAAATGCAATTTATCAAGCTTTTAAGCTTGTTGCCAGAAGGAATTCAGCATAATCTAAAATTGCCTTTTCTAAATGAAAAATCTTTAATCCAGTTCTCTTATCTGAGCTGAAGGATAGATGAGGTAAGACCAGGGGAAGCATCCAGAAAAGAAAGACAAGACTATGTAAGCAAAATTTAGTAGGAGTCCTTTTTTTTTTTTTTTTCTGTCTGTCTGTCTAAGTTCAACATTATGTCTGTGTTCTCTTTTTTAAACTTTTTTTTTTTCTTTTAATAAGACATTACTCTAATCTGATGTGCATTTGGACTTGTTTCTTGCATCTGCAAGTGAAAATTTTGCTTTTAGAATAACATTCAGCTTTGAGAAATTTAGATGTCTAAAGACACGATGTCTACATACGTGCCAGGAAAAACAAATAATTTACAAGCTCTTTCTCCTTTGACAGTTCTCTGAAGTATGTGATGAGCAATGGTATATCATTTTTCCTTGGATCCTGCACACACATAATCCTGCAACACTGATTTTTGCAACACTCAGCAAATACTTAGAGGTTTACAGAGAGCTTCTGAGCTTCCAAATATTTTTTGTCCATCTATATACCAAAGGCTGTAGCTCTGTGAAACATTATTATCCTCACATTAATGTCAAAATACCTGAAGAGAAACATGAAAGAAACAAAACTGGCTTGCAGTTAATCCAGCTGAAAAAAAAACAAAAAATGCATGGGACTTGCAGGAATGTTTATTCCTCTTCCTATCAGAGACACCGCTGCCATCATCCTCACCAAGGTAGTAAAAAGTTAGTTCCGACATCTGCTTCCTTCCAAAACTCTGTCTTACATTTAAAAGAAGTACTGATTTACACTATGCACATATTTATTTCTCTGTTAAACTACTACAACTCACTCCTCCCAATGCTGAGTAAGAAAACTCCATGAAAATCCCAGTATGTATAAAACATTACCTTGAAAAAACAAGCCACTGAAAGCATGCCACACATTTAGTCTCTTACTCACCACTGTCACAATTCAATGTTTTTTACGTAACCAACTGTTTCTAAGAAGATCATAGAGATCATTTCCTTCACAGTGATTCAACAAGTGACTTCACTCTGTGGGAAAGCTGGCAAAAACTCATTCTGAAACAGGCTAAATTGGCAAAATATTCTGCATGACCAGTATTTTACTACAAAACTCACCGTCACTGGAGCTAAAATGGAAGCCAAGCCTCACCAACTTAAGAACTGAAACAAAATGTGATTCTGCTTTACTACCTTCTTTAGATTATGAAGGTAAAAACACAGGTTTCCATGAAAACCAGATTTTGACGTCAATTATTAAAGGAATAGGTTATTTACCGTAATGTGTGCATTTTTTCAATTAGAAACAAATACTTTGAAGCTTCTCAGTCTTATATAAATAAGCATTTGTTAGCAGAAAGATATGAAGCTCAGTTCTCTGCATCTCCACTGAAGACACAAACCACTGAAATGTAGATTGAGACTCTTTCTATGACTGGCCTCAAATTGTTTTTATAGATAATACGAGCTCTCCAACATATGAGAGGAAAAGAGATGCTCACAGCAGAATTTGGTTCATCTGGGAGAGTTCACAAGTGGATTAAGTTCTGAGACATATTTACTGGTGAAAGATTCCCACACAGATGCCAGCCGAAATTTCATAAATATGAACCTCTTTCTGGCCAGACCCCCTAGAGATCTTGCCATTTTCCAATCCTTTACTATATTTAGTTTCAATTAGGTGCTTCTTTAAAAATCCTTTCTTAGTCTTCTTAGGCTTCCAGCTAGATTATTTAATGAGCAAGAATATTTTGAAGGTCTGAGTTTAGACACAGCAAAAGTATCTATTTTGAATCTCAAGCCTTCTGTTCTTAATTATCCGCCACCTAAGATTTACTTACATGTCAAAAGTACTTCCTAGTCAATAATATGAAGGTCTCAGATGCTCTTAAGTAACTAACTTTCTGACAGAAGGTAAAATTGCAGTCCTGGAGATGGCTGAACACACACCTGCCTATAGGAAGTAGTGAATGCATTCCTTGTTTTGCTTTGCTTGCGTGCTTGGCTTTTGCTCTACTTTTTAAACCGTCTATCTCAACCCACGAGTTTTCTCACTTTTCTGATTCTCTCCCCCATCCCACTGGCTGGGAGGGAGCAAGTCGCCATGTGGCACTTAGATTAAACCACAATGATTAGAGATGACAGATCTTAACACCTTAACCAAAGAACTACAGAAAATTTACACATTAACTGAGTTAAAAAATATCATGATGCATTCAACTGTCTTTGAAAAGCCTCACTCCCATGATGGATTACCAGTAGCTTGACACCATCAAAACCAAATTTTGCTGAATTATTATATCATTCTTAGCCTTTAGAAAGGAATATATTGGAAGCTTTTATTTCGTGCCTTTTTCTTGAGCCTCACAGTTTATCAGTGAGTCCTAACTCATCATTCCCTGTAAGGGGAAAAACCCCTTTGACTTCAGTGGCAGTGGGATTGGTCCTAATGATCATAAAATATACTCCTGGAGCTACTTCGCTGTGTGTATCGCTACTTATTACTTGTCTTCAAAAACTTACACTATTCTGCCTTAGCAATCAGACAAAGTAGGATACTGTTACTGACAACAGAATAAATTTCATTCCTATTGAGTACCTGAAATAAGGTAAAATTTCCTACTTAAAAAAAAAGCGGCAAAACTTCAGATAACCAGTTCCTCAGGAAATACACTTTTTACTGCTTAATTACTTGTTGATTGATTAGATATTTTGACAGAACAGTTTCATGTCAAAATTGGAACATGACATCAAGATGTGAGTGAGTTTTTAAGAGGGAAAATTCATGACAGCAATAATCACATCTACCAAACAGCTAATTATGCAAAGAAAAGTTAGAAAAAAATAATACTGGGCATTCTTAACAGCACATTTCTTCCCTGAAAAACATAGAATATATAATACTTTACATATTACATACATGGAAAAGCACAAACAGTCACAGATACCAGAAAAACACACAGTAATAACTAAAAGGCAGCATTCAATACTGAACCCGTTGTGTTGAGATTACAGCGTTTTCTAAGCTTATACCCATCCAAATTAGCAAGGCTTACCACCACCCAAATCTAATTTGAATTGTTATTTGCAGTCCTAATTGCCAAACCCTCTGCACAGAACTAGTGATGGAATTCTGCTTTCATTATCACTGTTACTGCTGATAGTAAATTAAACACTCAACATAGAATGATTTTCCTCTATTAAGACAAAACAGTGACATTCTGATTAAATTTAAACTGTCAGAACTTATTTCATTTAACACTATTACTCTCACAGCAGCCTGTAACTAGTCATTTTCTGTTCAGGTACTTTCAGCTAAACTTTTTTCATCATTGAAAGATGGCAATAGCTGAACTGATATTTTTAAAATATTATACTTATTTTGCAACAGCCTAGTGTCATGACACTCAGGTTTTGTGATGTGAAGACCTTTAAAGATGATAGTGGAATTGATGAATTGTCCAATCAGTCCAAAGAAAAGACTCTTCTCCAGTGGGCTTTGGACAAACTTTGTACAGAGCTATTCATCTGAACAGACTTAACAGTAAAGTTCAAAGGAAAAATAAAGAAAATGGTAAATAACAGGAGGTCTGTGCTAGTTAATTAATTTGTGTTTATTTCTCTTTTCCTGTAATCTACTTTCAATTATTTGAGTTCAATGGAGAAGCTTGATTGACTGATTAAAATTTACACAATTTAGCTATAAATAATTAATGTAACAAGTTGTACATATGAAGAAAAAAATAGATTTCCAGTGCAGCAGAAAGAGTTTCATAGATTTTTAAGACATCAGAGCATTTTAGAGTGTGTAGTATAGATATTTTACAATAGATTTGTAAAAATAGTAACACTGCCTGTTTATGTTAATGCTCTTTAAAGTTCATTTGATTATATGTAACGTTAGCTGTTTGCTAACCTCAAAGAGAAAATAATACTAAAACATATTTTCAGATTATATCAACAGGTACTGAATAAGCACATTATATCTCAGAATGTGCTTTTAAAAATGTAGATAATAATGTATCCGCTCTATGGAATGTAGATTGCAGAAACCCTTATTTAACTATCAAGAACAATGAAATTATTTATTTTTGTATTTCCTCTGTTCACAAAGCTTCCTTTTCTTAGGGAAATGTTTGGAGCCATTAGCTTTAGTCTATGAGTGTATAAATGATTACAAGCTTACAGTGGAAAACTGTAGAAATGGGACAAACCAATTAATTTTGTATCACAGATACCAATATCCACATGAACTCCCACACATTCTCAGGCTATTTTTGTCCCCTATTCAATGATTTATGATGAATTTGGTATTATTAACGCTATTTGTGTTATATGTATGTTGTATTGCTCTAGGAGTTAGTGATCTCAAGCAGATAAAAGAGTATGAATATGGCAGCTTTCTAAAAAACAATCATGCATTGCATAACTATTTTTTCTAACTAAAAGATGCTCAGAACAGAATAATGGAAACAATCCTACTCTACCTGTGCTGCATGAGGAAAATGTCTTCCTTATAAAAAGTAAATAGAACCTATTCTCAAATGTAGCCTCAAAAGGACAAAAAACCCAAACCACTTGCTTCCTTGAACTCTGAATAGAAGCAGAAACTGCCTGACAAAAGGTGGGTGCAATCATTCCAATTTGTGAGCCAAGAATTTAGTTTCCCTGGCCTCAAGATGTAAAGCTTCCCTCTGGTTGCTAAATTTGTGACACCAGCCCCAGTTAAAACACACATCTAATTTTTAATTTATCAGTTTTAACTTTTGCTAATTAACTGTGTGAGTCATGATGTAATTTTCTATCAGCGGTAAAGATAAGTACATCCTGTGCCTACACCATTAAGGTAAATCATATGGAAAACATAATTATGTTTAAAGTAGAGGGTATATAGAAATGATTGTGCTTACCAGTCAGACCATCACAGCTGGTCTGGGTCTGTTTGACCTGTTTTTTAGCGATACTGAATAATGTCAAATGATATTAAAAACACCAAAGAAAATGGAATATTAAAAGTAAATGTAAAGCATGACACTGCTTTCTCAAGTACCAGCACTTGGTGTTATAGGAGTTAAGAACTGAACCTGTGGAAAAAGGAGCAAGAAAGGGGTGTAAGATTGTTCTTTGAACCCAGTCACACACATACACAAGGCAAAAAAAATTAAATTTTAAAATAAAATTAGATTTTTAATATTTCTATATAAAATTATACTATAAAATATCTATATGTTTATAGCAAGGTTTAGTGTACATTGCTGTTTGCAAGCAGAGAAGCATTTGTACCTGCAGATGGGATTAGGACATGCCTGTTGGGGTGCCAGATGTCAGATTGCCAAATCACTCTCAAACACAGCTCACAGAAATAGCAAGGGTTAGAGGAGGTCTCCATCCCTTCTTCTAAGGGATGTCTGAATTCACGTTTTTGAAAATCCTTTTAAGTTATTGGCTCTTATAGATCACCAGGAAACAGTGACGACTTTTTCTAATTATTTTTGTCTTCTATGTAACTATCAAAAATGTAATTTCTCTGTCACATCAGACTGATACACGTTTTTCACCTTCTAACCGCTTTGCACCAAAATGAACGGGGCTACACTGATGATTCATGATATTAAACTACTGTAAAACACATTTTTAGAATATACTTATAGATAGAATATAATCGTTTATTACTTCTTAATATTTTTTGTGGGTTTTTTTTATTTTTATTTTGTTTTCAGATAGAACAGGTAGCTTTTAATTAAAACATACTGTTTGTATCTTCCATACTTGAGATTTTTCTCAGTTCCAAATCTAATTCTATGCAAGTTAATATTTTTATCATCAGCTTTAGCAAGAAAAGACTCAAAAGTGTTGTTTAATGCCAAACGTTAAGATGAGTGGACTACTTTCATTTTAGTGTTATTAGAGCATATCCCAGCACTAAAGAAATGAATGGGAACTTAGTAATTTATTTAATTGGGGCTAGGTATAGTTTAGAACTGGCAATCAACGAACCAATGTTTTTTTCAATTTATTTGACCATTTTGAGAATAAAATGTGAGGGCATGCTTCACTAATTGGTTTAACAAAGGAGACTATACTGCGTTACTTTAAATAAAATTTGTTAAAAGACAAAGTTAAGCCTGTTTGTTGCTTCAATAGAAAAGGCTGTGTTGAGGAATGGGTTCAGTGAGAAGATAAATAGATCCAAAAAAGAAGATAAATGGGTACTTTTAAGCAGGCATAAACTTCATCTGATGAAGAAAAAGAAGACAATGTTCTGGATAAAATCTGGGACATAAGCAAAACATACAGAAGCACCTGGGGACATTGCAAATTATTAGGTAGCAACTGTATTTTTTATTTATTATTTCATTTTATATGTCTACTTAAGTGCAGTGAGGCAAATAAACCAACTCGCCATTTCCAAAGCTCCTGGCAACTGGGCATCTGAAGTCCTATGTCCAGCTGCTATGGAAACAATCTTCAGTATAGAAATTTAAAGAAAAGTACACATAAGGCTTTTCTGTTTAATGATACAATTTGGAGTATTAGACTGTTGAAACATTCATTAAACCAAAAATAAATTTTGTAGATTAACAGATTAAATTATCCATACGCTGTCTTTTCAGTGTAGTTTTGTGTTGCAGAGAGAATAAGTATTTCTCATTTGTTGAGGGTTATTCTACTGTTATACCAATATAAATTTTAAGTACATAGTTTTATAAATGATGCATTTTCCATTTTAAAGATAGATATGTTTAATAAAGAATAGAAAAAAATACATAAATTGAGACAGAAATAGCATGCATCGCCCACTTAACATCATCATCTGGCGTAGGAAAACTCAAATGCCTTGTCAAACTAATTCCTCAGGACACAAAGTGCTGGTGCAGTCAACAACAACAAGATATTTTTAGGATTTTTGGTTACTTGTAAGGGCGGCAGTGAGGGATATTTTTCTGTATATATGATCTGTTGTCTATATTTTAATCTCTCTGGTGCAATCTATCTTTAAATGATGAGCATTTCTCTCCTGGCTTGTCACATCAAGATTGGCCTCTCTTTCATATATAATCCTTTGAACCATTTTCTGTGGCAGTTCAAAGTCCTTAGTCCGATGTGTGTGTTTAATAAAAACAAATTTTAAAGACAAATGGATGGCAATGATACAGTAGTGGCAGGTTATAACTTGGTGAGAGGCAGGTTGTAACTTGAGAGAATGAAAGGTCTAAGAAAAACAAAAGAAAACAAACTTCAAAAAATTAAAATAAAAAGCAAATACACATTAAAAAAACTTTTAGAGGTGCACAAAATAAATTAAAAACAAAACAAAACAAAAGGTAAAAAAGGAATACCTAAATAAAAACCTCTCAAAACAGAATTAGACAAATAATGTATGTTTCCAGGTTCAGGCACTGAGGCGGGACATGGGAGAAATTAGTTCAGCTTTATCCATTCTTTCATGGATTTTTTCTTTGTCCACAACTAGATTACTTACTGTCAATCTCAATATTTAGAGCCTTTTTACATAGTAAAAAATGGACAACATCATCCAATTATACTTTTTAAGAAAATTTATTAAGTTGTATTCAGGGATGTACGTGGACATACTCTTCCAGAATATATTTTAAACTTGAGAACTCAATTTTAAATCAACGTGTCCACATAATGGGATTGATTAAGTTTAATATATATATTTGAAATAAATGAATTTGGATATTTAATTCCATAATCCTGTAGATTCCATTATAGACACGTTTCAGTTCTAGAATTGTGAGGACAGCTTTGGTCGTACTCCACAGAACATCAGCTCCAAGTCCCTAAACTGGTAATACATTCGTCAAAATGTACCTGAAATGGGATCTTTCAAAACAACAATTTTATTTATATTGTTAACATATATGCAGCTTCTTAAAAATACAAATTTTTAAAAACAAATAATTTGCATTTATAATGTTTTGAATATTGTTAATATTAATATATAAATCTCTTTGTCATATCCCAGTATGAATGCTAGAGCATGCATGATTCACTTAAAGCATAACAAAAATTAATTGTCTTAATTTTTCCCAAATTTTATTTAGATTAAATGCTAGGAAATAAAAAGTGCAACACTAAGCATAGTTAACATAGGAACATAAAAAAAAGGGAAAAATGTCATGGAATATCCATCCTTACAGAGCTTTACCGGTGCTAAAGAAATTAATTCCTTGAGCATTTTAAGTATATTTTCTTCTGCGTCAGTGAAAAAGGACAATACTGAAAAAAGAACTCCTAATTTACTCACCCTGCTTAGTGCTTTAGTCCATGTTAATTTATATAATTCTCAAAATGAAAGTAGTAAGGCTGGCAGGTTGTTCCTGCTTCTGCTGAAGTCATCTGGATTTCCCGTGAGACTACAAACACAAGAAAGAAAATAGGTCAATAAAAATTACATTTTAAGGAATTAGGGAGAATTGCATAGAATTGTGTATAACTGAATTTTTTATAATGAAAGTGTGGAAAGGTTCAGAACTGTATTAGAAAACTGATAGTATGCAGAGAAAAAAATAATCAATATTTCCAAGTGTTCTGAAATGCTGTCTTGTAACTTTTATTTTGTTCATGGGAATGGGCTGAGACAGGAAATGCAGATTGGTGTCTTCTCTATACACAATTCTGAAGGAGTTTAGAGCTTCTAAATGGACAATAAACATGCTATGTATTCCTTGGTCTGTGGAACTGCAGGAAACTGAGGGTTACTTCCCATTGCCTGAGAACAAGTCAGTCAAGCAAATCAGTGGTAATATCTTGAAAACCCGTAAGTTTTAGGTTTTTTAGTCTGTTTGTTACAAGAAGGATTTTATTTTTACATTTAAAACCAGCAACAAGCCTGGCACTGGCTGGTGGTTGGTTGTTTGGTTTTTTCCACTGAATTGATCCCTTTTATGTTCTCATCCTTCTCTCCTTATAGAAAGTCTTGCCACCACTTTACAATAAATAAATTTACCACAGACAGCTTTCTTTCAGACACAGCTGATTTCACAGCTGATCATAAAATGTCCAGGAGAGACTGCGGTAATAGAAAAAACAGCTGCCTGACAGAACACTATTGCTATAGTTGTTCATAAATAATAGTACATGATTAAAATGTTGTGGAGGAAATGACCACCATTACATTCGACTAGGGGAGTGTTACCAGGACTCATCAGTATCTTTCATTTCTCAGATACATCTTCTGGTTTTATTCCTCTGAACAATCTTGGATTCTTTCATTTCAGCTCTATATTCTAGACGTGCATGGTTTTTCTAAATGAATGTATTCACCTTTTTTTTTTTTTTTAAATCAATATAACGATGTTTTGAAAGCGGCTTCATATGTGGAAAATTAAGTAATTTGTAATGATTTGAAAGATGAAACACATTTTCATTACTTCTTTAGAACACATATGTACCTATTGACTGCCCTTGTATGTACTTTTCTTTGTGATATACACCGCTTAGTGACAGAAAAAACTGAAAATAAACTATTTGATCTGGTGTTTTCTAAAATATCAAGATTTTTTTTCTGATGAAATATATTACTGAGATATTCAGCAACATAAAAATTAGACACCACAAAATGAACTCCTTTAACATTTCTGAGATACATAAAAGAGGTGATTTGTTGCTTTTTCATGTTCGTTATTCGTGTTTTATAATAAATTTTTTGAGTAAGCATACTGAAACTGCATAGTGAAAAAGTTGTACTGAACACTAATTCAAGTAAATATCTAAGAGATAGAAGAGAAAATAGTTACTGTGTTTATGCTTCTGTCAAACTTAATTATTGCTTAATTTGAATTACTAGATTCAACGGTAGTTATATAATAAATAATATAAATGTCTATGATATTCCTTTTGTAAAAAAGGTTGATGACTTATCTGTAAGGCAAGAAAATAAAATGTCTGGCTGCCTTTTGCAAGTCTCTTACTTCCTATTGATCCTTGAAGTATTTTATTAAAAATCTCAATAGAAACAGAAATCTATTTTTCCAAAATGTTTTAATGCAGAAGTTTAGTTCTTCCTGAATAAGTTTTCACATCATAAAATTCACAATACTTGGGGACTTAAAAAAAAATAAATTGCATAGAATAGAATCATAGAATCATAGAATTGTTTGAGTTGGAAGGGACCTTAAAGATCATCGAGTTCCAACCCACCTGCCACGGGAAGGAACACCTCCCACTAGAGCAGGTTGCTCAAAGCCCCATCCAGCCTGGCCTTGAACACTTCCAGGGATGGGGCATC
>JAOXNO010000033.1:62461362-62472501 GCA_028565335.1 Limnodromus scolopaceus | reverse complement strand
CAGGGTAGCCAGCTTGCTGCACAACCTCCTTGCTGCCTTATGAATCTTGAATTCTATCATCTCATGATCACTGCAGCTGAGGCTACCCTTGAACTTGGCATTCCCAACCAGTCCCTCCTTGTTGGGGAGGTTTTATTTGTAAGGGTTTGATCACTTTTGGAAAGAAAAACGGTAATTTAATCCCAATCAATTTGCTTAATCAGCAGAAACATATCAAAGGAAATGGGAAAAGCTGTTTTGGTGCAAGAGAGGACAAAGACGATCATACAGGGATGTGGTTTTGGATTGTTAGATGTGCAGTGTAATTTTTGGCTGATTTTTTGTTAGTAGAATTTTTTTTCTGATTGACTTGTCTTATTTTCTTTGGCATGTTCAGTAGACATATGACACCCTGGATGCTAAAGACAACTGATTTTATTTTCATTGAAAACAGTTACAGCTTAGTCATTAACTTCAATGGGAGATTGATCCTCCTTAAAAGTGAGTGAAGGAAGGAATGATTATTGACAATTCAGTGCCATTGTAATTGCTTGGCTTTTAAATGGCAATGATTCATTTGAAGACAAAAATTGTAATGGTGTGTGTTTTATCTTTTATGTTTCTATTTTGTCTAACAATGAGCCTCTAGAAACAAAAGCATCATAAAATAGAAAAACCGAGTCGGGAGGGGGAAAAAAAAAAGGAAAACAAAAGAAAACAATTCAGATCCAGATATGTCCTGAAGTAAATGTTTAAAGGCTTAGACTTTATCTGAAATTTATATCCATTTTGCTGCTAAATTCAGCTGCGTCAGCTGTGTGGGAAGCCTGATCTGGTTGCCTTGAAAACAGGCTCTTTGAGTCTGTATTAGAGTACAGAACTGGAGGAAGCCTGAGCACCATACCTCTTGGTGTGTCATTCCCCGCACTTGCAATAGCATTTTTTCCATCTCTTCTCAACATGCGTTTTCAAACATATAGAATGAAAGTTCAAGTTAATTTTGACCCAAGTCTGCAGAATGTTTCATCTGCTCTAATATGTACGCAGACATTAATTTCTTCTGCTCATTCATCTGCTCCAGGCACTTCCCAGGAGTGGGAGAGTGGTAGAGTCCAACTTCTCCAGTTATCAACCACCTTCACATGCCAAATGGATGGATTTCACCTGTGCAAGAGAAATAACACAGTATCTTGAATTCCCCTTATTTTGACAGATTTGGGATTAAAGGAATACATCATGTCCTTACATCTTTCTAGTAGATACATCAAAAGGAATAGATACGCCTTAGTAATTTTTAACCATTGTAGTGTCTGATAAATATATACATATATAGATTACTATACAATATATATAGTACTTCACTTCCAAAGGAGTCCAGGTAACTTTACCCATAATGTATTTTGTTTTGCGTAGCTAAATTACCTTAGTACACATATGTTAAAGTACTATAAATATATATTAAAAAGTAAATTCTTTCCTTTATAGATTTCTGTATGCCAGTTAAAACCAATGATATATTTTTTTTTTGCAGCTTTAGATTAGAACACTGTTAATTCATAAAAAGATCTCCCTTATACAAAAATGAAAGTAAAAGCTTTAAATTATTTTTACTTGCCTGTCTAACTGGTAACTGTGTAGACTTAGACAAAAAAGGGAACTTTTGCCAAAATTAAAAAAAAAAAAAGTTCAAGGAAGGTTTTACTTTTCTAGGTGAAAAAGATATTTAATCTGCATATATATATACATATATATGTGTGAGTGTGTCTGCACAGGAAGCTAGATACTTCAATTGAATAGTGTGTCAGAAGAGTATCTGGGTGTTTCTTCACCCGGTAAATCATTCTCATTCACTGGGTGCAGTATGTTTTAACAGTTTTCTACTATCAAATATCATAGCAGTAAACAAATACAAAAGGTGAGAAAAAATAATCCCTTAGGCTAAACTATTTTGATCCTAGCACCAACGGAACTATACAGAGACACTTTTCACTCCGCAGCAGAGATGATGAACAAGATGATATAACCAGTTTTGAAAAAAGTCTCTTTACAGCTTGCTGGGGAGCTTCTCTCATGTTCTTTTCCATTTTTATTGGCTACAATGAAGTGGAAAAATGCAACAATATCTTTCCAAATATTTTATTGAAATGTAGGGAAACAGCATATAAGGAACATTTGAATCCAGTTCACCTAAAAGTCTGTCAGTATTTCTGTTTTTATTTGGAGGGAGGGGGAATTTTTTTGGCCCTCAAAATGATTAGTATTGACTTAGATTAACTTCTTGAAAAATAAGAATCTCCCTTATCATGTGGCAGAAAGTCCTTTTAGAAAGGAAAAAAATATGATTTCTAGAGGTTCAAGTGAGGAAACATCATGTCTGACCTTATAATTTACTCAGCTATTTCTCTATATTCTCCACAGAAACAATGTACACATAAATAATGATTAGCTTGTATAATATGAGGACACTTCGGTCACATGTTTTGGTAACACAAAAATCTAAAAAATTTGAAGTTAAACACTAAATCCAGTCTTTGAATGACTAAGATTTTGCTTGAAATAGGCATTGTCCAGGAGTAGAAATAATATATTCATCAAAATCTTTTGATTATAGGTATGAATGTATAAATTTACAGCTGAAGTTAAGGGCTATATAAGTTTATATAGAGATTCATTTCACTGTTGGGTTTTTTTTTTCAGAAAAACTAATACAAAGACAAATACACCCGGTATGTTGGAAAACAATCATAAACTGACATCACTTAATTCTCATTAACCTAGATAAATTTATAAGTCTTTCTGCTAGTTCTTGTCCAAAACAATGTAAGCAAGGTAAGATGTTTGTTTTAGGCTTGTCAAGATTTTTGGCACGGTCTCCATACTATGCTATAGCCAATTTGGTGAGATAAAGCTTGAATAAGTATTTAACAAAGTGGGTGATGAATGAGTGGACAGTTGGAAAGAAAAAGTTGTCATCTGTGGTTCATATCCATTTGACAGCTGGAGGGGATGTTGGTAGGAAGGAATGTTGCTGACAAAGACTTTGGTAAGCTGCTCAACAGATAGACAGCCACGAAGCGTAACAAAATCAAGTGTAAAGTTCTGCATTTCATATGAAATAATCCATGCAACTACAGACTTCTACTATCTACACAGACAGCAACCGTACAGGAAAGAATTGAGAGTCTTGGGAAACTGAATTAGGACAACACAAATCAGCCTTATGTCCTTTTGGGCTGTGTTTCTTCCCCTTTATTCAGTACTGGTGATACCACATCTGTAGTATTGTGTTCCTTTCTTGTGTTCCCAGTACAAGAAAGACATGAGCAGACTGGAGCAAGTCTGCAGAGGGACATCAAAACGGTTAGGAAGCTGGAACACAGAGCATACAAGGAAAGTCTGAGAGAGATGGACTTCTTCAGCCTGGGGGAGGAAAGGGGGAGGAAATAACATTAGTTCCTATTGTTATTTTTAGCTATCTAACAGAAACAAGAGTATAGAAAAGATGTATCCCTTTGAAAGATCACCCACTGAATGTTCCTCTCAATTCTAAGGAGACATCAGTCTTCCTCAACTAGAATGCTAGTGGTGAAGATGATATGAAGGTCAGCATACTGAAGAGTATGATAGTCATGGCGGGTATTTCTTTCTCTTTTTCTTATCACGATCATCCTCCTCCTTCCCAGTTCCCAGTTAAAGTTTGAAAATTGTACAGTAGCCACCTCCAGCCTCAACTGACATAAAGAGCCACTTCTGATCTCTAGAATATGCTCACAATCAGTGTGTTGGGTATCCCAAACCTCAATGAAGACATACAGGTTCTGAAACCAGCTCAAGCCCATTGCTCTATTCAGGGCTTTTATTTGGGGTTTTGTTTTGGGGATTTTTTTTGATTGTTCAGTGTTTATACTGGGCTGGTCTGGGCCACGTATAACATCCTTCCCCCCTCCTGCTGGAAGACAGATTGTTTTGATTAACTCAAGGACACTTACACAACCTGTTCATCCATCCAACTGATACAACCCTTTATATAAAACCAAGGCCCCCTTTTGTGCTAAGATAAACTCAGCTTTATTTGCAACAGGAATCATAGTCACTCCCTACAGTCTTTCCTGAGCTCAGTGATCACACAGCCCTTGCTTATCTCCTCAGGACCTTCTTTTCTTGCAGGGGTCTATTCATTGGCCACAAGTGGCTTCACCTGTGCTCTCGACCCATACTCTGCCTGTGAGCCCTGTTTAGCTCAGGTCAAGGTACCAAGGGGTAGCCTCTTCTCTTGTTCTGACTTACTGATCAAATTTCTTGCTTGGTCCATAGACCTACACTATAGGTAGCCTTGTCTCCAATCTTATTTTCAGTTGAGTGTCTTAGATGGGTCTTTGACTCAAGTTATGAGTAGCTACAGCTCTGTCCCTTGCTGGTCCAACTGCACTTCTTGGATGGTCCTGTACCTTGTTACCTTGGCTTGTCTGATGCTATCTACGGAAGCTGTCATTGTCACCAGCAGGGTCACGGTTAAGTACTGTGAGACTGTGCCTTCATTGGATGAGCCTGTGTTAATGTCCCTGTTGGTGTCTAGCTCATCCTCCTTCGGGGAGGAGGCCTCCAGCAACCTGGTGGGTGGGGGAAATCCAGGAAGAAAGGAAAGCAATGCCCTGGGGAACTGAAGCTCTTTGCTGCCCAGAAAGTCAACTTGTTGGATGATATTTCAAGTTGTTACCATATTTTCACCTAACAATCAATTGGTATTCAGAGTTTTGTGGTTGTTTCTTTGGAAAGGTAACTGATTACATAGCTTAACCATTTTTAATTATAAACATAGCATAAATAACATACAGAAAATCACATAAGATGAGGCAGGTTATTTTACTTGGTGCCTTAATGTGCATTTTCATGAGTGCTTTTTCCTGTCGAGCATGTGGACAAAAATGCCGTCCCTCAGCTTTCTTAGAGTCATATAAGAAAGCTTCTTTGTCTGCTGCTGAGCATTTTTATATTTGCTCATAACCAAATAGCTCCATAAATATTTCCTGGGCTTCTGTGCTCACATTCAAACCAAACTGCAGTTCTATCTAATTATACAAGTTAGTTTCTCTCTGTTGGTGTATTTTTATTTAATTTAATTTAATTATGCCCTCTAAAAAGAGGTTTTACTGTTCTTTTAACATTTTCTGAAGACAAAAAAAAGTGCATCATGTGTGTTTTACCCATCTTCCAATCTACTGGTATTTTCCAGAGTGAGAACCCCCCTTTTAAAACACATTAATGAAAATATTCTTTGCCCTTTAAACCAGAGAGGGGAAAAATGCAGAAAGTTTAAGAAAAAAATGCTAAATTGTTCAGCACTGATCAAAAGGAAAGATAATTGTATCTTAGTCTAGCCAGGAAAAAAAAAACTGGAGAGAAAAAGCACAAATATTTAAAACAATTAAATGCTAATTGGAAAACAGTACATGTTCTGAAAGGAAGGTATAGTATATGTCCTGGGAAAATTAATACCTGATAATCAGGCAATTGAATCTTACCCTAACACAATTAGTAGCTAATTTATCTCCTTACTCAGCTTTTTATATTGTGTAAATCAAATGTGGAATTATATTTTTAAGGTAATATATAAGTATACATGAATAAATTACAGTACAAATGACTTTCAAGTCAATCGATTAGATATGTAAGGCTTATTTTTAGCACCTTTTTTCCCCACATTAAAAAGGTATGATCTCATTTGATATTGAAAGAGAGAAAAGACCTTCTGAAAAATGCAGAAATTTAAAGAACCAAATAATTTATAAAATATGGAGGGAAAACATGTCTTTTCCTGGTGATAAATCAGTATACAAGCTTTTAAAGGATTCTTTGATCTGATCAAAAGAGGTGGGTGTTTCTAATATTTCTGTTCAAATTCTCAGGTGACAAGAAGGGCAATTAGGAAAGTTGGATGATTTATTGCTTCAGGGGTATAATAGATAAAACTGTTCAAACAAAATAAAAACAAAACTGAACTGAAAAGTCTAGTTACTTGAGGCAGACAGAACCATGCTCAAGGCTTGCCCATTTTGAACTGTATTAAGGGGCTGATGAGAAATAAGTTTAACAATACATACTGCAACTTTACATCTTCTCCTCTTGTTCATAAAATTATTGGTACTTTCTAACTAAACATATTCTTGTCACAGAAAGAATCTGAAGACAAGTTCAAAAATATGAACATTTAATAGTAGAGTGTGTAGCTAATGGCTTACCTCAAATATAACTGTGAAGGTTTTCTTGGAGGAAATAAAGGAGAGAGAGAGAATGAAAAAAGGTAAGGGGAAAAAATGCCCATGGGAAAAGGGAAGACCAATGATGGGCAGGAGGGAACCCAGCTGAGTATCCTCCCCTGAGGGGTTCCTCCAAGTGCAGGAGGTACCAATGATCATTTTTCTTTTGGACCAGCTCAAAATTCCCATTGGTTATTCCCATTTCTAATGCCAATAGAACTGTTTGGAACATGAGTGTTGCATATTTATTGGCTGTTCACGTACTATTGGGTATTATTTATAAGGAATTTCAGTGACTACTGTCTGCTTTGTTGTGCACTGTGCTGGGCTTTCTCGAGTACAAAGTAAAATCTACAGAACAAAAGAATGAAGTGGGATGGAGAGGGGCGATTCTCACACCAGTGGTACTTGCTTCCCATGAGAACCTGCCATGGCAATAATATTAAAGTTTTGCAGGTGGAAGCCCCTGAGACCAACAGCACCAGAATAGCAGCATGAGAACACGTGGGAATACGGTCACACGGGCTCCGGAAAAACACTGCAACAACAGCTTAGGTGAAAAGTTACAGAGCTGTAAATAGGAAAGCCTCAGTATTATTGAGACTAAGGCACCTCAGGCACTGTACAAACATACCCTTTGTCTTTTTATGAAATTACCAAAAGCCAATTTTGTATTAGTTGGCTGCCAACTTTGTGTGTGTGTTCTTGAAGTGGTTATAAAAACTGTAGAAACTGAAGAAATATATTTTAATCTTTTTCTCTAAATATATGAGGCTCCCCTCTACATTCCAGGCTTCTTTAAAAAGCTAGCCATGGTATACAGAGCATACATAATATTTGTTTCATTTCTGTGATATGTAAAAATTATAAAGTAAATAGAAACTGACTTTTTAGCAGCTTGAATTTATGTTCCGCTGAAGACAAAAAAATAGAATTGAAATATTAAAAGTGGAATCAGTAAAGCTGCATTATATGTTGAAATCATTGTATTACCAGATTAAACATCATCTAGGACAGTTTGGAAAAGTAACTGCAAATATTGAAATGGCAACATTATATGGTTGTGGAAATATATATATTCATAAATATACCATATTCAATGAGAAAAATTTACTTCCTCACACTACAAAAATATAGTAAACAAAAAAGATATACAGTATCTCCATCTTTTCTAAAAAAGAGCTTGTCAGTGACCCCTAATGATATTTTGTGATGTTTCAATGAAGAACATCTTGTTCACTGTTTAATACTGTTTAGTCAAACCCTTATCATACCCTTTAGAAGAGTTCTGCACTTTCACCATGACTTGCCCTAACAAGAACAAACAATCAAAAATTAAAACCCTCTGAAATTACAGGATTTTTTCCTGAACCCATTAGATTTATCTTCCTGAAATAGTCCATTGTCAAAGAGATGACAAAGTATCCTCTTCTACAGATCCTCCTTTCTAATGCATGCATGTGAGTATCCTAGAAAAGATCATAGGAAATGTGTATTAATCATATCCTCATTGACCAAGTAAAAAACATGTCCCTCCTGATACTTAGAAAATGTGAAAATTATTTTCTTTTCATTTGCAAAGTTAATATGTAAGACTGTAATATACTTACTGTAATATGTAAGAAATACTTTTTGTAAGAGGACATAATATAGTAGTTTTTCAGATGGCAAAGGTTTTCAGACTTTTCAGTCAATAAATTAACTTTAAATGTAAATTAAAAAGTATTCATGCAAAGAAAAAATAATAACAAAAAAACCACTACAGGAAAAGTAGAAAAATACAAAATGAAAATACAAATAAAATAGAAAAATAAGGAAATAATTTATGGAAAAAAAGAAAATTAATGCTTTAGTAAAAAAAAATTTTCCACAACAGATCTAAAACCCCATCAGGACCAACCTCTTGACACTTTTATGATGCCTAAATGAGATGAGAACTTTTTTTTTATTTTAGTTTTAAAAAGTAAAATACCAAGTTGATATCATATTGACATGTACCGCCAGAGCCTAAAATAAGGAGTTCAAAACAGCAGTTAAATGATTTGCATTCTGGTGGGGTGAAGCGTATCAGTAACTACAGAAGGCACATTTAGTCTTCACGAATCCATGTCAAAATAGCACTGATCATTCGAGTCAGTATTATCTCAAAAGTGAGAAATTAGGTGTTAAGACAAACAATACACACAGCTAAGTACAGTTGTAGGGAAGTAGACTGAGTAACCCCGTCATCATTCAAATTCTCTATTTGCAAAACCCTCTGAACACAAACAGCTCAATTGCACACGCAAGTGTCCTGTAGACATTTGCCTCTATGAAACAGTTAATTTCTAGAAGTTTATTAACTGGTATCGGTAATGTCATTATATATGATTAATATTTTTTTTTTAATTTTTTTTTTTTTTACCTTGGTACCCTCTAGGGCAGATTTGAAGCTCAGTGAAATTTGATAAAACCCATATCCTTCCTTCTTGGTTTCCTCATGCAGTTTCATCTAAAGTCAACCAGACTAACTTTCCCACATTTTTTTCACTCTCTGTCTCTTAAATACTCTTATAAGAAGAAACATATGAGAGAAGCATCATTTCACTGTCTTGAAGCTTCTATTTGAAAATATTAATTCTAGGTCACTAAGGGGGGACTTGGTTGTTTGTTTTTTGTTTTGGTTTTGGTTTTTTTTAATGTTATATGCATTTCAAATTATTGAATAATAATTTTGGTCTGACCTTCTGATAAGGTTAAAACAGAGCTGATGCAAAAACAACAAAGTATTTTGTATCCTGCCACATTCTATTTGACTGTGTCATAATACGGAAAGTTGCATTTCATCTAATGCTCTCTGCTATGCAGATCAGTACAGTGTAATGATAACAAAATATGAGGGCGTTTTACATGTAACATTCAGTCACTCACTTTTCTGGCACTTGATGGACACAGCTTCCTTGGAGTTTTACAATCATCTTTTTTTCTATAATAATATGCCCTGAAATAATTTAAAACAGCTTAAATTGAGTTCACAAAGGACTCTTTTAAAAATATAACTTGTTTGTTTGTTTGTTTTAAAAATATATATAAACAAACCACAAATAAAATCAAAGAAATGGATGCCTGGAATAAATTGTAATTAATGGCACAGTTGTTAAATCAGTAACAATGGAGCTATATATCCCTTTTTTTTTCCCAAATCCTTAAAAATTCCACAGAGAAAGTGACACCAGGATAGCAAACTTAGCTATTTGTCCTTTATTAATTTATTTAGGTTGATAAAACAAATCCACTGTAATCTAGTTGGCCCTTGATTAAAAGCCTCTAGCCTAGAATTCAGACATCTTTACTACAAACTTTGTGAATATGCTTCAGCAGACTTTCTGGAATAGTGATTTGCCAGCTTCTTTCCTTCCTTCCACCATTCCCCACCTTTGAAGACTCAGATTGAGTCAAATCATTAGGATGTCTTATTAATCCATTAGAAGAACTGAGTACCTCAAACTAGAGTCCACTTCAGAACACACACAAATCAACTGTGGAAAAGTGAAAAAGAAATTCTATGACTTGGGAGAAGGGATTAAACCCCTTTGGAAAATGACATGCAAGAACATTTACTATATGGATCTGAACCACTTTTACCATATGAATGTGGGCCTTTTTAAGACCATGCCACACCCTGAAATACTGAAAAAAGAGCTCTCGAGAACTACAGAAAACCTAGTAGGAATGTCTACACTGTGCAATGGATCTGGCACCTACCTAAGATATTACATCTATTTGGGTTCAAGTGAGGATGACTCAGATTTTCATACCTTCTTCCTGAATTATTGCTAAAATAGTTTAAAGGCAGTGTATGTTACTGTAGTTGTGCTGATTTCAGCATAATTGGATGTTCAGTTTTGCAGAGATCAGCAGATCTGAGTTTGTAGATCAAGTTTTGATGTAGACCATCCATCCATCCTTCTATTCAGTTTCAAAATTAAGTGAAACACAGTGCACTAAATATAAAAATTTTAAAAAAATACATGTAAGGCTCTCTAAATGCTTTATGCATGTAAAAATCAAAGAAATTAAATCCATATATCATGTTATAGGCCCAGAATTTAGCTTTTGTAGAGGAAAGGTGGAGTGTACTGAGATTTTGAGATAGAGTATATGTAAACTTTTAAACAGTCTCAGTGCCCTTAGTTCAAATATGTGTTTCTTCAGGCATAATTTGTGATTAAAAAATATTTTGTAAATGTTCCTAATTACTTAGTGTCTCACAGAAGATAAGACCGAAAGTTTACTGGAGGTATCTATATTTAAACAAAGGCTGAATACCTTATAAAGCATCTGTAATTTCAGTTTGGTGATGAAGTCAGACTCTTAATTTGTAACTGTTCCACCATTACCTTAGTGACAAACTCATCTAATTAACACAGGGCGACTACTTCATTGAAAGTTTATCAAAAGCTGGACAGGAAGAGAGTGGAAGCTCATTTCTATCAACAAAGATCACAATAAATCTGAACAATAATGGGCAAAACGAAAAAGAAGCATTCTTACTTAAAAGTTTCCTCTTTTTTAATTGTTGTGGGTTAACCCCAGTAGGCAGCTAAGAGCCACACAGCTGCTCCTGCACTCCCCTATTGCTTCAACCTATTAAAGTACAAGCTGCATGCTTGAGAAAACCAATATAAGGAATTCATTCACTACTTCTCATCAGCAGGCAGATGTTTAGTGATTTCAAGGAAATCAGGGTTTCTCCATGCCTAAATATTACTTGGGAATGATAGAATGGTTTGGGTTGGAAGGGACCTTAAAGATCATCGAGTTCCAACCCCTTGCCATGGACAGGAACACCTCCCACTAGACCAGGTTGCTCCAAGCCCCATCTGGCCTGGCCTTCAACACCTCCAGGGATGGGGCAGCCACA
>JAOXNO010000033.1:62412465-62443011 GCA_028565335.1 Limnodromus scolopaceus | reverse complement strand
CCCCTCTATGCTTTTCCGTTTCTGACCCTCTAAGGGGCAAATAACGAAAATTGGCTGACCTTGGTTGTTATAGCAATGACTATAAGCAAGGGCCTCTCTGCACACCATTCCTTGGCATTTAGCAGAAACATTGGTCTTATCACTCTGGGAACGAGCAGTTTTCTCCACAATATGCTGTTAATTTCAGAGAGTTAGAGGACGCCTAGCTAAAATGTAAAGTTACAGAACGCAAAATTAGTTGGTTTTGCTTCAAAATTAGGCTCACACTGAAATGCAGTCCAAATAGACACACACAAGCTCAGTTGCTTTCTCAAATGAGGGCCACGAAGGCTGTGTGATTTCTTTCAATTCTTCTTGCTTCACTTTCACTTTTTTTCAAGTATGTAGATAGGTCGCACCACCTGGGTATTTGTTCAATAACTTGGCTGATTGGCAGATAGCTTTTCTGTGTTCACGTTTGAAATTTCAATTTTTTAAATTCTTCTCACAGAATTTTCTTAGGACGGACTCGTATCAAACTGCCCATCTTCCATTTGTTGTACACACTTTTGTACACTACCTCAATGATATAGTTTGACTTTGGCAAGATGGCACATGTTTAGAACAACATATTATTCTGAACCTGTTCACATTATGTCTATATTTTTAAGCAATCCAAAATCAGGAGTTTCTTTTGGTTAGGGTTTTCTGGTAAATTAGGACATTAGTTTATTATCATGTGGACAATTCCTGTTGCACATAATTTAATAGATTTCTCCTCATTAAGACCGTGGTTTAGAACAAATCTATAGTTGTATACAAACTTAAAAACAATAATTATAGATTTAACTCCTAAGATACCTACTGAGTAATATATAATACATACCCTTTATGTCCTTTTTTTTTAATCATAACTGGTTGACAGAGTATATTATGTTATATATTAGAATGAAGTAAGAATGCACCGAATCTTAATTCTTAGAGTTTATCCTGAAAAGTTCCATTGCCCAGGTATGTAGATAAATTCCTTTTTTTTTTGGTTTTTCTCCATCGTAGGGTTTTTTTTTTTGAGAAGTATATCCATGCTCAGAAAGAGTAATCAATTTTGTGTTTGTCTGTACTAAAATCTTTGCCACAGGTAATCATTTGTACTATAGTTTATACCAAAGTCTCTCAGAAGTTATAGAAAAATGAGTCAATGGTTTTATATCTTTTCTCTTTGTGTCTTTGCATTCTTTATTTCTGACGTATATGTATTAAGGACTTAAGAAAGTCTTCCATAGCAGTTATCCCCCTTAAACAAATGACTTACAACAGTGGCATCAAAGAGTCTGACTAATGTCTGAAACATGTAAGGCCTAATATGAAGTATTAAATCATAGATGAATCAAGAAAAACAATGTTCTGTTATGGACAGAAGCGTGAGTCAGAAAGAGGAGACTACAGATTCTGACACTTTTTCCAGCTTCTAAATGTGATTCTGACTGAGCTACTTGATGTCTCCGTGCGCAAAGTCCTCGTCAGAAAAATGGGAGTAATTTTATTCCTCCTACCAGCCTGTCTCTTTAGATTATCAGATCTTCGGTACAAAGGTTGCTTATTATTATGTATGATGCCCAAGAAGCAAGGCCGTGATCAGTTTAGGCTAAAAGACACTACTGTTACGCAAATTATAATTTAAAACCTCACTGAAGATATTTTAAGAACAAAAAAAATATGCAAGCATTATTAGATTAATGATTTTTCTGTGAAGAAAAAAAAAGTCTGGTTTTGGTTACTCTGCATCAGACTTGAATTTAATTTCCCATATCTTCTAACTTCGTAATTTTATTTTTTTTTTTAAATTTTCAGAAATGAGAAGGACTGCTAAGCATTGCTATGTGTATTTAGTGCATCTCCTGCTGCAGCAGCTGTCTATTTACTTTACGGCTGTTCACTACTGGTGATTGGTTTAGGAGAAAATACATAAAAGAAGTGGAAGCTAAATGATGACGAAATACGAGCTATATTTTTCATTTGCTATTTCTACTCTCATCATCTGGGAATGAATACCCAGACTTCCAAGCTGTATGATCCTACATAATGTATCATGTAGAGAAAGAGGACCATAGCCCTGATGTTTATTAGCAGAAGAGACTTTTCCTGTTAAAGAGATAATATTCTTCTGTTTCATGGATGGAGTTTAAATTTGGATGCTTCTTATAACTAGCACGGACAGTAGGGAATGGATGTGCCAGGGACAAGCTCGCATTACCTATATCCAGATTAACCCACTTATAATTCATATTTTCATACACCTCTGCTTTGGCTACACTATAGAAATAGAAATAGAAATAGAAATAACTTTGAATTTTGTTGTTGCTGTTGTTTTTAATCAACAATAATACTGGTACAGGGCAAATCTATGTATATCTGTACATTTTCCAGATACATGTATACTTTTCCCATACAAAATTTGACTATAATTGGAAAATAAGGAGCTACGCACAGTAACGTCATCTGCTCTTTGTAAAGTATGGTTCTACTTTGAAAATACCCCTCTTACCACTGTATTTCTCATACACTGTCTTCCTCTCAAATTAACTCAATCAGCATGAAAAAAGAGATTAATCATCTTCATCATAATAACTGCAATGCCTGCAAAGGCTTCTGAGCAAAATAAAAAGTGCAAAGTAATTTGGTGCTGAGTTCAAGCTGGCTGCATTTTCTCCTTGTGCTGTGTAAATAAATAAAGATGGTTTTGTTAAGTATTGCTCCTTTATGCATGTGTATGGCTACTGAAATCACAAAAAGAGAACCTTGTTTTAGAGATGAATTAGCAGTCCTATCATTTCTTTTTTTTTTTTTTTTTTTTTTTCATTTAATTGGTCCTGGCGTGTCTGAAATCCTTACCTTACCTCATTCTGTGTAGTTCTCACCTCACATCTTTATAGAGCTTGGGCATTGTTGTCGTTAATTGTTGCTGTATGATGTACACTATACCAATCTGTTCTCTTTTTTTTAATTATTGTCTCTACATAGCTTTTAGAGGTAACAGTCATCTTTCTGTTATACATTTGTACAGTAGGACCTTATGCATTACATTTTTAACTGCCCTTTAAGTTTTATACTAGGTCATTAATAAAACATATGCTATGTAATGCTATGATTAAAACATATAATTCCAAGGTTGTCTGTTGGTGTCTTTCCCATAAATTATCAGGTTTAAATCAAATTCTCAACAACACATAAATGTGTGGACCCTACGGAAGGTGATAAAAAGAAATATTAAAAAATAGAAGATTGTACCATAAGTAACAGATTCAGGGAAGCAGAAGAATTTAAATTCTTAGAGACAATTTTTTTTGAGTTTTGGGATTTTTTATACTCTCATGGGATCAAATGAACTTGTCACCTGTGTGTAACATCTTCATATCTGCTTAAGAAGAAGAAGTTATTATGAAACAGTTGTTGCAATGTATGAGACATCCTGGTCTTATAGAGTACTAAATGCATCAAATACAGTTACTTTTGAAGACATGGTGAATGAAAAGTACTTTGAACGGTCAACAAAACTGACATGCACTTCAGATGAAAAATCCAGTCTTGTAACTTCGACATATTCTTTGATTCTCTTAGGAAAGCTGCCTTGACAATGGTCTAAGTTAGGGAGGGAACTAAGTCTGTACTAACAGACAATGGTTGGAGCTTCCACTACCAGTGTTTCCAGCGGTCACAGAACCAAGGCAAAGTAACTGCAAGAAAAAAAACCAAACAAACCAGATTGCTGTCATTGTGACCATGCAATATCTCAGAATTTTGCATTTTATCTACATTCAGTCTGTTCAGATGCAAACAGTATCAAATACAGAACAAATACAAAACAGTAAAGGAACAAACCCATTGTTACAAAGATCAAAGAGTTGAGAGGTGCAGACAGATCTTTACATGCAGTAAACCTTAAAAGTATATAAATATAGCTCAGAAACTTCAGAGTGGCCTTCATGGATGTTTCTATACCAATAATTGAATGAAAGCCAGCAGTCCACTTTTAAAGTGAGTCTCCCAGTAGTCCCCACACGCTGTATTTGGCTTTGCACTGTGGAGCAGCTTCAGTGGGCATGAAGTGGATCCCTTTCAGATGAAAATAAACTACAGTATTTGCTTCAAAAGCAAAACAAATGTGTGGTTTCAATGTACATTTTGCCTATGACACCCATCTAGACATAATCGCAAGTCAGCAGTGCTTTCCATATGTACAGTGTGGATTTCAGGTCTTCAGTCCCAAGTGGTTTAGTCTTTAGACCTATCCCCATTTATCTGCACTACTTGCTAACGTACACATAGCCATTGATTCCATCTGGCTTGGAAGTATCTTGTCTCGTAATACCTCATATCAATTTTCTAGAGTAACGCAAGCATTTAATGGATGAGGAATTCATGAGTCAGAGAAAGTGTTTGCGTTTCATGGCACCCATGATTTTCTTTTTCATGAATATGACATAAAACACTTCTACTCAAGAGGAGTTGCAATTTATAGTGCTATTATGGTGTTCATTAAAATGGACTGGATAGTCAGTAGTCCTTTTTGAACATTTTGTTTAAAGTATTTCTGAGGTTGCAGTGGTCATCATTAAAATACCGTGAGCTGCCACAGAGCCAGCACAGTTACTTCTCGGTTAAAATGAAACAGAAGTATTTCAGAGACACTGCAGTGACTGTTGACTCTTCAAATGGTGACCTGATTATTTTACCATTTTTATCATGTACTGCAGTTTACAGCGCTTAGTGTAACAGAAGGGATTTGCTTACACATTGCTCCCAGCATAAAGTCACTTTAAATTAGATGGACTAGTAGTGAAATGCTCTTAAAACCTCCCAAAGCGATACATTGTTATCTCTTTTGCTCAGTAATGAGAGCTAAACCAGGAGCGAAGATTTATGAAGATATTGGCCATAACAGCTGAGGATGAATTTTTCTTATCATGCACTCCATGCTATTTAGCTTGTTTGGTTTAACCAACAGGAAAACAAAATTAGCCTTTACCCACCAGGGAGAAAGAGCAGAGCAAGTCCTCCACACATACATATGAAGTGATACAGATGCTGAATGCAACCAAATAATTCAATAGGTACAAGGCAGGGTAATAATAATGGTGCAATACTGGGTTTTTTCCCCTTTAATTATGCCCACTCCTGAATGAGGAGAAGGTATGTATGGCAAGAGAACTTATAGTAGCAAAATGCAGTTATTTTTCCAATTAACTAATTTATACTAACATGAGCAAGATCTGTAATCCAAGTTTCCTCATATAATCCCAGTAAATATTTCAGATATTATATTACAGGTAAATCTACATATAAAATCGCTCCTTTCACTCCCTTTTTTCTCCATCACTTGCTTCCCTCTCCCTCCTTATCTTTATTTGTACCTTCCAGTGAATATTTGAGGGTGGTTTTTTTTAAACAAAATAGTGATCTATACAAATGAAATCCTGAATGATGTATTTATTGAAAAACATTCAAATAAAAAGCAAAGAAAGATATAAAAATTGCCAAAGACAGGAAGAAAAGAAACAATCTTGAAAGATAAGAAGATAAGTAACAAAAGTAGACTGAGAAAATCTTTTCCCTTCCAGATTGCAGAGAGAAAATCACTGAGAATATCTGCTGGGAAAATAAGCAGACAACAGGTAGAAATTTTGATATCCACATCCAGCTTGTCTGAAACAACTTTTTATTTCTGGGTGTGGCTTTTTCTTTTTTTTTTTTTAAATATTTGATCTTCACCTTTAACTCTGTCTTCAGGTGATTATCCTTTTCTCTAATGTTCTAATTTCCAGTCATATCTAATTTCCTCTCTTTCTTCCCCAACTTCTCTAGAACTTATACTAGTATAAACTCATTGAAAAAATTATTTTGGGGCTTTTTTTTTTCATAATAATCTGCTGGAAATAGTAAATTTATTGCAATATGTCTAACACTCTGGAATTAAAAGGTGAATAAATGCTCAAGAATGATTATTGTTACCCAGATACTAAGGTGAATCTGATCTTACTTTTGTTTTATCACCTGTCCTTGACCAAATCTTTGTCTAGTGCAAATTGGCATTATATCAAATACATTCCATTGAATCACACAGCTTTATAACAGCTGAGAACACGGCCATGGGAAGATAGCTGTACAAATATATGCAAAAGAGTTGACAAGCTTAGAAGTAGGATGCGACCTTAATCTTTAGTCTTGGTATGTTTATGATCGCTCTTTTTCCTTTCATTCCCCAGCAGCCGAGTATTACTATGTGTATGAGCATTTACATTATTTTACCTTTGAATAACATCTACTGATAGAATTCCATAACTATAAAACAAATCAATTCTATAAGGTTAGCTCCCTGATTGATTATTTGTCTATTTATTGAAGTCCTCTTAACAGCTTTGGACAATTGTTGGTTAAGTAGCTGCATAGGAGAATATGTTCATTTCTACCTTCTTTATTGCATAGGTAGATTTGCAAGAATTTGAAAAGCCATGTACACAGTAGTAATTCATATAGGAATGGATCTCTAAGGTCATGAATAAGTTATATTACAAAAGCAGTCTGAGGACACGGTTTCTAAAGAATAAGTTTCATGCAATGATTCAGAACTGTGCTTCATGATGTTTGCTCACATCACAAGGATCCCTTCATATGTCAATAAAACAAATCTATTTATTCTTTGGAATAAATATAAAATTTAAGTATAGGTCACAAAAACAAAAATAAAGAATACATAATCATCATAACAACACCTCTATTGCTCACAAGCAGAATAAAGACAAAGCTAAAAAGAACCCCAAAGGGTGACCCAGGCAGCTATTGGTTTCATTTCTTTATTGTAATGCCAAGCTTCTGCAACTACCTAGTGCATCTCCAGAGATGAAGAATATCATGACGGTGTGCCAGGACATATAGAAACAGGAATCAGAGTTTAAAAAAAACCCCAAACCCAAACCACCTAATTTTAACACAGCTTTTCAATATCTCCTTTTTCTGAACTTCATAATTATTTCATCTGCTGTAGCTGGCATTTGGTTCATCCATCCCTGAAGAGGTCTTTCACACTGGAGCAATATGAAGCTAAACCAACCAAACAAAAAAGCACATAGGGAGATTTTATACAAAATACAGTTAGGAGACTTAAAACTGTGCATACACTTCTATGAACTGGTTTAATTTGGTTGTGTTAAAAGGTTTCATGTTCTGAAACACTCTTAACAGCTGCATCTACTCTTAACAAGCAGTAGGGATTGCCATTTAAACACATGCAATAATGACACTGACACAAAGTAAGTGAGGTTGGGTAATGCTTAGCACTCCTTATATGAGAATATAATTTTAGTGCTGACTCTAAAAAAATAGCAACAATCCTTTACCTCCTTTCCAACCTTCCAAAAATAACAAACACCATCCTTCAAGAACTATTCTCTGGGAAAAAAAATAATGAGGGAAACAAAAGAACATAAAAAAATAATATGTCTATGGATGTCCTCTTCTATATTTTTGTCAAAAAACCTTATATCCACAGTCTCTTTACTAGTAAAATGATCAAGGGCTACTAAAAGTGGTCGTGCATTTATTAATATATCACTTCCCACATACTCTCCCGTGGGTGAACAGGATTGTGGAAGAAGCAGAGATCAGAAGAAGGAATAGAAGAAGCAAGAACACTGGCAAATGAAGGCCCCTGATCAAGTCCTAACGACCCACAAACTATGCCTAACAGCCCGACTGATGGGCAGAATTCCGCCCGCCTGGCAGTTGGGGGTTGCAGGGGCGTGCCGGTTGGGAAAGGAGATACATTAGTCCTATATAAGCTGCCTGTTTGTTATAATAAACGATTCTGGTTGCATCACTGACCAGGGTCCGTGCCTTCATGCGCTACAAATGGTGCCCAATGTTGGGCATTACACAGGAGACTGAAAGACCTCCCGACCAGTAGCGTAGCCCGATCAAACCAGGGATTGCCTCGAGGACTGATTTTACTGCCGGCTCATCACCTTCTGCAGGGCAGAGGTGAGTGATCGGGAACTATGGGAAAGACACTGCCGAAAGAGCAGCAAATGAATCTAGAAGTACCAAGTATATTTTAAAAAGTCAGACATGATCTGTACCTACCCTGTCTTTAATAAGTTTCTTAGACTGGGTACGAAAAAATGTCCTGGACTTTCCTAAGACTGGCACCTTTGACAAAGACATGGGGGACCAAATTGGCATAAAGCTTTGGGACGCTGCTGCAGGGACAGATAAAGCTGCAGCTCAACACTTACTAGTTTGGCGGCAGATATCTGAAGCCCTAGTAGAGCTCCACAAAGAGACAAAAAAAACCTCTGAGGAGAGCCCAACGCGTCCTTCTGCCCCACGTTGAGCACCATTTGTAGCGTATGAAGGCACGGACCCCGGTCGGTGATGCAACCAGACTCGATCAGGGGCCTTCACTTGCCAGTGTTCTTGCTTCTTCTATTCCTTCTTCTGATCTCTGCTTCTTCCACAATCTTGTTCACCCACACTCTCCAGCATCTCCATTATATCCATCTTTATGCCCATCTGTTCTCATCTATCAGTTTAGGGATGAAGGGGCAGCTCTTCAGATTATCAGTGCCTTTAATATAGTTAAACTTGACCCTTTCAAGAATCAGTTGTAGTTTCTCATACTCCTCTTGATTCTAAGCACATCTGATTTCTAAGAAAACCTAAAATTTTCCATGTGTTTCTGAAGCAGTAAATTCACCTTTTCAGTCCCAAATACACATTTCTATATAGCATATTAAATCACTATGCAGTGAAAGAAAAATGTAGATGTCTCCTTTGCTTTCACCTGAGGACTAAACAATTTTTGCCTAGATATCAGCCAATTACCCACCAGTTCCACAACGAAGGATTTGAAGTGTGCATTTTGCTGAGTTCTTTTACAGGACATAATGGGACTATTTAACCTCAATAAGGCTAAGCATTATTAAGCATTGAATTAAGCTATGAAACTAGTGTTACAGAATACTGTACAGTACATGGAAATTCCCTGAAAATTCCTCAGAATTTTGTGGACTTTGAGGTTAATCAAACAGTTGCTTTACCTTAGTCACGGGAGTAGTCATATTTATAGGGATATTGCTGGTTCAGCACCCAGGTGTAGTATTTTTCCCCAAAGTAGAAATTTTAATACATTAATATATGCGATAACCAAAAACCTTGATATCCGTGTATTTTTTGTAGAGAACCTGCAAACAGTTAGTGATATCTGATAGCTGTGATATCTGATCACGTCTTACTAAATTGTTAACCAGCACTTACAAAAGAACATTGCCTGTTTTGAGTTTGCTCTAGGATTCTAGCTAATATTACTGACTTTTTTCTGACATCACATTCAATAAAATATCCTGCAAATGGCTTTAATACATTGTGTTCTGAGCCAATTCTAACACAGGGTTTGTTTTTCTTTAATTATTTCTGTAGTTTATTCCATGGGTTCTTAACTCACCTTTAATTAATATTTATATACAAGACTTTATGAAAAGCATGTTTAGTGGATGGAGAATTTACCAATAATAATTTGGAGTTCGTATAGGCTGACAAGGAGCAAAATATAACTATATTAAGGATATTGCTGACCATAAATTCTGGAAAAAAAATATTTCTACAACAGGTTACATGTTAACCTAACATAACTACATTGATGTAATTCATTCAAGCAGTGTCTAAAGTCACATCCTCTTATAAACATGGATGCATTTTTTTTTTCTTTTCTGAACAGCAGGATAATAAAGAATTAATTAATTTTTTCCCTCTCAGCATTTCAGTTTTCTGTAGAAATATTTTCATTCATATGAAAATATAGCTTTATATTCCAGACATTCCTTTCAGAAATTTTGTGAGTCCTACTTCAACTATTCATCTCTAAATAACATGGCATATTTTATCCTCTCAGAAGTATTGACTCTTCCCCTTACTGCACCTCAATATTATTTTATTTTCCTGTCACTTGAGGTACTGAGATTCCTTTTGCCTTATTATATATGAGGACACAAACAGCCAGTCATTTAATTGTGCCAGGTAAAATGGCACGTGCGGTTTCTGAAATGATTATAACTAATAGCAGAATATTATTAAATATTATGTAAAATTAAAAGTCTAAATTGAAAAGCAACTGCTTCCTGCTCAGCGAGTGAAGAAATAAAATTCTGACAATCAAATCTAAATGTGTCAGGAGGAGCATTTGTTATGAGGGGAATTCAACCTTGCCGAGAAGCTTGACAGATTTGTCCAGCGCTATCATTTTTTTATTGGTGGTCAAATATGCTGAGCTCTCCAGCCAAGCATTTGGTATGACAGACATGATCGATGGTGAAGAGTCCTTTGGCAGAAAGTGGGCTGAGAAATATTGAAACTGATTGATTACTTGGATTTCAAAAGTTTTTTGCAACTTTAGAAACTTTTTCAAGGTAAGTATTGGTAGGAAATA
This sequence comes from Limnodromus scolopaceus, assembly GCA_028565335.1. Classification (NCBI taxonomy): domain Eukaryota; kingdom Metazoa; phylum Chordata; class Aves; order Charadriiformes; family Scolopacidae; genus Limnodromus; species Limnodromus scolopaceus. The sequence continues at coordinate 62,432,555 of JAOXNO010000033.1, read as the reverse complement.
TTTATGAGAAGGGTGTCTAATCATACTAGTCTTCATTAGCTTTTCAAAATAGAGTTTGTTTTAGTATCAATAACCTGATTCCCAATTTTGTATTCCAATATTTTACTGTGTTTCTGTCAAAGCCCTTCAATAGGCCTAAGCCTATTCAGTTCCACTTGATGTTCTTTATTTTTAAAGTAAAATGCATGGTTTCTTTTTTATCTTTCTTTTCTTTTTCTAACAACATTTATTCAAGTTATTAATTAAGTGAAGTAAAATGTGAAGGAAAGAAGAAATGAGTACTTCCATTGCTTGTTTCTGTTCCATTTTGCATGATAACCAGCATATGCATCTTTGAAAACAACGGTCCATTTTGTAAAATATCCCCATAAGTTTTCTCTGAATCAGGATTTTACATCACAGCACAATGCAGTAAATTTATCACCGGTTCTACTTCTCTCATCTCTTTCTGAAGAAACAGCATCCAAATGTGTTTTTTCTTTGGTAAGTCAAGTTATTCTAATGTCTAAGGGAACTGCAATATAGATTCCCTAAGCAATCTGAAAGCCTATTAATATCCTTTCTGGTAGAAGCATACACTATCTGCGGACATTATCAACTGAGAACTGCACTGTCAAAAAAAGTAATTTTATATAAGATCCTGAATCTTGTCTCAGTGATACACATCACTAACTAATATGCATGCTTGTAAGAAATGCATATTCAGTTCTCTTTTTGAAAAAAAAAATCTGAGCTGTCTCCATAGTAAAAGCATTCATGACATGAGAAATGAAGCTTCTTTCTTATTTCTTAATAGAAATCAATAATCCACCAGCAGCTTAGAGATCACTGTAAGCATCAAACAGAAGCTGATTAGAAGTGAAATTGGTATAGTTAAAATGAAACCAAATAAGCTGCCTTGTACTGTGGTATTTTAGCAGAACAGGAAGAGAACTATTATTTTCCTCCTTGTGGAATAAACAGAATACATAATAAGCACTTGCAGCACTGCATGGAATCGATTTAACTGGGGAACAAATACATTTATATCTCACTTGTGGCTTTGGCTTCAGCTGAATTAAGAGGTGTTCTCATTACTTGTGGAATGTGCTTGCTACTCTGTAAGTGCCCAGGCGCTCTAATGTGTGTGTACTAAGCTTTGAACTTCATGCTACTAATCCTGACTATAGGTTTGCTAGTTAGAAATATGTATATAAAATAAAATAACTAATTATTTTTTTGACACAGTTAGTGTGCAACAAGACAAAACCTCGTCAGCAGCAAAAGTCCGGTAATAGCAGTAACCCCAAAATAACCAAATTTGGATTTAGTATTAATACAAATTAACAAATAAAACAGTGCTACTTATATTACCACAGCAACCTTTGATGAGGAACTTCATAATCTTATACCATTTAGCATGTACTTAGGTTTCACTATCTAAGAGTTTCAGGATGTCACTATTTTTAGCTGACGTGGTACACTGCTGCCAGACACAGGCTTGCTCGGCCTGTGCTCTGAGCCAACCAAAGCTGTTAGGACACTTTAGTCTGCTGCGAACCTGAATCATTCCCCCACTGAGATTTCAAGGAATTACAGTCATTGTTTGGCACAGTACTGCTATTATCACACTACATTTGACTATGCATTAACTTATGTCCTTTCCACTCAGAGCATCTGCAGAACAAGTTAATTTTTACCAGGAGTGCATTAAGCTCAGGAATCTCTCCGACTTGGCTTTTCTTAAAGTGTTATAAATACTTACCGTGCTGTATTGCTGGGGGTTGGTCTCTTCTCCCAAGTAACAGGCAATAGGACAAGAGGAAGCAGCTCCAAGTTGCTTTTTTTAGGTTTAGATTGGGGAGGTTTAGATTGGATACTAGGAAAAATTTTTACACTGAAAGGGTTATGAAGGATTGGAACAGGCTGCCCAGAGAAATTGTTGAGTCACCATCCCTGGAGGGATTTAAAAGATGGGCAGAGGTAGTGGTAGGTTGATGATTGGACTCGACGATCTAAAAAGTCCATTCCAACCTGGGTGATTCTATGATTCTACTTTAGAATTCATCTTTCCATTTGCGAGCAGCACTGGGCCTGGTAACGCCTCCCAGGCTTACCTACAGTACAGAGAGCTCCGGCTTCTAGGAAGCACACCAGTGATGCTCATCCTTTGTGTCAGGATAGAACAGTACATATACTGGGATTTCTTCCAGCATCCCTTGACAGACGCTGTAACCAGTCAATATCAAAAGTCCTAAAGATGAAGGCAATGGAGGTGAACAGTAGACTTCAAGTGTGGTGAGTGAAAGCATACCCATATCTGTACACAGAACATAGTTGCTAAGGCTTCCTCTACAGGGAACAGGGAATATTGTTTCTGCAAGAAAAAAAAAGGCTATGAGAGGATGACTCCAGTTTTGCTTCTGTTGAATCACACAGGAGACCTGTTTTCCTTGACTAATCAAACTATGCCCTTAATTGAGGCATTTCACTAAGCTGGGTAAGATGACCAAAGGCCTAAGGATTTAATTAAATAAGGCTTAATTTCCTCTTGTGCATAAAGTTATTTAAATAAATTCCTGAGAACTCTACTTAGATAAAAGACCACCACATCATATATTTTACAGGTGAGTCACAAAAAAACCCAAAAAACCCCCCCCAAAAACAAAACCAAATGGCAACCAAAAAAAAACCAACAAAAAACCCCAAACCAAACCAACCAAACTGAAATAAGAGGTAATCATATCCACATGCTTGACTGAAGATGGTAGCTTGAAAATTCAGGAAAGCAAACTGTTTAAAACTAACTTAGACTATCCAATGTGTTAAAAAGAATACTGACAGAGCCTACCCATTTTTAATGCAATATTGAAGAAGCAAATGGAAAATTTATTAAAAAAATCATGTTACGTGGACTATTTCTGCTTAAATGGTGTTATTACTGAAATGCAATAGAAGAAACAAACCATATTGCCACACTTTCATAAGCTGTTGCAGATTCACGGATTCACAGAATCACGGAATTGTCAGAGTTGGAAGGGACCTCTAGAGATCATCTAGTCCAACTCCCCTGCTAAGCAGGATTGCCCAGAGCACATTACCCAGCACTGCATTGAGGCGGGTCTTGAAAATCTCCAGAGAAGGGGACTCCACGACCTCTCTCGGCAGCTTGTTCCAGTGCTCTGTCACCCTCACTGTAAAGAAGTTTTTCCTCATACACATGGTCATGTGGATATGGATCTATATTATACACAGAGACACATGTATATTATATTTATATATGAATGTAAATATATCCTTTCAGCTACAGTGGGCATACATGCAGTAGTATCAGTTGAATCTGGATTAAATTCTGATAAAAATCCTTAAACCTTTTGTTCGTGTGCATTATCCTGGCAGACTGTTTATTCTTAAATTTTATCAAAGGAATTTCTGAAAATATTTTTTGTTTCTAGATTAAAATTAATGTAAGTATTGTAATTTTCAAAATTGGCAAAACAAAGAGTGTAGAAATAAAGAGAATTGTTAATCTCACATTTTGTAGTGGAAATTATATACCCAAATTAGAAATAATTTAGCATGCATTTAAAATTTTCTTTGTGGATGATAAGAGTGTGTATGTTGAAAAGTGTTTACATAAGGAAAAGAAAGAACAAAATGTGAAAGCCATTTATATTCTGTGTTGTTTTGATTTCTATTGATTTGCACTCAGCCAAGCACTGCATAAATGGATACAGTGTTGACGACTGTTTCAGGGGTTTATTGTTTGATTGTTTCATTTTCTCTACTTTGGAAACCTTGTCTTTTCTTGAAGTGAATTTTCCTTGTGACCTTACGAAATCAAAATCCAAACCTTTGAATTGTTTTTAATGGTTATGGCACATCCCAAAATACCTAGATAATAATTCAATTATATTAAATTATGAAAGCTTTCCTCCTTTTTATTTTACTTCTGAAAATTCTAGGTGGATTTTCACCTTTGAAATGTCTTTGTAATGCCTTTGTAATGCCATATACTTTTGTTACCCAGAGAGACAGAAATTCTACTTATATCACTCTTCTTGTGTTTTCAAAGAAGAAATTGTGTGACTTGAATAAAATCTCATCATCTTCAGGTTACTAGACACAATTTCCGTAGAAGTCTTGGTTGTCTCATTCCAATTTATGGAATGTGCAAAGAATGTCAATGCTAAGTCACTATCCAAAACAACTAATCCACATTGACTGAAGGGAAAAATGTCCACACTAACTTGTTCTGAAAAGTTTAGATGAAAAGGAAACGCAAACTGCATTAAGTTTAGTGCAAGCAATACAAATACCTGCAGTGAAATATAAAATGACATTTTATTGTTGTAGTTAAAATGCATGTAAACAGAAGCCAAGATGAAGAAGCTAAATAAAAAGCAACTCTAGATTTGTGTCACTTTCAATGAAGTTTAAGGCCTCACCTCTATGCCCAGCAAGATCATGGAACAAATCCTCCTGGGAGCTATGTGAACTAATGTGGATGACACGGAGATGATTACAGAGCCAACATGGCTTCAAAAAGGGCAAATCACACCTGGCTAGTCTAGTGGCCTTCTACCACTGTGGTGGAGTGGACTACGTTGGTGGATAAGGGAAGAGCATCTGATATCATCTACCTTGACTTCTGTAATGGCTTCAACATAGTCCCCCACAAAAAACCTTGTCTCTAAATTGGAGAAATCTGGGTTTGATGTTTTCACTTTTCAGTGGATGAGGAAATGGCTGCCTGGCTGCATCCAAAGAGTCACAGTCCATGGCTCTATGTCCAAATGGAGATCAGTAACAAGTAGTGTCTCTCAGGAGTCTGTATCGGGACTGGTGCTGATCAGTATATTCATCAATGACATAATGGGATTAAGTGCATCCTCAGCAAGTTTGTGGATGACACCAAGCTGAGTGATGCAGTTGATCTGGTAGAGGGAAGGGATGCCATCCAGAGAGACCTGGCCAGGCTTAAGAGTTGGGGCAATGTGAACATCATGAAGTTCAACACGAGCAAGTGCAAGGTCTTGCGCCTGGGTTGGGGCAATCCCCAGTATCAGCACAGACTCAGAGATGAATCATAGAATCATAGAATGGTTAGAGTTGGAAGGGACCTTAAAGATCATCTAGTTCCAACCCCCATTCCATGGGCAGGGACCCCTGCCACTAGACCAGGTTGCTCAAAGCCTCATCTGGCCTGGTCTTGAACACAGCTTGGATGAGGCTTTGAGCCCCTGGGCCCAGGGAATTTGGGATAGACAACAGGTGTTCTACCACCTATCCCATTTCAGGGGTTTGAGCACATTTGAGGGGTTTTAAGTGCAAAACTACTCCTTGAATTGCATTTAAAATAGAACAATACCTAACTGTAGTGATATTTTTTCTCTCACTTAACACAAACTGGCATATCACCTGGGTGAGAGTAATTTGAATAATTGAACAGATCCCACAATTGGAATTTAGGGCTTAGTCTTCACAAGTAAGCACTTCTATCCTTTGGTAAGTCGCTCTTACTGACTTTCCTTCTTTAAGGTTAAACTGCTGTTTACATACATTGAGTCTTCAATAGAAGGGTGCTCTGACCCCAAATAACTTCATGCTCTGATGAGGAACAAACTTATGTGGATGCTAGGAATGTTGAGGTTTATTGATTTTGGGGTATTATTGGTATCAATTTGGTATTATTGAAGTAATAAATGAATGGGGGAAGGTGGCATAATCAGCTGCAGAAGGGATTGCAGCTGCATGGGATTGGAAAACAGGTATTCTGGAAGCAGTCACTGGCTCTCCTTTTTTTTTGGCTCTGATTCTGAAATCTACACAGATAAGGACAAGCTTTAGAGGTGTACTTTTCTGGGAAGAGAAGCAGAAGTCATTGCTACTCAAAATCGAAAACCTCAACTTAAAGCTGTCACAAGGTTTAAAACATGTTATTGGTAGTCACCAAGATAGATTAGTTTAAAAGAAAAGCCAAGGCAAGAAATGAATAAGAGGTTGCCTGTCATAAAATTCTGGGCGGTATCTTGAAAAATGAAAATGAACAAAATGACTAGTTCAGCAGCCTAATGATGGTGACAGAAAAGGTGTAAAGAAAACCATTATGTGACCCACTGTTATAACATAATGAAGAGAAACTCTATTGCAGCCAAGCAGTTGAGAAGGACTGAAAAAAATGCGAGAATGATGGGTGTGTCACCTGTAAAAATATTTCGATGAATCCACCATGCAAATACACATGCAGACAAGAAGTAGAAGAACAGTGGTCTTTATTCACTCTCCAGCACTTTGACTTTTAAATATAAAAATCAGCATTTAGAATCTCATCCCTGTGGTGAAAATGCTTTCAAAAACAAGCAAATATTAGAAGTAATAGTGAGAAAGTAGATTTCATGAATAACTCATGCTGCTTGAATTTACTGTTTTCATTTCAAAATGGCTTATTTTGATAAGTAACCTGTCTTTCTTTGCTTTAATACTATAGAAATATTTATTGCTTACACTGAATCTTTCAAATTACTTAACCCTTTGAATTTCAGTGTTGCCGCATCATTTCTTTGAAATAAAATTACTTTTATTGATAGAATAGTTCAGCTCACTGTAAAAATGAAATATATCCATACAGCTATGCTTACAAATGCCACATTAATACCTGTTCTCTCCATCTACCAAAGCACTCATAGATTTACTCAATTAAAAGTGATTTTGAATAAAGGCCTTTTTCCAGTGTTTTCCAGACATTTCAAAAGCAATGAATATTAATAAAGACAAAAGATGAACAAGCTGAAAGGAGTTTGTCACTCTTAATAGTGATATGAAATGTCAAAATATTGTTTTCTGGGATACTAAATTATATGCTTACATTAATTTATTTTAATGACTGTAGACATCAAAAACTTGAAATGTTTAATTGCATCTTTAAAAGTAAGGAATAATCCCAAATGATATATTAGAAGTTATCTAAATTTGTATAGTATCGGTACCGTCTTTAACATTATGGGGTAAAAACAGACCAAGGGTGAAAAAAATGTTATAATATTTTTGAGGAAAACCACTCATGGCAGAGAAGATTGGAAAAAAAAAACCCATGGAGTAAGAATGTCCATTTTCAATCACAGAAACGTCATCAACATGATCAATGAATAATTACTTGCAGTATTCCTGTTTTGATATGTCTCAGTTAACTACAACATTAATTTATAGAAATTTAGTACACAAGTGTCTTCATTAGATGAGTAAGCTTCTCTGGCTTAATTTCAAACTTGTCTGAATGTTATGTGCTAAGTTTGTTTACAAAAACAACATAAGAAAGGAGAGAACAAACAATGAAAAGACCATAGAGAAAAGCAAATACGGAGTCAGCAGAGTCAGAAGTAAAAATATGGCTATTGCATGAGCAAATATGGGGTGTCTTTGCAGATCCAATAAGATACATTATATTGTATATCTCAGATGACTGCAGAGGAAATATCCTTTTGGATTCTGGAAACTTAGATATTTCAGAAATAAAGTGACCCTGTTTCAGACCCTTGGATACCTTCTCTGAATTTGACTTTGAGACCAAACTGAAAAATGCTGTAAGTTAACTGAAAGCAACTGTAGCATAATTTTTGGCTCATTCAGTCAAATAATTTTGTTAAAAAAAATGTGGTTTATGAGATGAATATTTTGTTTCATCTGTTTTGAATACTCAGTGAGGCAGGAATCATGTAGAAACTGTGCAGAGGCATATAAAGGGGAAAAAAAATCTCTAAGAATTCCAAGAATTCTAAGAGTCGTATCCTGAAAAAAAGGAAAAATTGGCTCGCTAAGATGTGAACTGTTAGACAAGATGTGGTTCTGTTCCTGAATTTGCTCTACTGGCTTGTGTTCTTTAGACAAACCATCTGTGACTGCTTTCAAAATACTATGTTCAGAATGGAAATGTTTGGTACCTTCTTACTCACTCTTCCTTTCTTCATATCCACAAAAACAGGGAAAGAAATGTACCAATTTTTTCACATTCAGCTATACCCCATATTCATTAAAGCCATCTGATTTTTGACAATCAGATAATTTTTAGTTAGTTAGAAGAGGCCCAGCTGAAAAAGTAAAATTACTGAAGAGAAAATTAGTTCTGTTGCATGATGCAGATGGAGTGGAATGCCCTGTTGGTGAGTTTTGGGTCACCTGTCCTGTCTGCTCCTCCCTACAGGTGTGACCCCTCTACGCTTTTCTTCTTCCAACCCTCCAATGGGGCAAATAACAAATTTACCTGACCTTGGTTGTTATAGCAATAAGTATAAGCGAGGGCCTCTCTGCATACCATTCCTTGATATAATCAGGTCTTATCACTGTGAGAGCGAACAGTTTCTGAACAATATGCTGCTAATTTTGGAGTTTAGTTCATTAGAAGACGCCCTGTTTAAAAAGTAAAATTACTGAACAGAAAATTAGTTCTGTTTTACCTCAAACCAGGACATTAAGTAAAAAATAATAAATAAAAATTGTTATTAGCTAATTATATTCACCCTCCTCTACTGATTGTAAAGAATCTTCATCGTTCACCAGGTCCTTGTCAGTCTTTAAAATTATTTTCTGATTTCTATCAACACAATAAGGCTGATAACTGTGCCTGTAAGAATATTAATGGAAGTCACTGGAGCTCCAAAAGATTTTATAAAGACAAACTTATAGTCAGAGCTCTTCCCTAAAAATGGAAGGAGCAGAATCCTTTGTTTTCTTCCCATCATAATGATCTGTACAAGACAGAATCATTTCCACATCGTTTGAGTACTTACCTCTAAAAAGCAGTATATCAGAATTATGGAAAATCTTATAGATAGGATGATATGCATAAAATTATAGTATTTGTATTGCCTAATTCTCCTAAGTACAACATTAAATGTTAGCTGCAGGTTTCTTAAAAAAACCTCAACTTCTTTGTCCCAGATATCAGGTTTTACAGCTGCAAGAAAAGTAACATTTGCAATATCAGAGATAGAAAATGTAAACAAGAAACTAAATAAATTTTCAAGGTCAGGACTACAGAAGCAAAGCTTAAATTCTAAGTTAATTGAGTAATACTGCTTTAAATAGCTACAACTTGAAAGGGAAGCTTCAGCAATTTTCTTTAAAAAATATTGGTATTCAGGAAAATACACTGCAGAGCCAAAGGACTGCAAACTAGTGTCTTATGCTAGTAAATGAATTTGCCCATAATTATCCTGTAGAGACTGTGTGGGTGTTAGATCAATAGTTCATATATTTTGTTCATCACTAACCTTCAACAGTTCTTGAAATAAACTCTACGCGAACTGTTCTTGAACTTCCTTGATAAAATGTCATTTAAGTACTCATTTTTTTTTCTGCATTAATATCATATATAGAAGCTATTCTAATTGTGTATAAATTGAAAGCTGAAGAGTATGGTAAATGGTCTTTGGATTTTAGATTAGACAAATAGCAGCTCTATAGTGTGCCAGCACATATAGCTAAATAAATGAGCTTGACGTAATTGCGTATACTTAAATGTAAGCTACATAGGACATGCAATTAATGAAGCACATAATGCAAAGCATTAGCAGTACTAAATGATCTGTTTATCATTTACATCAAATCATCTTTTCCCATTAAAATGCCGGCATCCCATAATAAGTATAAGCCCCTTGTCTCAAAATGAAAATACCAATTTACTGGCTTGCCATGATAATGTTAATGATAGCAATACTCTGGAAGGGAAAAACACAATAAAAATATATATTATCCAAAGTGTGTTTTCCCTCCTCCCTTTTTGAATAAAGACTTGTAGTTAGATCATATGGAAAAATTAACTGATAAAATAATTGACTTTCTTTTTTTAAGATCCTTTGCAATTTAATTTACATGTTGATTATATAGCTGGAAAAAAATCTCCCAATTTGATTAAGTAAAGCAGAAAGTGTCTAAGAGTAAATTGATATCTGAAATTGGAGAATGTACTTCATCTAATTGTATTAATAAACCACACTGATGAGGTTTGTTTAGTGAGAAAAAACCCTTTTGACCTTTTGATTTAGTGTGGAGTAGAACATATTATATCTGGGTCTTTTTACAGTATTCTCATTATGTTCAGCAAAATCAAACACTTTTATAACACTTGGTCAAAGTGAAAAAATAATGGAACAATAAAGACTTAAATTAGTTGAAGTGGTAGTTATGTAAAGTGCTTGTGAAGCTTTGTTTTTAACTGTTGGTTTTGCATTGTTAGATGTAACTTGTAAGAAGGAACAATTGTAATCTGACATTTTCCTTGAAAATATTTGTCAACATTTGGTGTATTATTATGTTTCATGAATTCTGCAGTATGTGAGAGTATGGAGGTTTCTTCCCCTTTCTTTGAAATTTGGAAGTTTTTGTTAATGTGTTATGCTTGTTCATATAAATAAATATGACACACACTCTATTAATTTGAGGCAATAATATCATAGATAAGAAGAATTTTCTGGACGGTGTGAATCAATTGGGGAAAGAAACAATAAAAATCAAAATATGGTATTAGATTTTAAAACATTTAAGACATAAGGGCTACTGATCTTCTGAATATCACTCAGACCCAAATATGAGGGGATTTATTGGAAACAAATCTAAGAAATAGTTGTGAGTATGAACAATAAAAACAGTTTTATGGGATGGCATTTTGTTTTGAGAAACACATTTCTCATCTCTGTAATGTGGAATACAAGAGAATGGACAAGCAGAAATACTGAAATATCCAAAGATCTCCGTAGCTGTAACAACAGATTTGAACTGGACGCAGGAGAGTGTCACAGAGGAAAAGGAACACCAAACAACATGGCACCATCAATGAAATTTGCGGTATTATCTCTTTGTATATTGCCTATTTCTGAGTCCTAACTTTAGTCAAGTGGACTATGTAACTTATTTTCTTTCTGAGGATTCACAGTGTATCTGCTCATCTCAATGGTCACTGCAACTTCATCATCTTATCTTTTTCACTTGTTTATCTTAACTGTAGCTTGTGGTCAACAAACTAAAAAAAATACCTTCTGATGTGTCAGTCTGGCAATATTACCAACTTTTTTTTAACCAACTTTCCAAAAGGCACTGTTGTTCTCTGTTGTATCTGATACAATAAGCTTCTTCTCTGACCTTCCAATTTTGAAATGCTACATGGAGTAGCTCCATTTCCAGCATACCATAGAACTTATTTCCTCTGAAGGACTCATTTGATGTGATTCTACCAGCCAGTTCTCATCTTCAATTCAGCATCTGGGTTTGTAATTAAATGAACAAAACTTTCATGAGAAAAACCTATCTTTAGAAATCCTAAAAAATCATTATTCTACTTTTGGTAAATAAATTATTCCCCATCTCTTGCTATTCTCTTACTGTAGTTGTGGAATGATTTAAATGTTTTAAATGAATACCAAAGCTTTCATTCAGTTTCTTCTAATAACCTACATAAACACAGGAGAAGAGAATTTAAATAGCACTTCACTTATCTGAACCATACCAAAAGTGTAGAAAAGGATTTCACTGCAAATATAATTGAGTGGTTTTACAGACTTAGAGCTACACAAAGCTGACAGTTTAACATCATTACACAGGATATTTCTTGCTGTATATTTGTTCTTATTTATTTTTATTGTTTTGGTTGTTGTCTTCATTTTAAGGCTCTGCACGTTGTCTCTTTATTGAAGGCACAAAACTGATTTGAAGAACATTCCTGCCTTAACAATGGGAGTTTTGCTTTGCCTGGGAAGTTCAGAAGGTCTGTCTGGCCATCATTTTGCTACAAAAGAATTAAATCAATGGGACATAAGTTATTTTTGTGTACAAGATATGCCAGTAGATTATATTGGATTATATTGCTTATCTAAAAGGTCCTCCTCAGAAATGTATATGACACTGTAAGTTTCTGTGTTTCTGTGTGGCATCCATGCTCGTCTCCTTCACATTTGACCTCCAAATCATAAGATAGAGAATATGTAACCAGAAGTTGTACTGCTGATCAAATATATGACTAATTGTCTTCCTTTTGAGAATTAGATTATTTTCAACCAAATGTGAATCCATGTGCAACATTCCAAATGCAAGTAAGGCTGAAATGCCTGAAGCCTTTGTAATAGCAGGGAATTGGTTGGGTGGAACACACCCAGATAATTCTAGGAGCTGAATCATGTCCGCAATGTTGAGAGGAGCAAAGGAATGGAAAATAGAGGAAGAGCAACTGCAGAACATAATTTATTCAAAATTTCTCAGGAGTGGTGGGAAGAGACTGCTCAGATTGAAATTTAGTTGTCAGTATGTCCCCAAGGAGGTGAGAAAGAAATGCCAGTCAGTCATCAACATGGAAAGCATTTCTTGAGCAGTCTATGATTGCTGATCTGTCTTTTCTTCACTTTATCATGGCCAGTATCTGACAGGAGCAGAACAGATGACAACAAGCTGATTGTGCATCATCCACACAAAAGATCTATAACCCAGAGGCTCGTAGCTGATCTGCTGACGTATGAATTCTTTGTTTTAACTAAGAGCTGCAACTATTGTAAGCGTGTAGCTCTCACAGCCAGTTCTGTTCATTGAGGCATGCAAAAAGGGAATGAAGATGCTGATTCCAAAGCTCCCAACTTCCAATGCCAGAAATGACCCTTATGCAAAAATGCTGCTGAACCTTTCACAGAACTGTATTAGGGGCCATCTTTTGAAAGGTTATCTAATTCTTTTTAAAACACTTTGAACATTGGTTATTGTATCACCTGCCATATTATTGCCCTGGTGGATTACTCTGAAAGCTAAGAAACAGGCTTTCAATCCTTGCATCCTTTCATACCTTAGTTGAAGGGGCTGAAAAGCCTCCCATTAGCGTTTTCTATGTGTTTGTACCTATACACAGAGACCAAATTGTTTCTCAACTTTCTCTTCAATAAGATGGTTAATTTGATCTCCTCAAGCCCTAACTAAGTCTAAAGTGTTTAAGATGCAGAAGTGCTTTTTTACATGTTTCCCACATTTTACATGTCTTCAAATCTTTAAAATGTGAACACTAAATGTATTTGAAGGTCTTTGATCTCTTAAAACTGTTACATATATAGAAACATATACCTGATGATCACTACAGCTTTCTCTCTCATTCTTCACCATCCCCATCTATCTTTTCCCTTAGTTTTTATCCTGACAATATACGTTGGATAGATATTGCTGTGATTCTTAAATTCTTATCTGTATCATTCTTTTTCAAGATATAGGTCTGTCAAATTCAGACACAACCTGTGATTTTGGTTTAGTTTGGCAGTGGCATGTTGGATTGTTAGCACTTCAACAGCCAATGCAGATGTTCCTCTATAGCAATAACCTGTCCTACTCATTACTAAGAATCCGACTAAACTTTATTAGATTTTAAATCACCCTTGTATTTTGGTATTATACTAAATATACCAATTAAAAATGATTCTTTGGAATATTTTAGTAATAGTTTTCTGATAAATCAGATTCATGATTTTGAGATCTGTTGCTGAACTAGTTTTTTTATTTTGAGATGCCTGTACACATTTCCAGTGCATAAACCAAAACCAACTTTCTAAAGTTTCAGCACTAGTGCCAAGGTTTTAAGTGCTTCAGAAGATAAGGCAAACAGAAGTGCTTTAACTGTACAGACTAAAACTTGTCAACTCTTAAAGATGTGCTAATTCAAGACAAGTGCAAAAGATCAGAATTTTTTAAAAAATGCACATGGCTGACAAGACTGAAGAATGCACTGATCTATCAAAAAATTAAGCTAAAAGGACTAAAATAAAAAAAAAAGTTTAAAATAGCAAGACAAGAACCACATTTGTATATTAGGAGGGAAAAAAAAACCATTTTTGTGCTGAATGTGGACTAAAGGAACAGAATACATAAGAACTCAGAATGCTGCCTATGCCATCTATTACAGCATTGTAAAAAAAGTCTCTCCTAAAGTAAAGTTTTTCAGGTTACTAGATATGGTTACATGGGTGCACTGATTATAGTAAAGAGATAGCTGAGAAGCCAATTTTAAATATATTTTGGGGAAAAAATTCATTATGCAGCATAACATTTGCTAAATTCTGGCACTTTAGAAAGGTGATCCAGAAATGACAGACTAAAGTATATATTATTTCTTGACAAAAATAATTCAATCTAGATTCAGGACTTTGTTAATAAAGAATTAGACATTAAAATTATCATTAATGTCAATCAGTTTGGTTTTAAAGAAGGTATTGGATGTCACATAAAGTTGTTATATTCAGGAGCAATAGAAGTAAGAATTCCTTTTCCTATCTGTTAACTGAACAGGGTTAACTGAATCTCTGACAGACTGTGACCTTCTCTAGAGAATGCCCTTAAGACCTAAACCTCCAGCCTTCATTTTTCTTGGGACAGTAACTCGAGAGTTGCTCTCCACAGCAGCATTTTGAAGGTATAATCCTCTTATAATTTATTGTGATTATTTCAGCAAGGGTGAATTCAGTCTAACACTGAGACTCCAACAAAAATGAGGGAATTTAACCAGTGGCCAAACAGCTTTCAAAAATAATAATATATTTTATTTAAGACAAAAACATTACAGAAAAACTTCATTATGAAACAGTGAACAGTTCACACACATCCTATATCTGTCATTTTTAAACATTGTTCAAACAGGATGTTGGCAAGTCCTGTTCTTAAATTTGCCATTCATTTTGTTGTTAGAGAATCTGATTACATCTATCAGATCAGATGCACAAGGGCACCTAAAATTGCCTAAGTTAATTTCCTCTTCCTTTTTCCTGGGTTTTTAAGTTACTAAAAGAGCTATTCAGAAGTACAAATTACATTGGTACCAACCAGTAGCACACAGGAACTTTTTACTATCTGGCTAATTCTATCCTATTCTTCCGATTGTATTAAAGTAGACCCAGGTACAGGAGAAGATACAGAGGTGTTCACGCAGGTAATGAGAATTCCACCCCACTTTAAGAGTATTAGGCCTTCTAATTTCCATTTCGAATATCTGTCATTCCACATTAAAAGAACAAGCCTTTCTTCAGCTAAAGATATTCTCAAAATAAAAGTTCCCTCTAGTGTTCTCCTGTCTTTGCACACCCATTTTGCTGCACAACATTTGCTTCTTCTTTTCACTGCTGAAATCCTTAGATAAGTACCAAAGGCACATTTAGGTTACTAACTCTATAAAAAGGGTCACCACTACTTTTTTTTTTTTTTTTTCCCCCTAAACTTACAAAAATTTCTTACAAAACAGCCCAAAAGAATGGAGTTGATAAAGTTCGTGGCAACTTAAAAATTGCTAGAGCAACTGCATTGTTAGTGGTAAGGATGCTGTAATTGCTACTGCAATTTATCACTGTTAACGCTGAGACTATTTTTATAAATACTTGTGAGTCTCAGCTGCAGTTTCAGATTCTCAGATGCTGGTCTGAACCATTGTGGGGGTGGATGAAGTGGGATTCTATTGTTTCAGCTGAGATCCTGCCTTGAGAACACAAGTGATATTGAATTCAGTCTCCAGAACTGGGTTGAAAAGTTTTGCTTTAAAAAATTTAATTCACATAATGCAAACTGAAGAGGCAGTAATTCGATGTCAGGAATCACAGGAAAAAAACTCAGGTAATTTCTGAATCTAACAAACTACAGCTCCTTTGCAAAAATAAAGTAGCTCAAAACACTTGAGCTTAATAATAAATTTAGACTAAACTTCAGAACTTCTTTCAATTAAAACAAGATTGAGTGCCAATTGTACCTAAAAATATTGAAAGATGTATTGTTATATAAGGCTTCATTAATATTTTCAATATATTTGTAAACTTCACTATAAATGAATATTTCCATTTTCAGTTCTTGACCCTGATGCAAAGGGAATAACATGTTCTCAAATACAGTGACAGAGTATCTGTATCTGTGCCTTTGTTTTCCTTAACATACAAATCATCTTCTCTGAGGGTTTTCTATCCCTTTTTTCACCAATTAGATTAACATATTTACTATTTCACCCTATTTAAAAGGTTTAAAAATATATATGATTTTTTGTTTTTCTTGCACCCTTGGAATAAGGGGAATATAATTTCTTAGGAAAAGCAAATTTTCATGCTTAAGTGAGGGCACCTTCAGGAGTGTGGTGTTCAGGCAGGTAGAAAGGGGAGAAATAAAGCAAGAAGTGCATATACCTGCAGAGTAACAGAAGAAAGATGCTTTTTCCAGGAATGCCAAGAAGTTGGATGAAGTTTGTTGCACTCTAGGAAGACGCAAAAGCTTTTTGAATTGAGGCAATACCAGTGAACAGGACTCAGTGAATAACGGCTCAGAGGGAAGATTCATGAACAAGTTTCTTCAGTGTTACTTTCGCCCTCTCACCCCCAGTTCTGTGTTTGTCTATTTTAAAGGTTTTTGTTCTGACTTTTTGCTTAATTGATTGAGCTTAAAATAATTTGAGTGGTTCTGATGGTCCTCACTTTAAGAAAAACCTGTCAACAGAACAAACCCAAAACTCTTCCTGGTTGGGGTCTTCAGAGAGTATCGTAGAATCGTAGAATTGCCTGCGTTGGAAGGGACCTTTCAGATCATCGAGTCCAACTGTCAACCTAACACTGATGGAAACTGTCACTAACCCATGTCCCTCAGCACTACATCTGCCCGGCTGTTAAATACCCCCAGGGATGGTGACTCCACCACTTCCCTGGGCAGCCTGGTCCAATGCTTAATACTGCTTTCAGTGTAAAAATTTCTCCTAGTTTCCAATCTAAACCTCCCCTGGTGCAACTTGAGGCCATTTCCTCTTGTCCTATCACCTGTTAGTACCTAATCATATCTTTGCTTCAGTGATGGAGTTTCACTGCACCTGTTTTCATATTCAACCTTAAAAAAACCCTAGCACTTTTGCACATAAAACTGTTAAGCTATATATCATTAAACTCTAAGTGACAGACTACTGCATAGTGTTAACTTATTAAGCATGCAGATGAAACACTATTAATTGTAGCATATTTGCACCTGAGAAACACAGATGTGACAGTGATGTGTCTGCTTTCTTCCCTAGCAATGAGAGGACAGGAAGAGGCTCTGTGTTATTACTGTACTGACAGGTTGTCCACTGGATTTTACCGCCAATAAAAATAGCTCATTTAAGAAGTGTCAGTCTGGCATTCTATTAATGACTTTTTCACATTTGCTGAAAATGTGTAAGTCACAAATGGAAACTTGATGTTTTATGTTTGTTCTTTGTCATGATTTTAGAGGCAAAAATGATTTCACATACTTTTTTATTTTTATTTTGAAAATAAAAGTGTTTTCATAGAATCAAACATATTTGCTAACAGAATTTGCTTAAATTTCCCTATTGTTCTCTCTTCAGAAATTCTTGGTTTTTTCTGACTACTTTTTCTTATGATGTCGTCAGTTGTCACTGGATGCTCACGGGCAAATTATTGCAATACCTGGAATTCTTAAGTGGTCTCCCATTTATCTGCAATTCATTCTTGAGCCCCAAATTTTCAGACAAGTTGGCGTTGAGGCACTCCTGTATATGAAAAAGCACTGTTTTCTGCTACGATATTCAGCATGCAGCAAATCTAGTCCCCAAACAAAAACAAACATTATTTGTGAACAGTTCTAAGAATTTCATATTCTAACTTGATGGTTTTTTATTTGAACATATTGAATAATTGGATACATTTCCATTAAGTATCACTGCTAGAATCAGCTTTTGATGCAGTTGCTCAGATCACAAATTCCACAATTTTTCTAGAACTATGTAGTAACATTTGCATTCAATACTTTGTTAGACTGAATGCTGAAGCTGTAAAACTCCTGTTAGTACATCCGTAGGAATGCTAAATAGCTGGCAATGCTGTAAAACGAAATCTTTTTTAAATTGCCATATCTGTTGAATTTAGTTTCTAAGACAATAATGTCTAATTTTACTATTCATTGTTGTTTTTAAGAAATATTTATGCTTCATACTTAAACAGTTGCTCTTCATCCAATTATTTGTCACAAAAACTCAAAATGTTAGCTACTGAGCCAAAAAAAATTGACAATTGTAGTTGGTTTTCCATAGAAATAAATATGGCATATGCCGCCATTATAAATGCTCATAGGTTCTTTAGGCTGACAAAAATAAAATTTCCACCCCCTCTTACCTCCAAAACCCTCCTCTGAACTTCAGTGAGAACAAGGTAGCAAAATGCCTGTAGCGAAAGACTTTTCCTAACCAGCATCAGAAAGGCTAGAGTTTCTTCTGCTGGTTGCTTTGTCTTGTTCATGCACCTGAAAAAGACAGTTCGACACACATTGAATTTGACACTTCACTTCAGGACAAATCTGCAAGTGTGGTTTTTGCGTCCTCTCTTCTATTCATAAATGCCTCGAAAATAAGCGGAGCTCCATCAAGAGTCAGGACTAGAGGTTGGGAGAGTGACAGCATGTTTTACACAGACACACGCCAACGTGACAACAAAGTCCATTTTTAGAAAGCTGCATAGAAACCTCTCTGCATCAGTGTCAAATTAGAGACACTGTTCTGAAATACTGATTACGACTGCATATTTAGCCCGTGTCAGCTGAAGGAATCTGTCTGACTTATCTATCCATCTATTGCCGCCTGCTGCTCAAATGAATGTCATCTTGTCAATGGCCTCGTCATTACATTCAGCTGGAAGGTTTGCAGACTCTTTCAGCTCTGAAAAAAGAGCTATTACGGTGTTTATGGATGACTTCAATATTAACACATCCCTTTTTTAGGAGTGTCAAACTTCTTGGCAACCCGTTTTGTAGAACACAAGTGAAGCCGTGCTGTGATCAGTTCATGAGCCCTGTACACCATATTTCCAAGGAATAATTCCTTAATGATTCTTTATGTCCTTATGGATGGTCCACTTATACTTTTCATTTAATGTAGCTCTGCCTGCTTGTATATTTTTGTCTGTTTCCAAAGGTACAGTTCTGTGCAAGAATTTGTCTGCAAAACTTCTTAGATAGCTGACAAATTTTACGATGAGCGAAGGAACAAGACAGAGCCACTTAGAAATACCTGATTTTATTTTGAACACTTGCCTTGCACAGATTAAACACTTGTCTAGTATAGATTAAAGTTAGTGCTTCATAAAAACAATGTATATCCTAGTACCTACCAAAGTTGCCAAGGTCACAAGTTTTTTTCCTCCAGGTTTTTCAGACAGTAGACTTGGATTATCTGAAATTTATGGAAGATGTATTTGTTTGGGGTTTTTTAGTGGGTTTTTTGTTTGGTTTGTGTGTGTGCATGTAAATTTGAATAACTAAAAAGAATTTAATGTTCAGATGCCTCTATACACTCAACTTAAAGACTTTGCAGGAAAAAGCTGCTCGGCTAATTAATTTATTGCATTTTTCTATGTCATAGATCACTGCAGTATTTAGTCTTTTGCTTTCCGAAATTTGTGACAGGTTAAAAATACTGTGTGGCTGATATATGAAAGCTCATTGATTTGCATATATAAGACAGAAAAATTAAGAGATGCTCTTAGAAGCGTATAACCTGGTAAGGTGAACAGTACACTGTGATCAAGAGATATGTGGAAGAAAAGAAACCCAGGGGTTTCTCTTTGTGTTCTGTACTCTATTGTTGGCCGCTTCATTGAACCACACTCCCGCAACATCGGATGTCAAAGAGGTGATAGGATTGAGCAGAACTACGCTTATTAAAGGGCATGATAAAATTGCACAGATGGAAATAGAACTGGCAGAGCAGAACAGGGCCAAGAAGAGGAAATCTTTTTCCTTCTGGCTGCCATCCACTACTGAAAATAACTTGATTAATAAATGTGATGCAAGTAGTTAAGGACTTATCTGCGAACAAGTATTTTAGGTCCCTATTAAGCATATTTAGTAAATGCTCTCTTACTAAAATTAGAAAAAGAATACTTATACTAAAATTAATTCCCACATCATTGAACAACTGTGAATTAAAATACAATAGTCTCTGTCCTTGAATTTACTTTTATCTCAGTATTGTCTTTTTGGGTTTTTTTCTTGGTTTGGTTTGGTTTTGGGTTTTTTTTTTGTTTGTTTTTTTTTCATTAAGTTGACTTAGCTGAGGCTTCTGGAGCATCTAGCTGAAGATTTAAAAG
>JAOXNO010000033.1:62381802-62412354 GCA_028565335.1 Limnodromus scolopaceus | reverse complement strand
GACAGCATCTGAACACAAGTTTACAATTAAGCTACTTTTCAAAAAACTACAAGAAGTATGGAATTCTTTCTGTTCCCTACATGTTGTTTTGTGTGCTGTTATCCTTTAGCTGCAGCTTCATTAACAAATCAAATTGTGAATTATTTTTTTTTCCTGGCATGAAAAATACTTTCGTTAGGGCTACTAGTGACACCAAACTAGTCATCTCATGCAGAAATGTGGAAGAAGTCAGAAGATCTCCATGATTATGGTAAGAAATAAGATCTGGGTAGGGTACTGATAATGGGAATTCACTTTCTAATTCAGGAAAGACTGTCAGGGATATTAAAATTATACAAAATAAATTAATGTTCTTTTTCCAAATACTCTGCTTTCCAAAATGAGGGGGGAGTCAAGGTGGGGAAAGAAGGAATAAAAAAGAGAAACAGTCTGTATTCATGTTCAGCTAAAGGACTTTTATACCTGCCACATACCTGTGATTTGATCATCATCAGTAATATTTGAAGGGTAAAATATTGACCATCTGTAGTTTTCATATCAGTGTTTCCAAGCAGGGATAAAATATGAAGATGATGAAGACTAACACCATAATTCTTAATAGAAATATAAAATATAAATAAATAAACTTGCAAAATATAAAGTCCTTATCAATTTCCCTTTGCTTTTAGGATTACAGTTATTTGAATTATCTGAGTACTGTAAAGCATCATAAAGTTAGAAAGCTTGATTTTTGAATGTCAAATTGGAAAAAAAAACCCCACAATTGAAAACAAAGGTGTTGAATGCAAGAGATATTAATCTTATTCTTGCATACTTTGGGGTTTGTCCTAGTTATATTTCTGCAGTTTTACAAAATGCAGAACTAAAATACATGGACTCATGGTCCACGAAGATGATACAAAGGACTAAATTAGCTAGTTTCCATTTCGAATTCTTTTTTTAAGGTTTTCTCTTATCAAACTCCACTGCTAGACAATGTGGACATGTGCATACTTAAATTTTAAGCAAACTCTAATGTCTCACGTGCCATTGGAAAATTATTTGGCTCCACTAACATTTAGCAGTCAATTAACAAACATGGTGTTTTATAGATTAAACCCTTGGCATACTGTATTCTCTATATTGGTTTAGAAACAGAAGGAAAAAAAATCTTGTGGCGCACTTGAGCAGCAGAAAAATGTTGCTATAGTCCTGAAGAAGACAGTGTTTTTATGTTGTGGAAATAAGTGATTGCTTTTGATCATGTTAAATGTTTTGATCATCTCGTCATCCTGTCACATCGCAAAATGAAAAAGAGCACTTGCTCACTTTTCCTTAGGTGATATTCTACAAGGAGTGGCTTGATAGCTACACTTAAAAGCACAACCTATTGCAGTAATGGATGATATTGACAATTTCTATTATTTATTTTAGCATTTGCAAAGATATGACCTGACTCAGTGTTCTAACAACCAATTTGTTGAATTGAATCACAGTTTAGTCCCAACACAGGATTGTTCACCCTGTATGGAGTCGCCAGTATACGCAGAGAGTAGAGGTATTTCTTATTCATTTCATTTCTGCAGAGATGGGTGCTAGGTGATAATCCACAGATCTCAAACCACTCCTTTTTACAGCTCTTTATTCTTATGTAGTTAGAAATTCTACCTTCTAAAATATATTTTACCTTTTTAAAAGTATATTCTGTATCTGGACACAAAATTCAGCTTTACATACAATGTTACTGAAAGTTTGTAATTCTGTTTTATCGGATCAAGAATAAGAAAAAGTTACTTATAAGGTACAGTTTAGATTGTCATTATGGGTTTGGGTATATTTTGCAGTGTTCTAAGATGCTGGTTATCTAACTCAAGACCCTCCTTTAAAAGATCATAGAATCGTAGAATGGTTAGAGTTGAAAGGGATCTTAAAGATCATTGAGTTCCAACCTCATTGCCCTGGGCAGGGACACCTCCCACCAGACCAGGTTGCTCAAAGCCCCATCCAGCCTGGCCTTGGACACCTCCAGGGATGGGGCATCCACAACTTCTCTGGGCAACCTGTTCCAATTATGATAGAAGCTTTCCCATACAGGCCTATTAAAAATTGCTATTATAGCCCCTATTATAAATTGCTTATAATGACAAAAATAGTGATATTTCCTTGTTTTATGTGTTTATTTTCCCAATCCTATGCTGGTTTCTTGTCATCTCTGTCATTTCTGTCTTCTACATAAAGCGAATGGCCTTCCTCCTAACATTTTTCCCTTCTTTACCAGTAACACGATTGGCAGCATTTTTAAAATTTTTTTTCTTTCTAAAGGAAGCAGTGGCAAATAGAAGCTTCTGGAGCAAGATCATGATTATCTCCCACAAATATGAAGATTCCGAAGCACTACAAAACTATCAGTCTTCTGTTGACCAAGCTCATATCCTACAGAGGCACCAAATCAAACTGAAGAGTTCTGCAAGTGCTGTTTTCCTTTCCCATGTTATGTGACCTTCCCCTCTCAACTTTCATTCATATCCTGCTCATTTTATGTATTAGTGCCATTAATTAAAGTTAATTAGTTAGTTTCTGCACTTAGACAATGGCATCCAGGACACAGTCACATCCAGGTTTTAAAAAAAACAAAACAGCCCCTGAAAGAGGGTGGGTGGGAATCTAACACCTCTAACACCTTGTAAATCAGGTCTTTAAAATACTAGGGTTCATATTTCAGCCCCTCAGAGGTGCCAGAAGTTCTACAGATTGCACTCGTACATACTTAGATCAACGGGACTAGTAGCTACAGTGACACTGGGATGTGCTGAGACAAATCAGCTTCTACAGTACAATATACATTTATTTAAAGTTTTGTAAAACTATATATAGGTGTCTATTGATGATTAATATGATAATAATTTTAATATATTTTATATTTTAATGTATATATACAATCCTGAGTAGTGTCTATTACAATTCAGTAGTAAAGAATGCCACGGAATTTAATACATAACTTTCAAATGTATTTATAAAAATTGTAAACAGTGCTGTCACCTGCATAAAGATCAAAATATTGGAGGACATTCTATAGTTTTTCAGAGCTTATGACAAAGAAATAAATCCACCTGACTCACAAATCAAAAAGGAGCCTCAGAGCTATTGCAAATTCTCCCCATAGAAAATACATATTTTTTTATATTATATATGTTGCATATTATATATTCTGGAAAAATGAAAGAAAAATGTGAACAAAAATTCATAAAAGTCTTTTCTGTCCCAGTTGAAATAAGGCTGCCCTGAAAATAATTTGCAGAAGTGGTATAATCATGCAAAACAATGTTGTAAAATACATTAAGAAAGGAAATAAATAAGAGTACTGAATTTCCGTGAAACTGCAGAGGGTGTTTAGGCAGAAGTAACATTCAAACTGAAATTTAGTCAAGACACTGAGGTTAGTTTAGAAGGTAGTCATGGAACATTTTC
The DNA here is from genome assembly GCA_028565335.1 of Limnodromus scolopaceus. Classification (NCBI taxonomy): domain Eukaryota; kingdom Metazoa; phylum Chordata; class Aves; order Charadriiformes; family Scolopacidae; genus Limnodromus; species Limnodromus scolopaceus. Next base: position 62,408,907 of record JAOXNO010000033.1, on the reverse strand, counting down.
TTAGTTTTAGGATGATTCATTTTCTCACCACCTCCAGGAAAGGGAATTGACCAGTCCTATTGTAATTAATTAAAATTCAATTCTTATCCAATAATTCAGGTGGCTAGATGTAATTATATGTTTTTCATTATTAAGTTCAATGGATAAAATAAAGACCATTCCAAGAGGGAAATGTTGTTTAATATGCGAGGTACAAGAAAGAAGAGTTTTTCAGTAAACTGTAAATACTCTGAGGCATAAGCTCATTACTTCTGTTTCAATACAGGAGAACCTCGCTAATTCACAATAATGACTTGGAGACCCACTGAAAATGACTGAAGTTTATTATGAGATACTAAGTGAAATAAATGGTATAACTCTTATGGACTTGCAATTGTAGTTTGATTGGTATCAAGGCAAATAATATAAAAATAGCAAGGATAATTAATTACAAAATGTCTACCAGTCATTTATATGATACACAGCCTCACTGAAAGTGTTTGAGGGGATTTACGTATTGGAGGATGTTACCTTTTTTTTTTCTCTCCCCACAGATCGTAATTGAGAAACGTGTTCTTTGGGGGGTACAAATTACAGGATATGCAAATTAATGAAATATGAAGAAGACTATTAAGTCTCTAAACCCAGTAGATTGTGCTGGCAAGCATAGATGAGACAAAATTAGTCTAACTATTCTCTTTTTAAGTAGAAACAATGGAATAGAACTGTATTTATTTCCAAAACAAAACAGCACATTTACTTTTCAAACATGTCTTCATCTGATTGCAATTGTTGTTTTATCTCTCTATTTAAAAATAAAATAATAATCATAAACTTGGTAAACGTGGTAACAATTTTTTTCTGCCTCAAAAGCATGCACTTTTAATGAAAAGGTAGTCAGGAACAGGTATGTACTCACAATAATGAGTCAGTGTTAAAACACTGATTGTTGCAGGGTGCTGCTTTCATTGATTTTTGCATGAGGCTTTTAAATAGAAATTTCATTCCTTATTTCAGTGTCAGTTGCCATTTTGTGACTGGATGCAGCAGGCCAGCAACAGCACGCATCACACTATCCTTTTCTGTTTAGATTCCCTATTTTTTTCTTACACTGGGTTTTTCTTCACAAAAAAAGGATGAAATGTACTATTCTATATCTTAGTGATCAAAAAAATAAGAGAAGCTTCAAGATGTCATTAATCATAAGCGCTGGAAAAATCTGCTAAAAATTATATCTCATTGACTTTCTGAAAGAATCACAGAATCATAGAATTATTGAGGTTGGAAAGATTTCAAATCATCAAGTCCAACCATTAACCAAACACTGCCAAAACCACCACTAAACCGTGTCCCTCAGTGCCACATCTACATGGCTTTTAAATATCTCCAGGGATGGTGACTTCACCACTTCCCTGGGCGGCCTGTTCCAATGCTTAAAAACCCTTTCAATGAAGAATTATTTCCTAATAAAATTCGTTATTTGAGTTTTTAATACATTTTTTCTCATACTCTGCTTGCTATCTGGGTATGGATTCAAAAGATTTAAAATTCTGCAGAAACTGAGGGTATACAAAAGGAAGGAACTTGTCAAAAGTAATTGTAAGAGGGAAAAATTACGTGAACTTACAATGTCACAAGAACCAATAAAACACACAGAAAAAGACTTGTGACCACCTAACTGCTGTAAAATAGCTGGGATTTGTGCCCACTATGTCTGAAAGGTGGAAAATTAGTTGATATATATGCCATTTCAGAAAAGCAAAGTTGTTTCTACGTACTCTAATAAGTACTTTTTCCACATCAGTGGAATTCATTTTCAGGATTCTGGCAGGGAACTTGCATGGAATAAGGAACTTCTGAAGACTATGAAGACTTCTATGAGAAGCTCCAGCTTCTGTTTGCTGTTTTCGCTGTTGGGTTTTTTTTTTGGTTTTTGTTTTTTCTATGTTAAATTAAATGTCAAACAAGCAGATAGTAATGGTACTGAACATTTTCAGTACCAATCATTCACATACATAGCGACTCAGGTTCTGAAAGGATTTAGATGCTACTCTACCTAGAACCGTAGGGTTTGTTTTGTCAAAGAAAATAAAGCATTGAAATGCCACTTTGGGTTCTAACAATCTAACACTAAGATCTTCAAATATGTATTTATTGCTTTCCAGTACAGGGTTATTGAGTGTGCCCTGTGTATTTAACCTTTTTACCCAGCCCCAGAGATTAGTTGTTCCTTTATTGTGCTTAGTCTTATAGGTGTGCTCTAAATTCCAAGCAAATGGCAGACAAAAGTCTCAACAGACACTCCAGATGGGAGGAGGAGGAGAGGCACAGATTTGTTACTCTGCTCCTGTGGTACCCAAGAGACATGCCTGCAGGGCACTGGCTTCCATGGAACTGTTCCACAGGCTTCAATAACAGTTTTCTAGAGTGCTTCCCATACCTGGAAATGTTCAAGACCAGGTTGGATGGGGCTTTGAGCAATCTGGTCTAGTGGAAGGCATCCCTGTCTATGGCAGGGAGGATGGAACTAGATGATCTTTAAAGTCCCTTCCAACCCAAACCATTCTATGATTCTATGATATCATCTGCCTTTCCAGTTGGAGAATATTCATATTTTTTATTAGTATGCATTGATTTACAATAAATCAGTCTTCTTGAAACAGAGACTTGGCATTCAAACTTCCAAACATCTAATGACCAGATCACACTGTCATTATCAGTTTCTGGTTTTCTGAGCAGTTAGTCCTTAAATGATTTGTGAAGCTTCACCAAGAATGCATAAGAAAGACTTGTGAGATTACTTAGGAGTCTGGTAGCCAGTACACCTTTGCGCAAGTGACAGATCTTGATCAGTGGTTCTTCTTCGAAGGAAGGTAGTGATCTGAAGACTTGGATGACCTCAATAAAGTGATATCTTTGGTACTGAGTCCTTTTACATCTCATGTTTTCATAAGAAAAATCTTCCCAAGAAGTCAGTATCACTGTCCAGACTCATAGGTGTGCTCTGAAATCAGGTATTTTATGGCAGACAGAATAGGTATCCAATATCAGGTGTCTAAATTCAAGTGTTTGCATATAGAGATGATGTATTCTTGCTACAATGATATTGTACTGAAAAGTAGAATGATATTTGCAAATCATAGGTAGAGATATATACCTTTAAAGATATCTCAAAAAGTTTTCAATTGCTGTGAAAAATCTTTTGAGTTCCTAAACCCATTCCCATCCTTCAGACACCTTCAAACTGACCTTAAGTACTTAGATAAGTAATATCACACACTTTTATTTAAGTGTCTTCAGTTAAATGCAAAGCTCTTTCACACTCCAGTTTCCAACTATATTCCTTTTGGAATAAAGCATCCCATTGGTGTTAAAATAAATAGAAATCAAATAAAATATGAACACTAGTGTACAACATGCATTCCTTTGTAGTTGATTTCATTAAATGAGTTTAACTAAAAACGGTTTGATAGGAAATATCCATCAGTTATATTAGTCCAAACTGCATTCAGAGGGAAAAAAAGCTCAGCTAAGGAAAAGAAAAAGAAATAGAAAGTAGATCCCACATCCCTGCTTGTTAAAAAACCCTTACCCACTTTATCAAATAAATCTTTCTTAAAGGCACCTTCTGACAGACACGCTGACAGAGAAAATGGCCATCAGCAACAACTGGCAGCCAAAGAATATTGAGCTGCTTTGAGCTGTTCTCAAGAGATATGAATTCCAGTGAACAAATCTTTTTATTCTGGAAAAAAAAAAAAAAAAGTTCAGGTTTTTAGCTCTGATCACCAGATACTCAGCAAATAAACCTCTGCTGCAGCATCCCTCTGCTGCAGAGCATGGTGAGATTCTAGTGGCTTTTTGCACTTTAAGAGTTCAGTGAAGGAATCAAGATAGCTTTTTGTCCTGAATTATTTCTTTTTTTGCTGCATAACAAGTTACAGTTTAATACCTCATATCTAGTTTTCCATGATATAAGAACTATAACACTCTCTTCTAAAGATTTTGCTGTCATTGCTTATATTCATTCCATAGATCCTTCTCAGTTAGAACTCTGCCTAAACCATAAATTCTATTATAATAATTATAATAGAATCATAGAATGCTTTGGGTTGGAAAGGACTTGAAAGATCATCTAGTTCCAATCCCACTGCATTGGCAGGGACATCTCTTGCTAGACCAGGTTGATCAAAGTCCCATCCAGCCTGGCCTTGAACACCTCCAGGAATGGGGCAGCCACAGCTTCTCTGAGAAACCTGGGCCAGGATCTCACCACCCTCACAGGAAAAAAATTGTTTCTAATAGCTAAGCAAAATCTACCCTCTTTCTGTTTAAAACCATTACCCCTCATTGTACTGCCCCACTCCCTGATCAAAAGTCCCTCCCCATCTCTCCTCTAGCCCCTTTAACTACTGGAAGGCTGCTGTAAGTTCTCCCCGGAGCCTTCTCTTCTCCAGGCTGAGCAACGCCAACTCTCTTGGCCTGTCCTCACAGTAGAGGTGCTCCAGCCATTTGATCATCTTCATGACCCTCTGCTGGACAGATTCCAGCAGGTCCATGTCTTCCTGTGCTGAGGACCCCAGAGCTGGATGCAGTACTCCAGGTGGGGTCTCAACCAGAGCAGAGTAGAGTGGTGGAATCACCTCCCTGATAATAATATAAAGACCCATGTGTTTTTAAAATAATAAATAATATAGAAGTAGAATGCATACTTACCATGTAAGAAAAATCTGGCTTATTCAGGAAATCATAAAAATAATAGGCCCGAAATAATATGTAGTACTTTATGGTACTTCCAAATACAAGCAGCGTAGTAGCTTTTGCTATGGTACGGTTTGAATAAACATGAGGATGTACAGTCTATGGATAGCTGTTTGCAATCCCAACAAGCCATGATCATGTAGCCCAGTAATAAATGTTGCCATGGCTATTAAGAGAACAGAAGCTTTGTATTGAATTTGCAAGGCATCAGGACTGAGGCTTGTCAGCCTTGCACTGCCTGAACTTTACTTGAACTGCCTTACAGATTTGTTTCACTTTGTTTCACCGTGACAATAATTTCTCTATTTCAGCAGGTATTTATGGCTAATTTATTTTACTTGTGTTTATCTTTATGTGGTACAAGCATAGTTTTATAGAGAGTAACAAGCAGTTATTCTGTACAGAATGACATATTTACAACTTTAACACAATGAGGTAGAGAAATACGGACCTGGTACAATAGCAGGGGCCTTGAGAAATGGATACAAAGGATGTGGCATAGAGGAATACGGCCGTGGGGTGATAAGAGACGACGCACAGGCAAAGTTATTTAAGACTTAAATACATAAATGTCTTGTTTCTAAATATTGTCACTTAAGATTATTTATCTCCCTGTGTGAAAACTTTATTTTTTCAAACAAAAGTGGTTGATATGATGTTAGGAAGACTTTCTCTTTCATGATAAGGTATGTGGGATAAAAAATTAATCCAACAAAACTGTTCCAACTGGTTCTATAACAAAAGTTTCCAATCAGACACTGAGCTGATTTTACTTCCCAGAGGTCATCTCTGAATATATACCCTCCAGTGTAAGTAAATAAACAAAACATAACAGAATAGAAGAAAAAAACCAAGAATTTTCTTACCCTTTAAACCTGTTAGCTACTACTTTTGGTGTTCAAGTATTTTGCAGTAATATAGTTCAACAAAAGAGAATGTTAGAAACAACAAAAAATACCTGAACATCCAAACAAACAAACAAACAAAAGATAAAGAATAATTAAAACTGATTAATAAGGAAGTAAAAAAGCACCTTTCTTTAAAGTTTTTAGACAATTGCCTGTCCATTTACAATTTAAATTATAGTGATTTTGGTGCCCTCTTTAGAAAATAATACATAAGACATTATAATGGAGAAATAATAGTAATAAAGAATCAACACAAGAATAGTGATTTTCTTTAGTGTTTCTTGAAAGACTTTCTTTAGAAATCAAATTTCCATATGGTCCTCTGTGAGCTGTGAAAAAGATGGTGTAACATGGGTGAAAAGTAAAGAAAAACACTTAGAGAGAAGAGACAGTTTTGAACTATGTTAGGGATAGAGATGAAACCCATGTGCCAATTATGTATACCAGTATTACAAATGTCCAAGCAGTGTCTGATGACAAGTGGCATTCCTCAGGGGTCAGTACTGGGATCAGCACTGTGTAATGTCTTTGTCAGCGACATGGATGTTGGGATTGAGTGCACCCTCAGCAAATTTGCCAATGACGCAAGGCTGTGTGGTGTGGCTGACACACTGGAGCTTCAAAAGCAGCATGGCCAGCAGGTCGAGGGAGGTGATTCTACCCCTCTACTTGGCTCTGGTGAGACTCCCCAGCTGGAGTACTTCATCCAGCTCTGGAGCCCTCAGCACAGGAAAGACATAGATCTGTTGGAGCGCATCTAGAGGAGGGCCGCGAAGATCCTCCAAGGGTTGGAGCACCCCTGCTATGAGGACTGGCTGAGAGAGTTGGGGTTGTTCATCCTGGAGAAGAGAAGGCTCGAGGAGACCCTATAGTGGTCTTCCATTACCTAAAGGGAGCCTACAGGAAAGCTGAGGAGGGACTATTTATAAGGGAGTGGAGCGATAGGACGAGGGGTAATGGTTTTAAACAGAAAGATGGTAGATTTTGCTTAGCTATTAGGAAGAAATTCTTTACTGTGAGGACGGTGAGGCACTGGAACAGGTTGCCCAGAGAAGTTGTGGATGCCCTCTCATTGTAAGTATTTGAGTCCAGGTTGCATATTTATTTTTGCATGATAGCACACCAGCCATGTAGTGTGGCTATATGCTATATGCAACTGTTCTGCTATATGGAATCAATTTCACAGAATCATAGAATCACAGAATCATTTGAGTTGGAAGGGACCTTAAAGATCATCCAGTTCCAACCCCCCTGCCATGGGCAGGACGCCTCCCACTAGAGCAGGTTGCTCAAAGTCCCATCCAGCCTGGCCTTGAACACCTCCAGGGATGGGGCATCCACGACTTCCCTGGGCAACCTGTTCCAGTGGCTCACCACCCTCACTGTAAAGAATTTCTTTCTGGTGTCTAATCTAAATCTCTCCTAGATTTCCTAGATAAGCAAATAGATGTAAGGAGGCTCCTCAGAGTTTTATAAGGATTTGATTCTTCAGGAAACAGTGTAGGGTAGGACTTTTCAAGAAATGCAATGACATTCATACTAAGCATAAAATAGAATATTAAAAAGTACCTTGCAATGATTTAAAATCATAAATATTCTTTAAGTGGATGGATTAAGGGAAGTTAAATTCCAAACTGTTTTGAAAAACTTTATTTGTTGCTTCTACATCTCTGCATTACAGCTCTGAGACTAAAGAAACCGTGTAAATTCTTTCTTCTGTTTTGTTATACTTCTTTTTTGTATCCAAATGTATAATGAAGGGCAGCTTAGTTCATAAATAACTCATTTTGCATTCTTTCTCCCTAAATCTCAATTATATGTTCTTTGTACAATACAAAAGCATGATGCAGTAATATAATGAGAAAAACATTAATAATTACACAGATGACAAGAAGAAGAAAAGAAAATACCTGGCACAACACAAAATGAATTTTTTTAAAAATTTACATGATGGAATGTACCCAATTGCATAAGAATATGCAAACAATATTTGTTTAAAACACAAAGGGAGAGTGAAAAACAGTAGTAATGAATTCATTAAAAATTAGCTATTAAATTCAATAAAAGGCAAGAGATAATCTAGTTACTGAGAGATTGATTTTATGCAGTTTTATTCAAATTCCACATAAATGCTTGTAATTATTTTGTCCCTGATTTCTTTGCACAACTCTGAAAAAAGTAGGACTGCATGTAGCTTATTTTTCTCAGTACTAGAACTCTCATTGCCCTGCTAAGATTTTGATTTTAATTTCTGTAGTTTCTTTAAACACTTTTCTTATACAGACCTGACTTGTGAGATCTTTCACTGTAATTCATGTGTGTGGAGTTGAAAAAAATTCAACAGGTAGGGATGTACAAAACATTTAAGGAAAATAAAAACTTAATTTAGCCCAATACTCAATAGTCCAAAACAGCCTCATAGCACTTTCATAGTCATTGGCCAAAGAATTATTTGGAATATGCTTAAAGGATTTGTGAATCTTTGTATAATTGCTATCTGTAGTGGTTCAAATAATTTTCAAGTTCACATCCACAAGTAGGGTAGTTCAAGTTTTACCATAGTCCTTAAAGGGTGTACCCCTAGACCTTGGGTTTACCTTTTTATTCAACACTCTGCTGTTTGTTCCTCATGTTTGTCTTCCTGACACTCTACTCTTTATGACCTTTTTCCCAGCTATTTACCTTTGCCTATCAGTTTTGAATATTTTCTAATGTAAATTTTAGGAGCTTCTCCTGTAATAAGCCTACAGTCTTCCTGTGAAAGAGAAAGGAAACACAACACAAACTCATTAATTAATAGCATATAGACAAGAAATATATTTTTCAACCAAGGGCATATTAGAAATGGTTCCTCAGTTTTTAGCAGCTTTTTGTATAAGTTCTAGTCGTTGCCCTTCCAGTAGTTGTACTTATGGGAAGCTTGTGAAAATACCATAGAGATAAAAGTGTTTCTTTTATTTTTACTTAATGATGGTCTGAATCCTTCCACTTGTGCTTCATTCTTCTATCATAAAGGAAAACCAGAACGTATGATCTTTGTTTTAATCTTTTCCTTTCAGAAGCAAACAATGAATTGCAACAGTGAATCACATAGGTAGAGATCACAATATTTTAATTTAATACTGCTATAGTGCTATTCAGGAGTTCAGTCCCAAATCAGAGAATGTCTGAGACTGGAGATGTCGTAAAATTACACAGCAAATGTCAGTAGACATATTTTATAAAATTTTAAAGAATTTAGTAATGTTTCATAAAATGATTTATTGGTGCAGCAAAATAACAAGGAATTTCTCAGATTTTATGTCAGGACATAGAAAAGTCATGTTTATGAACACCTACAAAATACCAAGGCCTCAGGCCTTTTTAAATTTCTGTGTGGCAACTAATTGTATTTCGGAATACTTTCCAAAAAGTATTAAAACTCCTTTAGTTAAAACTATTTTAGGAATCCTTAAAAAGAACAACAGGATGCAAAGTATGAAGCACAAGATCATTTTTTCTTGTTGGACATCAAATTATTTTGCATTTTGAATGCATATAATGATAGTTTTCTTGAAAAGTGGCAGATACATGGCAATAGCTGATTATCTGATCATTAGCACTTATTTAAAAAACAGATTAGAAAATGTTTTGAATAAATGTAAGTTAAAATGCAATATTACTTTTAATGAAAAAGTAAATTGAATAAAATTTAAGTGGATAAAATGGAAACTCCTCTACTTAAATAAAATATTTTCTTTTGAGTTTGAAGTATTCTTGGTTTATGTATGTTTTAAAGTTTTCTAGAAATAAAATAATTTTTAATCATTCAAATATTTTTGAAGATAGAATTGCAAAACATTCATTGTTCTCTCTGTCCACAGCTGGATGTAGGGACAAATGAATGTGTAACCCCGTTCAGAAAAGCACTTGTTAAGAATGTTCCTTGCTTAAAAATAAACATGTGAGTTGTATGCACTATAGTAGATTGGAATCTAATGCATCATAAATATGTGTGGTATTTTGAAAGTCAGCAGGAGTTAAGCTTTTAATTCATTAAGTGCTTTTGTAAAACCAGTGCCTATATGCATCCCTAGATCCATGAGGATGTTAGAAAAAAAAAAAAAAGGCAAACCAAAAAAAAGTCTTTTATATCCTGCTATTTAGTGGATATAAAAATGAGGCACAAATATATTTAAAATAACAAATTAGGTTGCTTTGCACAATAAAGAATGACACATTTACCAATAGGTCTCTAAAAGAGTACTCAACCTTTATGACTAATAGGTAATAAGTACTTGTAGGGATGGCAGAGCATAAACAACCAGCAGAATTCACTTGCTATGAAGTAAAAGCTATTTTAGAATGTACTATTTAGGTCAAAAAGTTGTGTTTTGCAGGGAGGATGAAGTATGAGAAGAAAAGAGGTTATGGTATCTGTACCTGAAACCAGAGTTGTTTAAATATAGTATTATTGTTATCCTGCTTTTGCCAGGTTGCTTGCCTAGTTATATAAGGTAACATCCATCTTTGTGAAGGGCAAGAAAAGAGTGAAATCCCCAAAGACCCCTTTGCTTTCTTCCTTTGGAAAAGAGAATGAAGAAGAGAAAATATAGGGTCTTCATTTGACAATTTTGTGCATGTTCCTTTACTTTTGACAAAAGTTAAATCTCTTGATAATAGCTTTTTAGCAGAGTTTGATTTTGCTTGATTTTTCCTCCTTTGCGCTCTTTTAAACTTTGGAACATGTTAGAATCTTTTTTTAAGAATTAACATAGATAGCTACTGCAACAGAGGGATTAGAGCAGGAGACTGAGTTGTGTGGTTGAAAAGAGCAACAGAGATAGCCATGCAGGCAAATTCCTTCAAACAGATTTAGGACTTTATGAAATATGCAGAAATTGAATGGGGATTAGTTAACGTTTTTAACATTAACCTTCCCTCCAGCTATTATTTCCAAAAAGTTTGTCCTTGAAAAAAAAAAAAAAAAAAAAAAAGGGCGTGTGGTCACCTATAGCAAAAACTCCCTTCTTGGAGGTTTCCATGTTTTTGATTTAATGCAGCACAGCAAAGTAATGACAAATGGCATGGAAGTTCCAAACACCTTCAATGCACCTTCAGGCTGATCTGCAGAGCTCAAAGCTGTCATACCCCAAGTCCCTTCTGGACAGAGCCGCCAATCATGCTAAACCACGCGAATGGTTTAGTGACACAGACAGATGTTCACAGAGAATGAGGCAGAGACCACCAAACTCACTCATTTGTGCATTTAACAGGATTTGGACATAGGCCTCTGGTGTGAAAGTCTAGTTCATTACAGAATCATAGAATGGGTTGGGTTGGAAAGGGCTTTAAAGTTGATCATGGGCAGTGACACTTCCCACTAGACCAGGTTGCTCAAAGCCCCATCCAGCCTGGTCTTGATCTGGTAGTTTCTTTCTATTGTATTTTTGTATGATATTTTTGTAAACAAAACCCCTCAACCTCTTACTGTTGCTGCCAACAAACCAATGGGGCACTCTTAGCCCCATTCCAGCTTTCAAACTCTGCATCCTTCCCTATGATCTTGTGTAAATTCAGAAAACAGCCTTTCAAAATAAACTCCAAAATGTATTTCTCAAATCTTCTTTCAAAAAAATGGAGACATGAGATGGAAAATTATTACTGTCTATAATTTGTGGGATATCTTTTCATCAACAATTGCGTATATACTGAGACTAACAATGGGTATGCAATCCCACAAGGGAGGTTGACAGAAGGAACCCCAAATTTTGGGCCTTCAATTTAGTGACTTCATGCTCAGCATGAAATTGACTTCAGTAGCTTTAGTAATAAAATAATATTAAAAAAAAAATTAAAGAAAAATTAGGTGTTGGCTGGCTTATCGAAAGGTAGGTGACACTTAATCAAGTGTCAAGTGTAGCCAGTGGTTACATTATCTGAGTTTTATTTCAAAACTACTCTTAATTTCAAATATTTAATTAAATACGAGTTCAGAAATTAAATTTCAGATTCCATTTGATTTTTGCAAACAATTTTAATCTACAAAAAATATCGAATTGGCCTTTTCCTTTTTTTCATGTCACCAAAGAAATCTTTTGGGATTAGAAAATGATTTCTTTCTTGTTTCTAATCAAAAAATGCATTCTTCAATGTTGATCCTTCTCCATGTATTTGCTAAAGAAATACTTCTTTGTTATGTAAGGACTCAGGCTTCTAGAACACAGTGTCAATGATAACTACAGACAGAGGGTAGCCAACAATTTATTTGCAGACATAAATGAAACAATTATTGAAGCAAAAGTGTTATATACTGTATCTGAAAGGATGCATTTACATACTTTCAATTCTAGAATGGGCTCCTTGCTTTGAAATGGAAACAGTTTTCTAACTTAAAGTAGGTAATTACACACTCCATTAAACAAGTAATTAACAGATTACAATTTTTTTTAAAAAAAGAACCTTGAAAATGAGCAATTCAGATGGTAAATGCAAAGCACACTGCTATAATTAGCATAATACTTTTTGAAATGGATTAACAAATACACAATGAAAATGAAAAAAAAAATATCTATTTTCTCCATGCAAATCATATGCAACAAATAGCACTTTATGAGCCCAACAATACCATAGTATAAAAGTAACATAGTGCATATATCTCTTAACGTATCTCTCTTAAAGTAAATAACCTCTTAATTCCCTGAAAAAATAGCTAAAAGTTTTGGAAGATCACTATTACATATGCACCATGCTATGAGCATTCCTTATATAAAGAAAACAAAAGGTCAAATGCTTTTTTTTTTTTTTCAAGAAAAATTGCTTCTTCTATTAGCTTGAAGATATATTTGAAATTTTACCTACTACTATTCTAAATATCAGGAAAATCTACCATAATGCAGAAGCATGATCTGATCCTTTATGCTTCCGTGTCTTGAGTTTATTTTTTACATATGATGAAGTTTCTCAAAATAAATGCTAATATGCCCAGATAGAGTAGTGAAAGGCATGAATGGGTTTATGAACTAGTGTCTTCAGCTCCCTCCCTCCAGACAGCACATATTGGCCATCTTCTATTCCACCAGCACAAGATGTAGACTTATCAGCTGCTGCCTTGAAGCCACGTTATATGTATATAAATAAAGGAAATGGAGTTTAGCAGGAGCGAGATCCTTTGTATATAGTCAGGTTATTTCATCCTCTTTAAAGTTACCTGTTATCATTTGTTGAAAAGGTGCTAAATATTAACTGTAGACAAAAAACGATCCAGACAGAATCTAGTGTACCCTCTTTACAAAGACATTAACTTAACATTTAACTTAATATTTAACATAAATCTCATAGATTCTTGTTTCAATTATTTTTTTTCTTCAAGAATAGTAAAAATTCTATGCTAATAATTCTTCTAACCTACAGGAAGTTTTTATTTATTCAAGCATTATTTTCAAATGTTCTTCATTCCATAAAAGGGAAGAATTAGAAGCACTAATATAATTTTTTATTATTTTTATTAAATCAAAAGTATTAATATGGGTTTTTTTAATCAGAAAGACAGTAAAATGAAATAAACAGAAGAGCCTACAAAACCAAAACTTTAGGAATACATTTTGAATGAGGTCCAAAACAGAAAAAAATATTCATGTTCTGTCACTTCCTTTTTTTCATTTTATTTTCTATGAATTTTTGAATCCAGCTACTGGCAACCCAACCTCACTTATTTTATAGGACCTGACAATTGGAGCCCATGGCAATATGGCTGCACAGGAGCAATGTTTTCTTGAATGTATTAATGTCATGATAAACTGAATTATTCTTTTGCTAATGAAGTTGACCTCTTCTGGTGTTGTTGCTAGCCAGGGCAGTAAAGATATTCAAATATCCTGGAATCACTCAAGGCTTAATCTATGTTGAAACAGAGTGGCTACAAAAAATAAAAATAAAAAAAATAAATAAAAGGAAATATTGAATAATACTGTATCAAATGCAGTATCTATGAGTTAAGACCACAAGTCTCCCAAAAAGGGAATTGTTAAAGGACAAATATGTTACGACACGTCAACATGATGGGTTACTCCCACACACAGCACACTAGCTCCTTCCACTTTCATTTACCTCAGAGTTGTTTTGATGAAGTACCAGCTCCTATGGCTGGAGGAAGAGGGGCATGAGATGGAATCAGAAGAGAAAAGGTAGTTATTCCCCTGAGAATCAACAATAATTGTAACTTCTGATAGGAAATGCAAATGCCTAATGTATCAATGTTATAAAGCTTAGTAAAGGTCACGAAGGTCAATAAGTAACACAGTTTATGAAATTCAGTAAATAAAGCTCTCGTTAGCTTCTTTCATACACACATCTTTTCCTTCCTTAGCAGTCTTTCTTGGAACACTGACCATTTAAATATCATTATAGATGGTCCTTAGACGGTCCTCATCCAAAGATCATGCATGAGAGTAACAGCAATTTGAAAGTCTGTATTTTCATTATTCCAGATACTATTGAATACTACAAAAGAAATGTGAGAATGCATTTAGAAATATGTTTTCTTGCTGTATTGTATCTCCTCTGTGGAAGAATGGTTTGTTTGAAATTATCATTTTCTACCAAACTTCAGGAATATTAAGGTTCTGAAATGATAAACAGCTGAAACTAATTTCATAATCAGTTTGAATGTAAAACAAAATGCCATAAACGGCAGCAAGGGACACTTTACTCGGTAGACTGAAAACATCTTGTAAAACGCCCAAAAAAGACAAACACCTGGCAGTTTTGACTTTTTGTTGTTAATTTTTAATCTGCAGATAGTTCTGGACTTGTTGCATTTATGTAGTTTCCTTATTTTCTAATGTAGCTTTTCCCAACAACTATAGAAAACTATTATGTTGTTAAACTGATTATGCTTATTAAATTAATACTAAAATAATCTATTTTATATAATGATTTAATTTCTCAGGAGTTTAGCAGAAACTTTTGAGGGAAAAAATCTTATTTGCAAATAAATTCTTTCCAAATATATGTGTTAATGACACATAAAGGGCAATTTTTCTCCTAGTTATTTCAGATACAGCTTTACTGCTTTCAGGAAAAAATCTTTACTGCTTTTGCTCCTGTAAAGAAAGATATTTCTTCATTAAGTATAGATTTTCCTAAAACTATGACCCATATATCTTTAGTAGCAAGTAAACATCCAAAGTACCTAGTGTTTCTGTATAAAGTAGAAAATTTATTTTATTATCTACATTTGAGTTATTCATTTGTATTTCCATCATATTTTTAAAAAGGAAAAAAAATCTCGATAGCAGATCCATTAGACTAGGAATGGACTAAATTAGTGACTGTAACGGTCAGACTTAGATGTTACACAAGCTATTGCAGGCAAAATTTTAATCTAGAAAAGTGCTGTACACAGCCAGAAATGCTGATCCTCTTTCTGCACCTGTCAAAGGCAAAATCCCTCTCACTTTCTATCTGTGGATTATTTTTATGATTAGTCCTCTTTTCAATGTCATACTTTGCGGTATAATAATCACGATGTGGGTGCAGAACCACATAAAGCAAGACTAGATACAGAAGATAACAAAAAATAATAATTTTAGAAGATAAACCAATGCAAATTCACATGAGAGATCTGGTTATCTTTCAGTACCCATTTTCTCTGTGAAAACAAAATAAGATTAATAATTGAGCCTTGTCACACACCTCAGTGTAACTCATAGGCTTGGTTCACTGCCTTAGTAAGTGGTTTCGGAAGCTCAGTACATAAAGACAGACTTTGGAGGAATTTGAACAGTTTTCAGGTTCTAGCAAAAGCAAATAGCTTTTGACAAAGACAAGTAAGGGAACTAACTTTCTTCTCTTTTGCTAAATTTAGGAAACATAGATGACAAAGCAAAAAAAATCCTATTTTATTTTGTACACAATTTTCTTTTCACTTAACATTCCTTTGCATTTTAAATGGTATTGTAAAAGCTGTATAAGTAATTTATTTATTACATCAGAATAATATTTTAATTTCCTAAAACATGGCAATAGAAGGATGCTTTATTTTTAGTAAATAGTATATATCAATTTGAACGTGAAAAATAATTTGGTTTACATTCCGAAGAAACACACTATGAAAACATTGCAGACAGAGTCACAAATACCATGATCAACGTATTTCAAAGCAAACAATTAAAATTTCTCTTATGTGATTCTCTGTCTTCTTTTACAGCACACTAGCAGTTGGCTCCCTCTCACCAGAAGTGACCAAAATCCATTGGATTCACCAGGAATATCAATAGCCAACATTAGGGTTGAAGGAGTTTTAACGCCGAAGTGACAGGTCCTATATATTACATTTAGATTATTAATTATTCTATCATTGTTGTGGCTTCCACTGTAAACCTTAGACATCAGAAGTAAATGTGTTTGACTATTTTTGCCAGATACTGTAAATTCTCAATAACTTAAGTACCAAAAGCATAACTTTGCTTCACACAATATCACACCAGAAATTCTATTCCTTACATTGGACACCAATATGCCTTGTTTCTTCTTCCAATGAGTTCTCAGAATCTCATCTTTATTAGAAGCAGACATACAATATTACCCTACTATTAAGCTTCAATACCTTCAGTATATTGAATGTCTTGGAGGACCCACATGCTTCCACGTCTGAAGAATTTGAACTTAAATTAATATATCTAGATGGTCTTAATTACAAAAGGGATGGATCAAAATAGTAAATTGGATATCAAAATACCTTTTCTTGATATTATACTCTAAGGCTACATATAACTTCAGGGTAGATGCTCACTGAATGTAACACAAAACAAGTTCTGTACCCCTAGAAGACACTGGAGACTCATCCATCCTGTTTTCTCCTTCTATGAAGAAAAGGGTCTGAAGAAAAAGGAAATGCAAGAACATGAATAGATTGGTTTCAAAGTGACACCAAAGCAAACTCAACAGGGGGAAACACCCAGACAGAAAAGCTGATACGTACTTTTAAGACATTGATATATAGTACATTTTCTGTATGACATGCAAAGTCAATGATGTCAGATGACTGTAATCTTCACCTCATATGTTAACTCTTAATTAACTCTTCAGGAGGAAAACCGAAAATATTTTTTCACCATTTTATTTTAAAAAATATAAAAATGATCAGTTGACTAGGGTGGTGTGTTAAGATGGAGGGGTATAATCTTAGAAATACATAAATCCTTGTATTCTGAAGGACAAGTATCCCAAAGGAATACATATGGAAACCCCAGCATTCAGACATCAAAGCTATAATGGGTTGGTTCCTTAATGAGAAAAAAATCACAGAATCATAAAATAAATGAAGTTGGAAGGGTTCTCTGGAGATTGTCTAGTACACACATACCCCCCCACTCAGGTAGGTTCACCTAGAGCAGGTTGCCCCAGACCGTGTCCAGTCAGGTTTTGAGTATTTCTAAGGATGAAGACTTCCCAACTTCTCTGGGGAACCTGCTCCAGTTCAACCAGTCTACATACAAGATGTATACCTATTGTTAAGATGCCCCTGAGACTTCTCTTCTTTAGGTTCTCTCAGCTTCTCTTCATATGGTAGGTGCTCCAGTCCTTTAAGCCTCTCTGTGACCCTCACAGTTTGTGAGGCTTTTCATTGAATATAACTTTTCATAGAGGAAAAATAGTATCAATTTCCTACAATTCAAGTGTCCAAGAAGGACAAAATGTAAAGGTTATAAAAATTGTGCATCAAGTCTTTACAAAGCGAATGAACATTGAGTAAGAAAATCTTCAACCTGCATTGCCTGCCTCTCTGGACCTTCATTTATACCTGTTCAATGAAGGTGTAGAGTGCAGTTACACCAAAAGGCTCACCTATTCCAAGTACAAAGCAGCATTTTTTGGTCTTATTATCTGATAATAAGATAAATCTGATTTCAGAAAAATTTGAGTGAATTAGATCAGATTTTTGGAAGAAGTTATAAATCACTTCTAAAATCTTGTTTTTCAAGAAAGATGGTTTTCAAGAAAGAGATTTTTGTAATGTTTGTCATTCTGAGTCTGATACAAAGTCTAAATATTTAATCAAGCACAGAAATACAAATTAAAGTATGCTAAGAAAAATTATGCATACCTCACTAAAGTTCCCGATAATAATAATAATTAGAGAGACAAAGTGATTGTCAGTATGCTACAGGGGACTTTCTATTTATTACGCTTGAAGCTGTAGGCAGAGCTCTTGTTTATGAGAGTTGTATGGGTGATATTTTATATTTCATAAAGCACTGCATCTATTTATCTGTGATAGATTCAGTGACAAGGAGGAGATCCTTCTTAATCTAGCGCTCATCAGCATGTATTAGGAATCTTTGCAGGTCATAGTTAGGTATGATGTATGTTTGTTAAGTTTTCAGCGATTCAGCAAAAGTGTCACCGAGTCTGCTGAAAAATCCCACATTACAATGATACTCATTAGTGCTACTTGCATGTAATTGCTTTGTACATACCTCATCCATCCAGCTGTTAATATATCAGTGTTAGAAATAGGTCTGGAACACCAATGTCAGCATCTTTATAAAGAGGGCTGAAACAAACACATTGGTTATGATTCTCAGTGCTACCTAAGAGATTTGAATGTTCAGTTCCCATTAATTAACATTCAAGTCCCCCGAGTGTCTGACTATCTCAGCTTTCAGCTCCTGTGAATCTTTTGGGAAAAAGGATGAGCTTTGACACTGCAAAGTTCAGTATTTTTAAATGTTCATACATGAGATGTAAAATTCTTACATTATATGGGAAAAAAAAGTGTTAAAAATACATAATAATATGCAAAAAAAAAAAAGTTACCATACTTCAGAAATATTAGGTATGCTTGTTAGCAGTATTTAGAATTACTCTGACAGCTTTCATTACAGTTCCTCTACCATTAATTTCTTTAAATATTTCCCCTCTAAAGAAATGCATTCAACTATGTTATAATTAACTTGGCTGCCAAAAGATATTATATATCATCAGATGCTCACCGGCCTAAGGTAGTCAAAGAGTGGCAGTTGTATTGTTCAGTGTTTAATCAGGTCAAAGCTGTGGCAACTTTAATTATAGTTATTGTCAAGATGCTGCTTAATGCTTGCAACAAACCTTGTCATATGTCAGCTCTTGAATCTTTTTCTCATAGCCATGTATGAGGGAAAAGACTGTCCCTGTTAAAATGGACGTGCATGATTCTATAGGAAATAGTGGTATATCGCTACCTAAATTTGGAGTGATTTGGACATGTAGTATGATTATAGGAAGTGAGCATACATATCTAGCAAAATGGAAAAAAAAAAAAAAAAATTCCTGCTCTTGTAGCTAACACAGAGGATAAGAAACCAGAGTAGAAAAACTGAAGCCAGCAAACTGCAAAATACTTTTTTTCTTTTTTCTTTTTCTTAATCTCAGTACATATAAAACACTAAAGCAAAATGTTATCATGTATCATTATAATTTATCCATGCGAGTCGTCACAATACACTAACGATGTAGACCTGCTGTTCGTACCTCTGCCACCTGGCTCAACAAAATGAATGGTACTTTGCCCTTTGTGTTTCTCGTTTATAATTTCTTTTGGTTCTACATAAATATTACCATTTGCAACAATGTTTCAGCATTTTTTCCACGTTAACACTTTGGCTCATTCCGTATTTCCCTCCAGGTCTATCCACTCTCTCTCTCCTTGAATCCCACGGTCCCATCTGAAGCAAGCAAAATAACTTCTTTCAAGGAAATTAATCGAAAGAAGGTTGTAGAGAGTGGGGGGGTCGGTCTGTTCTCCCAAGTAACAGGCAATAGGACAAGAGGAAATGGCCTTAAGCTGTGCCAGGGGAGGTTTAGATTGGATATTAGGAAAAATTTTTACACTGAGAGGGTTATTAAGTGTTGGAACAGGCTGCCCAGGGAAGTGGTGAAATCACCATCCCTGGCGATATTTAAAAGACGGACAGACATAGTGCTTAGAGATATGGTTTAGTGCTGGTTTGATTACATGATCTGAAAGATGCCTTCCAATCTAGGCAATTCTATGATTCTATAATTTATGATTCTATGATACTTGGTTTCAGAATCTTCTTCCTGTAAACCTGCCACATTTTAAGGATGGATCTGGTTTCATTCTCTCTGCTTGGGACAATTCTTCAACATTATTCTAGCACGTATCGTATCATCTCATACCCATAAGCAATGACTGAGATGCGTGCATCCCACACTGTGAGATGTTATGGAAAAAAATAGAGCAGTCTCATAATTTGTCTGGCAAGCTTATGTTTTGGTAATCAGTAATTGTTTTAAGCAGAAACACCTAATATCTGTCAGAGTACAGAATAGCAATTTAAGGATGAGGAAGCGAAGAAATTCCTTTGTCTCCTCAGTCTTTCGCTGCTCTTTCTTTGGTGGTCCAGTAGCTGTGCTCTACGTATGGTCTTCTGAGTGGTGAGCTGAAGGCAATAATCACTCCTCCCTGTGTAGTGGCTGTGGTCCCGTGTTGGGGAGGAGATCAGGAACTGGGCATGGGAGCAAGGCCAATGGGGCTGGAGCCGTGCCAGCAAGACCCATGTCCCATTTTACCTGGGGCAAGTTAAGTTGGGCAGACCCAAGGGTGGCAGAAGTGGTCAACCCCAGAGTCCAGGTCACCACACAAGGTTGTGGTGATGATGAAGGTCTGGGTCAAGCCACGAAGTCAATCCACAGGTCAGAGCCAAGTCCAGCAGTGGTAACCAGTGTCAGAAAGAGCCCAGCAAAGACTTCCTAAAAACTGCCATGATTCATCCTGATTCAGGCGTGTCCTACTTCATCCTATTAGATGTGGTGGATTCCATGCATTCTGTGTTGTTGAGCAGCTGGATAAGGGAGCATGAGTGTGAAACAGATGATAAGTAGCATTTTGGGCATGAACATTTTCCCTTTATAAACATGCTTGTAAAATAACGTACTGTGTGTGGATCAGACAGTATTCAGAGATAAGCATGCTGTGTATTGCATGTAAAATAAGTCTGTTGGTAAAATACTGAGCCAGCATTTGGTTTAAATTGACCAGGGGCCAGGGCTTATTTTCCCTCCTTGGTCAGATGAAAAGAATAGTATTAGTATGTGGTTCAACCACAAGAAAAGAATGAAATTGTTTGTTTTCACAGATATATGCCAATGTGGGAGGAATACAAAGACTTGGGAATCCTGAACTCTTCCATATTCATATTCTCACGGACCATAACCTCCCATAACTCTTCCCTTATCTTTTTGTTGAATCAGTTCATGTCTTTTCCTCTGTTTCTCGGTGTTCAGATTATCCCTCATTTGCTGCAAAGATTGTAAATGCTAATAAAACCATTCTGTGTATGTATATACATCCCACCATGGTAAAAAACCAATGGATCAGCTATCTGTCTTATAGAATTTCAGTGTCCTTTCTAATAATTGCTTTAAAAAACAATAGAGTAATTTTTTAAAAAAATTAAATCACCCACTGATTCATAATCAGTCAGGATGAGAATGGGCATTACTTTTCATATATTGCAACAAAATCGAGAAAGCTAGCTATAAACTTCTTTTCTAATGGTTGAAGAAGTGTTTTGTGTACCTCAGTGTAACCTATTCTAGATATCTATTGTTTTCTAACTCTACCAAAAATAATTAGCTTCAGTTTCCAATTACGTATAGTCATAACATGAAACAGAGCTAAAACCCAATCACCTTGATGTCCTTTTCTAAGGAAGAGTCAAGATTCTTGGTGATTCATAGCACTAGAAACCAAATTTTGTTTCATATCAGAATAAGTTCTCTAGTTAAATTCTTTAGCAATACCTTTTTTTTCCAAGAAGGATAGAGTGATAGAAAAGTCAACAAGCAATATCAAAAAACTAGGTACAATAGCCAAAATTCTTTTGCACTCTGTTATTTCATAAAGCCTGAATTCTATAGATGCACATTTCTTTGCAGACAGCTAAAAGTATCCTGGTGCAGGCAGATTGGGTGCTTAGGAGCTCCTAAAAAAATCAGGACTTCTGAATTATTTCTTTTGATTTTGGGAGTTGGAAAACTAACAGCTGGCTTTGGAAACATGGTAGAATAATAGATTCATAGAATAGTTTGGGTTGGAAGGGACCTTTAAAGGTCATCTAGTACAAAACCCATGCAGTGAGCAGGGACACCTTCAACTAGATCCTGTTGCTCAGAGCCCCATTCTACTTGATCTTGAATGTTTCCAGGGATGGAGCACCTACCACCTCTCTGGGCAACAGGCTCCAGTGTCTAACCATCTTCATTGTAAAAAATTTCTTCTATATATCTATTCCAAATCTACCCTCTTTTAGTTTAAAATCATTACCCCTTGTTCTATTGCTACAGGCCCAGACAAAAAGTTGTCCCCATCTTTTTTGTACTTCCCTTTAAGTATTGAAATACCACAATAATATTTTCCATGAGCTTTCTCTTCTACAGTGTGAACAACCCTAACTCTCATCCTGTCTTCACAAGAGTGGTTCTTCAGCCCTCTGATCATCTTCGTGGCCTCATCTGTAACTGTTCCAACAGGTCTGTGTCCTTCCTGTGTGAGGGCTCCAGAGCTGGACACAGTACTCCAGGTGGGGTCACACCAGAGTGGAGTAGAGGGGTGTGAAATCTCACGGAAACACTCATGATTTTTAAATCTTTAACTATGTATTGGTAGGCTTTAGAAAGGTACATTCTTTTTAACTAAGATTTTTACTACTGTAACACCTTTTTTAGTTTAGGGATTGAAATCCGTAAGTAATAATAGTAGTCCTCTTGAGAATATAAAGGTTTCACTGGATTGCGAAAAGTTATTAAAGGAGGTTACTTTTATCTGTTAATCTGTCATCATCATTATCTCTCTAAAGTCAAACATATTATATTACCTAGGTTTCGGAAAATGGCCATGGGTAGGATGGATGTTTATCAATTAATTTATACTATAGCTATGCAAATGACTGTGTTTTAGTGTATTTCTTGAAGGTGTGTTTTCTGGTCTTAGCATGTATTTTTTTAGATAATTTCTATTCTAGGTTTAAGATACACAAATCATTGGACAAAATAATTCCAATAACTGATGATAATAAATAGCTTACATTTATATAACAACTTTTATCTTGACTGAACATACACTCTGAACATACAGCATATCTGAATAATGCCTTAATTTTTGTTACTTCAAACACAATCCATCCCTCATGTCTACCTTCTCCAACTGCTAATTGCTATTTTGCAGTTGTAGGCAAGTGGACAGACAGCTCTTCCCATATTAAGAAAAAATATTAAGGGGATCTCTGAAGGATGTCTTTTGTAACAAATTTCAGTGGACAGGTGGAAATAATAGAACCACTTATAGAAAATTCTGGTTGCTTTTGACGTGTCAGAGTGGCAGCTGTAGGGTAAGAATCATTCTGAGTATATGTTAATAGCAAGCCCACAGACTCGTCCTTGAAAAGCGGGGGTTTTTTTCCCTTTTCCTTTGGGGGTGTTTTTACATGAAATTGTATCGGAGATTATTACAAAATAAATAATTGATATATCTTCCTTATTTCTCCCTTTCTGATGTTGGTGAATAATGCTTATTGTATGAAGAAATGGGAATCTTTGTAGTGGCATTATTTGCACACTGACCAGGGAATTATCACAGTTCCAGAGATGTACCAGTCTCCCCAAAGAAATCTTGAATGTATTTAAAAAATGAATGATAAATAAGCTGTTCCTGAGATGGTGATGACAGCAACAACAAACAGCAGCAACAACAACAAACTACAGCAGCAACACAGACCTCAATTTTCAGATTTATCACAAAACAGAAATTCTAGCAGTAGATCCCGAGGTAAATATCACATATTTAACAGCTCTATATTTAACATCTCTATCTTCTGTGCAGTGTTATCCTTCAGTTATCTTGGTATTTGGATTGATCATTCACAAATTCATGTTCTGTAAATACTGAACGGTTAACATTAAAAAAAAATCTCTATTGGGAGTGATACAATGCAGAATGTTGTACTTCAATGTATATAGAATTAAAATCATGTATCAAATATTTTTCTTCTGTGAACTGCAATGATATCTAGTCTATTAGTGATCATTTGGAAAAAAAATATCAATAATCATTTAGAGGTGAATCTCTCAGAAGTAATAATGACCTAAATCTACTTTCACTAAAAACAGTGGTAAATTTTCATTGCATCTAACAGGAAGAGAATTTGGCCAGTGCTTTGAGAACTTCACCTTTAGGCTAAGCATTATTCAAGTGTTTCATTAAAAATTCTGCTTGTTTTCTACTTGGTTATTATTCCTATGGTGAGCTTAATTGCTATTATATGAACAGTGCATTTGACTGGAGCTATTTATTAGTTTCCAGTTGATAAGTATTCACTTGTTATACACAGTTTGTGGTAAGTTATGTTAAACAGTACCCTACTTCTGCGAGTGTAGTTCAGATGATGAAGTCTGTAAGTGTGAAACCGCACAGAGCAATTAGTTTCTGTTGTCATTAACAACTGACAGAACACCATTATTCCTTCAGACGCTGCGAAGTCCTAGTCCTTCTACTTGCATGAGTAAGTATTATTCAGGCACTGCATTATGCTCAGCGTGTGGTTAGGGATTTTCAGAGGTTGTGCAAGTTTCACATTCCACACATGTACAACATTCCATTCCAAGCTCATACCGGAAGTATTTGGTTTTGAACCCCTTTTTTTTTTTCCCCAGAAAGGACCATTATGACCATAATAGTAGGCAGAAAAACTGTGACAATTAATACTACTGTCATATTCAAGAAACATTATTTTTTCTAGCTTTTTTTCTATCTGTTATATATTGAATCCTTAAATGCACTTGCTTTCAGTCTTTAGTGTTTGACTCAAATATTTAATTCTTCCTTTTTATACTGTACAGTTATGGCCTCCTCCGACTTCCAACTTCTTGTTTAAATATGGAGCCTTGTCAGAAACATCCAAAAAAGTGCACAGATCCCCAGAGCAGTTGAAGGAACAAAGGAGAAAATAACTAGTCACAGACATGCATTTTCTAAAGCACTCACAAAATTGTGAATTGGCGAGACAAACAGTGGATGTAGCCAACGTACCTATTTAGCCATCATTTCTCTGATAAAATTTGGCATTATTTCAACAGTTAAGTGTTACCTAGGTGGATAGTTCCAGTATCTCTTTAGTACACAAGACTCAAATACCCCTTTCTTTTCATAATTATTGCAATCAACAAATATACCTTCTGGAAATACACCTATTTAACTCTCTATTATCTTCTAGGATCACCTCAATACAGGCAAAATTTGTTAATTTTCAATATGTTTCTGTATTCTTCAGGTTTTGACTGACAATTTCTATGTAGATGTGTATCTCTTTTTCCTTCTCATAAAGGAATGTACTGCAATTCAATATACTGCAAATATACAAAAGCTGGAAATATAGGTATATGATGTATGATATCAATGTTAACACTACGTATGCTTATTTTTATGGAAAGCTGCCTATGTTTAAAGAGTGATATTTTGATATGCTCTTCGTTTTCTCATATTGAATGACCAAAGCTAGTATTTTTATGTGTATTTTCTTTTATATTTTATGTCTTCATTACATCACACACATCAAGTACTCCATTTTCTCATCACAACTCTTGTTCAGGAAAATAGCGTTTTCACGTGCTAAATATTTGTAAGAATGAATGTGCTCCTCAAGTCTGTGTGCAGTTTTGTATTTTACTTAAAACGTCAACTTTGTGTACCTTAATTTCAAGCTATGTTGAATTTCATGCAGATGAGGATGTCCAGCATTCCTTCTGTTTCTTTTCTGAGTTTAACCTATGTGTTTAACAGGAGCCATTCTGTGTCATTTTCTCAGTGAAAAAAAATTGCTATCTTAGTTACCTAAGAAAAAAATATATTTTTGTAAGTTTCTAGTATGTGAGATTGTACATAATTATGTAATTTAAATTAGAGGCATATAAACCTTAGTAGTTCTGAATAAGTTTCTGTTTTAAGAAAAAGAATAGCAACAGTGACCAAAATGCTAAACCAGTAATGTTTTCAAAGTCGTGTGGTTCACTGAAATGCACATATTTCTCTGAGAACGATGCAGAAAAAAGACTCTTTACAGAATAATACAGCTCTTGCATCTGTTTTCACCGTATTTGTCCTCGTACATGAAAGTTTTCCCAGGGCACAAGAACAGGTTAAAGGCTCCTCGGATATTTTCATGAAATGGACAGCTTAGGAGTCAGAGCCAAAGGAGAGGCAAAGGCAACTGAGAGACCATTATGTGGATTAATTCAAAAAGCCGTTTTAGCCTTTGGAAGATATCCCAGTGTCCTAGAATTAGGCAATGACAAAGTTGATCTTTATGTCTCTTGTGTGCAATCACTTACTTCTCCACCTTTCAGCTGGCACTGCCTGCCCTTTGGCGATTACTGAGAATGTAGCTGAGTTTTAACTCATTAATGTGATAACAGCTCAGCAGCCGACACCGGAGGCCTTGCGCTTAATGGGCATGTTCACTGAATTCCAGTGGGATTCCTTTGTTGTGAGAGAGAATGGATCAGAGAGAGCAACCTGATTGCTCAGCAGCAGCAAACTGAGTCTGAGAGGAGTTATGTGAATGACTCACGCCAGTCGTCTGAAGGAGTGGGGACTGTCACTAAACTGCTTTAATGCCTTTCCCAATATTGAAATTTTAACATGACTAGGGAGAATGTAAGAAACATAAGGAAAATTCAAATGAGCTAGAAATATGAAAACAAGCCAGTCTTACCCTCAACTTTCTGGAAGATGTCGTTTATTAATTCTACATAGTTGTCAAATCAGGTTTGTGTTTTCATTCAGACTAACAAGACTGATGTCAATACAAAGTAACATACTATAAAATAATCTGTCAACTGTCTTGTAAAAAGAAAAAAATAATGAATAAAAAACCCACCTTGGTAGTGATATTAGAGTCTGTTCTGGCTGCTCAGTAGCTCAAGTATCTTGTACTATCTGAAATATTTTTTCTTGTACAGTATTATTTAATGTCTCCACTTATTCATTGAACTATACTCTATGCCATTTTGCCTTATTTATTCTCATCAGTTACACAGCCAAGGATGTTATTTGCCATTATTATAGGGATTTGGACTAAACCTCCTCGATAATAACTTACTAAGACACTTTTGTATAGCAAGGTGGCAATTCCCTGAAAAAAGGAAGTTCTTTTGTTACATGGCACTACAGAGAGAGGGGTTTTTTTACATATTTGACCCTACATCCAGGTTTGTCTAGAGTTCTTTTGTGGTTTAATGACATACTTCCTGTACATGAACAGAAAAGCAAGATTCCAAATCAGTAGAGAGGAAGAGCTTCATGTGTGTATCTCAAGTGGTCAGGCAGTTGGACTAAATTGTCATTGTAGGTCCCTTCCAACTGAAATTATTCTATTCTATTCTATTCTATTCTATTCTATTCTATTCTATTCTATTC
>JAOXNO010000033.1:62335869-62381702 GCA_028565335.1 Limnodromus scolopaceus | reverse complement strand
TATTCTATTCTATTCTATTCTATTCTATTCTATTCTATTCTATTCTATTCTATTCTATTCTATTCTACTCTATTCTAGTCAGTATAGGTGTAAACCAAGGGTGGAAATCCATACAGTCTATGCCAAATACAGAAGTCTGTAACTAGGGACAGGATTCTCTCCACAGCTCAGAAGCTTAGTAGCAGATGGCTTTTCACAGCTTGCCGTTTTGAGCAAGAGTGGCTTTTTGAATTTCCCCAAAGCTTCAATAGAAAGTGACCCAAAATGTCACAGTTTAGCCTCATTTTAGGAAAGATAGAACAGTTTGGAATATTTTGCAAATCAATTTATTATTTTTGACTAATCCTGGTTACATTGAAGCAAGTTAATAAGAGTAAAGAGATTAAAAAAAACCCCAAACCCACCACCAAAAAACCTGGGGTCTTTTAATTTATGCTTTAACATTCAAAATTGCTCCTGCTTTGGCTATAGTGAAAGTGTTCCCCAGTGGCATAAAGAAATGAACCTCAATACCACTGAGCATGTGGTAAAGTGTCAACACCAATACGGTTCTTAATCAGATAAGAAACAACTTCCATTCTTACTGCCAATATAGTTCTCACCTCTTAAGGCATTATCTGGTGAGTTTAAATACCTCAGAAGACTGGGCTTTTCCTCATAAACTATTTTCTTCTCTATGACATCTTTTTTAGGTCATTTTTGCCACCAACTATGGATAGGAATATCAAGCTACATAAAATTCTGTGTACCAGAAATGGTGACACACATCATTCACTTACTGAACTGTAGAAAAACCATATGTTCTATTCTACTGTTTCATGCTCACGATTAATGCTAGATAAAATTTTAAAAGGTTAATTTAGAAAATGATCCAAGTTTAAATTATTTCCTTATGTTTAAAAAATTCATGGAATCATACCATCTCATGACAATGCCAGTTTTTCTTCAATAGGAAACAATATGAGAACAGTCATAGGGCAATAGATCCCGTAAATGTCATTCATCTAATTAGTCTCACAGGAACCACTGAAGTGGTGGACATGGTGGGGATGATTAATGTGATAAAGGCTTGCAAGATCAGTCACTTGAGGTATGCTGTTATCTTTTATTGTTAACTTAAAGAACAAAAAGACAAGATTTCAAACAATATGAAAAGTCAACTGAAAAATTTAGATCTGTGGAAACATAGTTCTCGTACAATTCATGTTTCATCGGTGCAATGGCAGATTATTTTTGAAATTCTAGTATTGACACGAAAAATTATTTTGCTCGCAGTTCTTCCACTGTTTTGATTTCTATCCACATCCTCTTGCCAGCAGCTGCTTCTGGATTGTTTATGTAGACTATAGCTTTGAAGGTGGGCCAGAGTTTCTGTAAAGGTGCATACTCTACTTCTGCATGAGATTTATCAGGAACTTCACAAATAGAGAAAGCGCCCCTTTTTGAAAAATCAGTGATACTTTCTCCTGAAGCACCTGTATTGGAATGGGGTGGGAAAGATTAATGGGCTCTTCTTTTCCTTACCTTCATGCTAGAGTGTTACTGGGATTGTATTAGAAGTACAACGTGACTGGTTCAACTGGGACCAAAGAGGATAGAGGAATGGAGACAGGAGTCTCTGAACTCCTCAGTTCTTACACTTCTGGCTTCCCAAATGTATTTATCAAGACATGACAAATGTATGCAATTCCATATAAAATTTTAAAAGGCATTTCTTGTCCACTGATCAAGGCATATGTACAGCTCCCAAGGTTTTATGGCTTGTTTTCTCAAACTGTGAGTCACAAAAAAAACTCAAAAGAAGTCATAAATGTTAAGATTAAAAGAAAAAAAAATATCAGTTGGTAAAACAGCTATTTAAAATAGTTTGCTTTACTCCTGTCTGAATTTGACCTTGAAATACTGTTATAGGGATTACAAAAGTAGTTGAGCCAAAAAGTGAGTGTGTTGGGAGAAGGGAAGGAATGCCACAGTGTTGGTTAGTTTGGTAAACATCACATCTGGTTTTATAGGTAGGACTCCCAATATATAGGGAGCTATGACTCCTAATATATTAAATTTGTTTGTTAGCCACACAAGTTAAATTATGTATTTGATATATTTGAAGACTTACATCTGTTGGAATGATAAACAACCAAATTACAGTTACACTCGGACAAATCTAAAATGTATGAATCTATCAGTGAAACAGAAAGGATTCATGACATAAAACTCAGGAATAAGACTGTGTAGCATACATTGAAAATTTAAATGGTGGTGTAGTGTCATGCCTCAAACTGTGGAAGCGATTCTGATCTCTGTATTAATTACATGCTATCAACCTCTGTAAATCTGCTTCAGATTTTTACAGTTGACAAAAAGGCAAATATCACATCCTAAAGTGATAATCTTAGCTTTTGGGAAGGATGTTTTTATTTTGTAGGTGGATAATCTAAGCAATGGGTAAGGCGCACAGTCTTGGTAAAAAAAAAAAAACAACAAATAATAAAATAAGAGATAGAAAAGGGAATAATGCCTTGCCATGATGACTAAGATTATAAAAATTTTGTGAAAGTCAGTGAACTATCTGTGCATACACTATGCTATTCCTGGGATTTGAAGACAATGGACGGAAGGATAGCACTGAAGTTAAAAATG
This sequence comes from Limnodromus scolopaceus, assembly GCA_028565335.1. Taxonomy (NCBI): domain Eukaryota; kingdom Metazoa; phylum Chordata; class Aves; order Charadriiformes; family Scolopacidae; genus Limnodromus; species Limnodromus scolopaceus. The sequence goes on along the minus strand of JAOXNO010000033.1, from coordinate 62,379,065 downwards.
AAATGCTACCAAGAAAGCTACTGAAATAAACTGTAAGCGACTTACTGGTTCATGGATTTTGCAATTCAATACATCCTATGGGAATTGCTTTAGAAGTGAACATTAAAAGTTTAACACCAAGTAGTGTGGAAATAAACATTTCACAATTTCTAACCCTTGATTTAAACTGCCTTCTGTTAAATATGAATATTTTTGTTTTAAGGTTACACTATGTCTGGCAATAATCATAATAAAAATATTGAAAATGATAAACTGATTTCTCCTGGAAAAGAAGCTGGTATTAATGAATGATTCAGCATTTGGAAAACAGTATGCTTATCAATATTGACAACAGACTGACAGTACAATGACTGAGCAGAAAATGTCACTGGAATAAATCAGTGATCAGGTTTCCTAAGTAAACCTGGTAAGTTTTCCACGGAACTCTCTCATGGAGACAGAGAATTTTCATAGACATACAATAGCTTTATTTCTACCTCTAAAATTATTTTTTTTCTGAAATCAGTATCAGTATTGTTGTTTGGTTATTATGACATAAACATATTATCTTCTTTATTTCCAAGTGGTTTTGATAACTATTTACTATTAGCTTATGTCTTTATTTGCACATGTGTATTTCCAGTGGTTTCTAATAACATTACTGGGAGTTGCACAGGGTCCAGAATCAAATGACAGCCTGGTCATCTTTTTTTGTCTCTCTCAAAATTTTTGACTCGGGGGGGAAAAATATAGATATATGATATGACTTTTAAAAAGCAGTATCACAAGTGATATTTTCTGCTGTTCTGTAGCATAAAGGCTTGTTCCATACCTTTCAGATCTACAGAGTTTCTTTCGTTGGGGTTTTTGTGGCTTTATTTTTCCCCTCCAGTCATAGTGTTTTCTACTGTCCTCGCAATTTTGAATGACATTTGGTGTTGGTTTTACTGTTTTCTCTTTTTTTTTTTTTTCCTCTTCCCACTAAGTTTTCTAGTGTTGCATATGCAATTACATGAAGGTAAATACATTCTATGGAATATTACATAGAGACGTTCAGGTTATAGATAATCTTACAGTAATTCATAAGTAATGAACTCATAGTTCATTACTCATAACTCATAGTAATGTATCGGATTGAACATTGAATAGTTTTGAGAAAGCTATATCTGTCCAAACAACTATGTTCACGATATTTTTTTATATGTTGATATCAATGTTGATATGTTTGATAATTTTGATAAAGTTGAGTTGAATAGTCATCCATCACATAAAATACAGACTTAGGAATATACTTTCTCAAAGAGTACAATTGGTTAATATATATATTTGTAAATGCGTTCTATAAATAGGAAAGGAGGAACCAACCTATCTTTAAATTTATTATTCAAGATTTGTTTTGTTTGGGTTTTGTTTACTTTTTTTTGTTTTCTTTGTACCATTTTTCTGAATGATAGAAAAGTAGCTATTTTAATCAACAGAAACTATGATCATAGAAATTTCCTAGATTTGGGGAGAGAAAAAATGTTTGCCCATAAATCTGGATAAACATTTTGTATCAGATGACAAACAATGAATCAAACTTAATTACTATAATGTTCATTGCAGTCCTATTTGATACAAGTTTTCTCTAATCCCAGAACCTCAATGAGGTTGGAAGGTAAACCCAAGGAGAGATTCTTTTTTGTTGTTGTTCTTGAATAATATCTTGCAGGTGGCTTTTAATTTTCTAAAGATCACTTTGGCCTATAAGCTTGGCATAACTCAGAAACTCCTATCAGCTCTAAAGTTTATCTTTGAAAATAACCCACAACATTCCTTCTCTCAGCAAATATAATGATTATAGTGAAGTAAGAGCTTTGCAGAATTTTTTGTGATTATATACTTTCAAATTCAGGTTTCAAAGCTATATAAACACTGTGTTCAGTGCTTCAGTTTGTTCATGTAAATTAGTCAGCAAAGTCTTCCACTAAAAAAATAGCAACGTGTAGCCAGAATGTCAAAGTTTCTTTAAGTAGCAGGAAATGATGCTTTATAGCTTCTTTGGAAAAAACAGAGCTACTGTAATTCTGCCCACTGATCTGAGTCACTGTTGTGCTCTGCCAGTACAACTGAGAGGCAGATAATTTCTCAGGAAGTAGTTTCTGAAACATGTAGTAATCATAGCAACAGGAATTCAAAAAAAATCAACATCTTCACCCATGTTAATACTCTGGAAGTACTTACACTTTAATTTGTGTATGGAACTACTTCTTGTTGCTTGTTAGTCAAGAAATACCTTGTCTGTGATTGCATTGTTTTATTATTTTATTACTTTCTTGGTAATGGCTTAAATTTTACCATCAGTCTTAAAATTCATTGCATTGTGTGTACAATTTAGTGTTTTATTTATTGTAACCCAGTAATGTTTTTTTTAATGTATGCATAGTTAATGTAATAAAATTATTGTAGCACCTTACCTTGAGAGCTGTCACTGAGCTGGTGTTTTCACAGGCCTTTTATTAAATTTGCTGTCACTAAGGGTTTTTTTGACTGCAGTTACACAATAGCCTCCTACTGAGATATTCTTTCTGCCCTTGTTCCTATCTGGATTTAGAGTTTTCGGTAGCCAGAGCTGTACATTAAAGGTCATTTTTTGTTGAATGCCAGGAATTAATACAGGCATGTGTACACATCTGTCTGCTAAGAAAAGGCCACCTGAAAATAAAGTTGTCTTTATCTTGGGCAGTGATATGTCAGGAAATTAATTTTAAAATCCAGGACACTTCTGTTCTCTTCACCATTTATTCCCTCGTTGTATTTTACCAGTCTTAGCAGTCTAGTTACAAGGATGTGAGGAGGTTTTTCAAATAATTTTAATACATCCTTACCAAGACTAAGCTTCTATGTGTCTGTGTGTGTTCACGTTTGACTGAAGGATCAGTTTTTAGCCTATAATGGATAGAACGGCTCAGATGCCAACAAGGATAACAAGCCAGGGAAAGCTTTTTCATATTCGTGTGCTACTTTTACTGCAACAAAATATTTCAAATCATCATGTTATATTATAAAGGAACAAAGAATGTGGATACCAAAACTGTATCAAACAAGAATTATTTTGGCTATCTTTCTTTTCTTTTCAGTACTACTTTATAATAGGTTCCATATTAACAAGATATGGGGCACAATTCTCTCTTTGTTTACTTTTATTTCATGCTGGTGCATCTCTGTTGATTACAATACAAACATTGTGTAGCAGAATGGCAAATCAAGCTTCATAAGTATTAAGTTTATTGGATTTTATTAGAATATTTTGATGAGTCTACTTTAACTGTATTAAGTAAATTCATCTCCCAGGGTAACTCAGTAGCTATTTAGCAATTCTCACTAATACTAGAGATCAGGTTGTCCCTAGCATGAAGATGCCTTCTCCATTTAAAGCTTCCCTCTTCCCTTCACGACAAGTAAGTTGACAAAAACTAACAGATTTAGAATCTGGCCAAGAAACTAGAGATAATTCAAAATGAAATCACTGCCTTTAGAACTTCAGCTCTTGTCAATGGACAATATTGATAGTCTGAATAACTAACTTCATACACTGAATTATCTTACCTCACTTTCTTTTGTCCAGGAGAAGGAAAGCAAAAGCAAAGTTTGCAGAAGCAAACTGAGCTCATCACATGTAGTTGTGGCCAGGTAGTAAAGTCCTGAGATATTTAAAAACATAATGGATAAATAATTGTTAGAAAAAGTCTTCCTAACTATTTTATGTTTTTCACCTTACTTCCCTTCAGAAAGGGATGTTATTTTTCTCCTGATACTCTGTAACATGTTTTTGACTAGTCATTCTACATATCGTTGCTTGCAACCCTTTGTTCTTAATTTGTTTCTCTTCACAATTTCTTGTTAGTTGAATACCTCATACATGCATCTAGACCAATCTTTGCCTCTTTGAAGATCACATTTGCAAGGCATGTATATAAAATCCCTATACACTGTGTTTTGTTATGCCATGACAGTGTTAGAAAAATGCTTAAACACTGTTGTTGCTTACATTATTTTTGTGCACTTTATTTGGGTTCAAGGTACTCAAGCAGTAGTTATATTCTTATTACATCTGTCTGTTACAGGCTTTTGCTCTGGATGCAGAATTACCAACTCACAGTCATCAAAAGTCAGTTAGATTATGGCAGAAAGCTAGTCTGATATAAGGAAGATAATTTTTTCCACTGAATTAATGAACTATATGTGCACACAGAAGTTCCAGGTAATATCAGAATTGCAAAAGGAGAGAAAAATATGCAGCCACCCAGGTCTCATGTGGCAGAGAGTGCCAGAGCCTTTTGCTGGGAAACAATGGCAGTAGTAAGAACTGCTGTGTGAGGTGTGACCTGGTGCGTGATCTGCTCAGTGTGGTGGCACAGCTTTGAGAGGAAGCAGAAAGGTTAAGGAGCACCAGAGAGTCTGAGAAAGAGATAGACTGGTGGAACCATCCTCTGTCCTCCCTGAGACAGAAATGGGAACAACCACCAGGGAAAAAAAAACAAGATCAAGTGGATCCTGCATCCTCCCCCTGCCAGGCTGAAGATAATAGCTTAAAGGAAAGGAGTCAATGGAAGCAAGTCCATGCTCAGGGCAGTGGGTGAACCCTCTCCTTGCCCACCTCATGTTTTACAATGAGGAAGATGAAACACTGGCACAGGTTGCACAGAGGTGGGAGATGCGCCATCCCTGGAAACTTTCATGGTCAGGTTTGACAGGGCTTTGAGTACCCTGATCTAGCTGAAGATGTCCCTGCTCATTGCAGGGGGTTGGACTAGATGACTTTTAAAGGCCCTTTCCAACCCAAAATATTCTATGATTCTATGATTCTCCTTTATCAACCTAAAGGTCTCTATTTATCAGAAGGATAGAAAAAGATATGTCTTCTTTCTCATTCTAAAGTTGACAGGTAGAATGAGGAAAGGTAACAACAAACAGGATATCTTTGACCAAATATTTCATTAATACTTTCTGTTTCTCAAGCCTTGTTAGTGGCAAGATTGAGATCTGGACTTAAGTAGACCAGGACGGAAATCCAGCGGCAGATCATTAAAATATGAAACATTGTATGCAGCAAAAAATGAAAATATTTCTTATTTTTTTTTTCATAATACAGTATATAAAGTACTTCCAGTTAAGGCTTTGCAGATAAAGCCTGTATCTTAATCCACATAAGAGAACTGGCCCTCAGCATGAAGCAGAGATCACCATGGGTATATAGTGATTTCATTTGTATTCCTATCTAAGAGGAAATATGAAGGTTGCCTTCATCCTTTTACTTTGTATTGTGTTTACTCTTTTTTCTTCTGATAGAGTTTTCTGAAGTAATTGAAGACCTAGAGAAATTTTATCGAGGGTAAAATGATATGTTTTTAACAGGCCGAAAGAAGTGAAATGACATTTTAAATTAAACTTCAATAGTATATTTTCTAAGCACCATTTCTGAAAGCATCTTGGGGAATTTGCATTTAAGTTTATGTAAAACACTATTTTTTTCTCTGATTTCTCTGCTGGAATCCACGTGTGGCACACAGGAATGTCTTTACTTGTTTCATGCTACTACCAGAAATTAATTAATCTAATCTGAAAATGTGTAAATAACCTAATAGATTATTAAATTGAAAGTAATGAACAGGGCATTATACAGTATTTGGCTCTTCTAACAACAGCAGAAAGCCAAGAACCATTTAACTGACAGACATTTTCTAACAGCTACACATTTGTTCTAGTTATGTTCAAGGTTGAGTTATGCAGAAAAAAACTACAGCAATTAGAGCAAACTCTTGATGAAGATGTAGCACTACTTTCCATAGGCAGCAATATCTGAATAGACTTTTGAATGATTTTGAGAAGTAGTAGCTTTTGTTCTGCAGTTACAGAGGTATCTACCTGCTGAACTGCTTCAGCTGTCTCCTGCTGGGAGCGCAGTCTAACTGGTTATTTAGGTTCACTCAGGCATACCCTCAAGGACGTTGCTTGTGTTGATATAAGTTCGACTTCCAGAAGGTTGATCAAAGAGGTAATTTTAATGTCCTTTTGACCCTAAAATTACCATAACTTTGAAAAATTATCTTGAGTATTCAGATTATTATTGAATTGAATTTTATTTTTCTTTGTTTCTCAGTACTTGAATCTGTTTTGTCAATAAATACAATTCATTTTGCCCATGACAGTAACTGGTAAGTCATCTCATTTTCTTCATCTCAAGCTATGTCAAGCTATGAGCTTTCTCATCCTATCTTTCTCCCAATCCTGATGAGGAGGGTGAGGGAGAGAGTTGCTGGGTGGGCATCTGGCTGGTGGACAAGGCTAATTCCACCCCAGGTGGGACAAATCTAACTCCACCACTTTTTTAACTTTTTACTAGCTCTTTAAACAGAAAACTATTACTCAGGAACTCAAGATCTAAGAGTTCTGTGTATGAAGAGGAGGGAAATTTCTGGTGTTATGTGCTAGGGCTGACTCTTCAGTGAAAATGTGCCAGAGGAAAAAATAATACTGTCAGGAATAAGAGGGAAACAAAGCTTCGTACTCCCAGTAGGATTCAAAACAAAGGAAAGATACAGAATCATTCTTACTGAAGGGTATGATAAAACCTTTTAAATGCAGACTGTCATATAACAAACTGAATTCCATCCCATTTACTCAGAAAGACAAATTTACTAAGATAGATCAAACTCACAATCATTTAAAATAACTTGAAAAGCTTTGTGTATGTATTTGTTTTCTCATTTCTTATATTTGAAAAATCAGATCTTGTTGCAACTCAAAGCTGGTAGACAACATAAACACTGATAGCACTGAACACGTGTTTTCGTTGTAAGGAATCCTCTAAGGAAACAGCACACACAGGAAAACATGATTTTTTTTTTCTTCTTTCTTTTTCTTTTTTTTCCTTGTTTTTAGAATGAGAGCAGGTCATTATGAGCACCAGAAGTTCTGCTTTTCCTGCTCTACTTCTAGACAAAGCAATACCATTTCCACCACAGCCCTGTTCTAAGAGGAGCAAAAGTATTTTTATTATGGTTTATTCTTTCTAGCCTTATAGAAAGTATCTGTCATCTGAACAACAATAACTTCAGCAGGTGTTCATTATTTTTTTATATATTTTTTTTTTTTTATTTCTCTTCAGGGACTATGGCCACTAGTGCTTAGTGCACCACAGGGTACATTATAAACAAAAGCTGCCCACAGTGACAATTAAACTACTGAAGGGGGGACCAAGAGAATTTCTTCAAGAAACAATTACAGCTTGCCTCATACTTTATGCAATATTGCAGAGGAAACCTCTCTATATGCACGTACATAGAGTGTGCATGCTTTATGTGAATAAAAGTGCGTTTGCACAAGAAATTTGAAGAGGGGGAAAATGGAGGAAATAGAGAATAAAAGCAATTAAGCTTGTAACTGTCTATATAATTTTCGGGCTGGGTGTATTTCTTTGTAACTGAAATGTTATTTGCTATTGTCAACTATTAACTAGTAGAATGTATTAATTCTACCTAGGATGATTTTCATACTGCCTTCCTAAAATGCTTAGTTTATGCTTTTTCAACATTTATAAAATCCAGCTGATTTGCTAGTGGAAACTCAGCAAAGTTTGTGGATTACACCAAGCTGAGTTGGCGAACTGCACAAAGGTTGTTATGCCTGAGGGACGGTATGCCAATGTGAAGCTCGTGAAGTACAACAAGGCCAAGTACAAAGCCCTTCCCCTGGGTCAGGGCAATCTCCAATACCAATACAGGCTCGGGGATGGATGGACTGAGAACAGCGCAGCAGAGAAGGGCTTGGAGAGTTTTATAGATGGAAAATTAGATATAACCTCGTAATGTGCACCAGAAAGCCAGTTGTATCCTGGGGTGCATCAAAAGAAGCATGGACAACAGTTGGTGAGAGGTGATTCTCTCTGCTCTGCTTTTGTGAGACCCCACCTAGACCACTACATTCAACTCTGAGGCCTCCAGCACAGGAAAGTCATGGACCTGTTAGAGTGAGTCCAGAGGAGGGCCACAAAAATGATCTGAGGGCTGAAGCACCTCTCCTATGAAGGAAGGATCAAACAGTTGGGGTTGTTTAGCCTGGAGAAGAAAAGGCTTCAGGGATATGTTATTGCAACCTTTCAATATATTAAGGGGGCTTATAAGAAAGACGGAGGGAGACTTATTACCAAGACCTGTAGTGACAGGACAAGTGGTAATAATTTTAATCTAAAATAAGGTACATTTAGATTGGATATAAGGAAGAATTTTTTTACAATGACCATGGTGAGACACTGGAGCAGGTTGCCCAGACAAGTTGTGGATATTCCGTCACTGGAAATGTTCAAGGCAAGGCTGGATGGGGCTTTGAGCAACATAATCTAGTAGAAGATGTCGTTGCCTATGACAGGGGAGTTGGAACCTTTAAAGTTCTCTTCCAAGCCAAATCATTCCATGATTCCATGATTTTATGAATTCATCAGATTATCATTGAAATTCTAGCTTTATGGTGGGAGTCAGTGGATGTATGTGTTAATAACAGAAAATCCAGTGTCTTAGCCACTTCCCTGTTGAACTGGACAGGTGAATTAAAGCTCAGTTTACCATCCAGCATCTCCATACTATACTCTATATATATATATATATAAACATAGCATACTAGAAGGAAGTTTGCCATAACACCTGCCTATGAACTAGGGTTTCCTCCTCATGCTGCCCCCCAGCAGCTTAATATAGAATGAACTAACAATTTTCATTTTACAGAGAAGAACATGTAGCTAAATGCAGCAGGCAAAGCTTTCCTTTTTCTCCACTACTTGTGAATAAAAGCAGAAAGCATTTAGTTTGTCAAAAATAATGGAAACCTTCCCTGGGGATATTTTCCATCTTGGCTTTTGCCATCACGCATTCTCAGATTCACATCGCTTTTCACGTTGTAGGCTTTTGTTGTTAAGGTGAAAATATAAGTAATTTAAAAAATAATATCCACACCATTTCCTTGGAGGCCATTAGTGTTCTTCGCTATTGTGGTTTTTTTCTTTTTATATTAATGAAGCCAATTTCAGTTCTTTTTCATTTCCTTGTAAAATGTATAACACTAATGGATTAGACTGATTTCTTCCCATGTTAAGTCTAACACTATGTAATAGTTTGTTTATACAGTTGGTTGCCTTAAAAATAGAAAAATTAAGGAAAAAAGGTAGGAAAAGACCAATTTTATCACTTATATCATTAATGGATAAATTCGATGGCACAGAAGTGACAATGTTGCTGACAATGACTTTTTCAAAGCCAGATCTCTTTAGTTTAGTGTTTGGGAAGCTAAGCAACAAGCAATGGGAAGATGCTATTTGAATTGCAGCTGAGCTAAGAGGAGAAGGATCCACACAAAAAAGGAGAAATCATTACTGTAGAACAGTAGTTGGAAGGAATGGAAAAAACACAAGCAAGAGCATAAGATGTGCAAAAAAGAAAGGTATTTGTTCCTCTTTTTTTCTTTTTTTTTCTTTTTTTCTTTTTTAATAAATTGTTTTTCTATTGAAACTTTCTTTTTGCAAAAGTAATTGTTTTCAATTAATTCCAGGGGTCAGTTTCTTCATCGCTGTTAAAGCCAAGAACAAAATTTTCTTCTTTCTTTTAATTTTCCCTAGGAAAAATAGGAAATAGGATTACAGTGTTTACTCATCTTTCTAGATTTATCATTGGTACAAGCTACAGCATCACATGTGGAAACAGATTCAAATGGTGAATTCCTCAATATTATTGTGTAAAAGATTCTTCTGTTTTTAAAACAATATTTTGTTTTGCTATTCAGGAGATTTTAAAGTCCATACTCCCTGAGCCTCAAAGCAGAGTTTAGCAGAAGATCTGATGAGTCATCTAAAAATGTAACTGAAAAAAAATTGCATTACTGGCTCTGTTCCAACTATTCAATATCTTAAACAGCATTTATTCCCTCCCTCTAGGGATATTTTATATATTACAAGGCTTCCTTTGAATGTTCACTGACTAGTTTTGACCAGCCTAGCTGAAAGAACAAAGCTATATATAAATCGTGCATGCACAAAGAGATTCTGTCCTTCTTCGTGAATGTACACTTGACAAAATATAAAACAAAAATGCGTATGAAGATGCTTCCTTGGCAGCTGATGCTCTAAACCACCAGTTTTATTCACACTCATACATACACAGCTTTCCCTCAAACTATTTGGGCTGTGGTAGTTGAGAGTTGAGAAAATTTAGCTCATTGACATGAGGGTTTGTAGAGAAATGTGGAACAGTTGTGGTCTGAGGATTTGTGGCAATTACATCATCTCTGCTACATTGTAGATCTCAGCTGTTCTTTTCCTTGCTAGCTGTAGTAGAAAGGGGACTTTCTCTCATGGGAATATTTAAGCTGTTTTGCTCATGTCTACCACTTTACTACACTTCCTACATTTCCTAACTTCATGAACATAAAGAAAAACAAATCAAGCATGAATTCAGGAATTTGTAAGGTCCTTTTAGCTCATTACACTTGGAAGAGGATTCTCATAATTCTGGCTGGAGAGTTATGGTGTCTTTAATTCTATCACTTTCCCGACAGTCAGGAAGAAAATTACACACATAATGTGGACTTGGTGAGGTTTATTTCTTATGTCATAGCTCAGTTAGAAAAAGGCTAAGTCATATTCTGTCCAATGCTGTTTGGTCCATTTTTAAAGCTTGATTTGAATGAAAGCAACTTTCTGTAGTAAATCCAATATCATCAGTTATAATCTGAGAGCCAAATTCCTACACTTTTATGCACACAGAATAGCCCAATGACTAATCCCTGACTTCAGAGGACTAACTCAGAGATGATACATGTACAATTAGTGTTGCTTTGCAAGCAAGGATAAACAAATTAATCCTAAATTAAGAAAATATTCCATCGATTGGGAATAGAAAGGAATAGAAAATCCACCACTCCAATTCTTTTCTAAGTAATCAATGTACTGTCCTAAATTTTACAAATAAGCCTGTGAAATTAATCTAGATCTGGGAGTATGAGTAGTAAGAATCCTTATTTAAACTTTAACTTTCTGAAATTAGAATTACTTCAAGTGTGGAATATTACCTGAATTTTTAATTTTCTGAAATATCAGAGATATCTCCTAGGAGATAGCCAAAAGTACTCTGTATAATATAACATAAAAACAACAATAATAAATTAATATTCATGCCAAGCCATCAGTTTCTATTATCTAAGGAATTTTAACAAAATCCTTGAACAAAAAAAATGCAGGTGGGTATTGATTCAAACACAAGAGAAGAGTAAAACCCATAAGCAATTAGGTTAAGGATTTTTGTCCATGGCATACAGGAAGTCAGATGAAATAATGATAATAGACCAAGGTTGCTTTAAAAATACTTTGAAATAACGGGAAAATTTACTAAAAGAAAACTAATCAAACTGAAAGCAGTAAAAGTTACTGCCCTAAGAAAGGTTTCAGATGAAAGAGAAAAAGCAGCGCAAAGACATCTTTTGAATGAAGGTGAATTTAATATTGATTGTGAGTAGATTGGCAGTGACTGCAGGTAACATTCAGAGTTCGGAAAGTTTACTGTCTCTTATCAAACACAATATAATTCTAGGTTAAAACAAAAATCTCAAAGGATTTAGGCCCTAAATTCTAGGAGTTTGTTCCACAGAATGGAAGTCAGTACTCTGTGACTGGTAGTTAGGTTTAAATATTTCAGAGAAACTGTTAAGAGCCTTAGAACTGGATCCAAATTCATTATCTCAATAAGTAAGAAGACGCTTAAACCTTGCACTCCCAAGGCAGATTCTTTTCATCTAATGTTAGATGGTATATCAAACATGAAGCTTTTTACCAAGAGACATAGTAAAGAAATAAGCACCACCAAAAAAGTTTTTATCCCACATGTTTTAGAGATCGATCTTAGAATAGGGTGAAACACTTTCTGGAAGTGCTGCTCTTTCTCTGCTGACTGGTGAAGTAATTCTAGTGAAGTCATTCTTCACTAATTCTCAGTGAAGGCTGAGGTCATTCTGGGGGATCTCAGAGCATATCTAAATGGTATGAAACGACTCACAGCAGAGACAAGCTTTGAATCTGACCATATAGACATTTCACTTGAAGGTACACTTTAGCCTTCTCTTTAACTATGAACACCTCTACTCCTCACTGGTGAGATCCCATCTGGAGTATTGTGTCCAGCTCTGGAGTCCTCAGCACAGGAAGGACATTATAGAGACCTTATAGCAGCCTTCTGGGCCCTAAAGAGGCTACAGGAGAGATGGGGAGGGAATCTCTATCAGAGAGTGGAGTGATAGGATGAGGTGTAATGGTTTCAAATTGAAAGAGGGGAGATTTAGATTAGATATCAGGAAGAAATTCTTTCCTGTGAAGGTGGTGAGACAGTGGAAGAGGTTGCCCAGAGAAGCTGTGGCTGCCCCATCCCTGGAGGGGTTCAAGGCCAGGCTGGTTGGGGCTTTGAGAAACCTGCTCTAGTGGGAGGTGTCCCTGCCCATGGCAGGGGCGTTGGAACTCAGTGATCTTTATGGTCCCTTCCAACTCTAACCTTCTATGATTCTATGATTCTGTGATTCCACGACCTGCTTCTTAAAGGACCAATGCTTTTTGCAAATGGCTTCACGTGTCTCACTATATATGATCAAAGCCCTCATCCAGGAAAGTTTCAGTCTGGTGACATTCAGCTCAGTATCTTGCAACATGCTAGCCCCCTGGTTATAGAGTACTCTGAACTTAGAGGAACATTCTTCAAGCTTCCAGTTAAAGCTGTGTGGCTTCTGGATTCTATTATGAAACATGATCCAATTAAGTTATTTGTGCCAGAAATAAAATACAGAGGAAACAGTTCTTTCCGTTTCATTAGCACACTTATCAAGAAGAATAAAGATCTCCATTCTTCTCCTTGTTCCATTAACTGTTCTATATTTTCTGCAATGGTTGTTTCATGTAAATTTGTGGACAGTCTTAAGAATTTTAGGTTTGGTCTCAAAATGAATCACATTACATGGTATTCTTTCAGTGGTGACTTTAGCAGAATTCCCAGAGTACAAAAGGTGAGGAGACTATCTAGGAAGCATCATATAAGCTTGCCTTTTTTCAATATACTTCCTTAGGCATCAACCAGGTATCATCTCCAGTCTACAGTCAGTCAGGCTACATGATTAGATGTTGCTTTGTTCTTTCGCATTATAGTTCACAGCTTAACTGTTCTTATCTGAGCAATATAGAATTAGTGTACTTCTTATTTTAAACAAAAAAGTTGAATTTGTTTGTTTTCACCTGCTGGTGGACCAGTGGTTCCTCCTCTAACACAAAGTATTTTTCATTCTTTCCTGCAGAATAACAAATTTTAACATGACTGCTGTGAATGGGAAGAAATTGATTCTGGCTCTGTGTTTTCTTTGGTGAGAAACGCTCTGTAGGTGTAAAAACAGAGGTAATGTATTTTTGTTCAGAAACAGGAACCTAATTTCTTAAAACCAGTATAATATAAGATTTAATTATTTAAGCACATAAATGATGAGGATATTGAGAGAACACTAGTACAAGGCATAAAAGACTACAATACCTAATGAAAGCAGAGTTAAAAATTACTTCAACTAGCTGTATACAAACTAGTCAGGTATACTATTCACATAAGACATTTATTCTTTAAATATTTTTTTTCTGATGAATCTTACTCCAGACAGCACAAGGGTAGAAGTAATTTGTGAGCAGCAAAAATTTTTAAGAAGCTTTACCGAAAGCACTAAGTGTAATGCAGCTGGGCTCGTAAGAGGTAAACTACAGAATCCCAAGGGTCTGTGAAGAAAACAACCTCTAGAAATAAAGGTAATAGACTGGCTACTAAAACCAAGCAAGTAAAAAAATCCCAGCTCTACATCAGCCTTATCTAAGGATTGAGAGAAGCCCAAAAGCAAGTCAGTTTTAAGACAGATCTTTATCAAATTTGAAAAAAAAATAAGGGAAAAAAAAAGAAAAAAAAGTAGTAAGTATAGTACAGTTAATATGGAACTGGATTTAGTAGCACAGGAGACTCTCTTTAGCAGTGAGTCTCAGAAAAGACATCTTTTCATTCTAGTTCTGCTTTTGCATAGAGACAAGCTCTTGCAAGATTAAAACCACCTAATGCGATTGCAGCTATACAATATTTAATAAAATAATGGAAAAACCTAGGGATAGTTGCCACTTGAAACTCAAAAAGTCTGAATCTGTGATCCAGTGTGTTTAGGAAAAGAACTAAGATATTCACTACTAAACTTAAGAACTTCATCAAGTCTTTGAAGCTATCCTTTCTTGCTGCAGTTTCCCTACTACTATTATTTTCCAAACGTTTCTGTAACTTCTGAAGGTGGTACTACTCTTAGTGCCTTATTTCCTTTCTTTTAATGCCCTCTAATCTTAAATGTTCACAGTGTCCTACTGCTCTCTCCTAGAAATTCTGCAAAACTTCCTTTAAAATTTGCTGCCTTTACTTACTTTCTGAGAGGCTACCGGCAATTTGTCATCAAACTATAAAGTCCATTTGACACTGTGTATTCCGGTACTTGCACATCATGTTGCAACCCAGTAACTTCAATGGTTTTTTTCAGGTAGGTGTCTGCGTCCAATTTAAATTCTACTTGCCCAAGGGCTTTCCCTATAGGAGCTGCCCTAAGCTTTCACACCTGTACAAGAGACATTTTCCCATTTAACCTTGACCCATATCCTATTGCATATAGTTTAGGTAAGTGGTTTTTATAATATTGATGTTAATTTTCTAATAATGCAGTCTTGAATTGTTTGTAAGCCCTTAAACTCTGTAAATTATGATGCAGAATTATTGCATTTGACAGGGTATCTACAACGCCCTTAATTCCTATGGTCTAGCATCTAAGGAATTCAGAATAAAGTACTATGGGATTAGAAAACAAGAGGAGTTTGTCGTTGACATACACAATGTAGGAAGGTAGCAGAGATCTCCTTTAATTTAAACTAAAATAATACACTCAAGTTTTTGAAATTGTAGTAATTTTTCCCAGCATACCTCTTCTTCCTACTTTTTTTTTTTTTCATTTATCACCCAGGCTTGTAATGCTTTTTAGGTTTTCCCCACCATCTCCACATCTGAAGATGAAGATCTTCTACCTGAAATCTTGCCCCAGACTATTTTTTGTCATTATCCCACCTTCTGATTTTACGACACATATTTCCTGGTATCTTATTAAAAAATGCCACCAATTCACAAAACTGATCCTTTATATTACACTCCCCTGTGGGTCACAAGCAGAATCTTGCCAGTCTTTCCATATCAAAAACAAGTGATTCTTAGACTGGATTGACTTGCTTTTGTGCCCTTATTAATTATGAACCTTAAATATAAAAAAGTTTGCTGCAAATAAATTATGCTTATATGACCCTGAAGTGAAACTACCATCCTGAACTTTTAGCTAATATAGCAGTGGACTGTTTTCACACTATGTTTCATTTATTTATTCAAATTGCTATTCTCTTACCATTTTGAAGTGGAAGAAAATGATATGAAGACTCTGTTCCTTGGAACACAGTAAAATGAAACACTCTGTGTGTCATGATGCACATTTTCAAGTGTGTAAACCTGCCGTTAAAGCACTTGAGAGACAGTCTTGTTAAACTAGATATGATAAATATTAATTTTTTTTGCCATTAGAAGAGCCCTTTAGAAAGCCATATCCCTAACCCCATCTGAAACTATTTTAAGATTATATTGATTTTAGAGACACTGATATGTTTCCATATGTTCTCTGCCAAAAAATTAATGTAATACTTGAATAGCTCCAGGATTTACTCATAAAATCTATATAAATAAAAGAATATAGCCATCTAACTTGTTCTAGCTTTATAATATCTACATAAAAATAATGTTTGAAGATCTATAGCCTCCCTTTAAGTTTAACAGCTATGAGATTTTTGCATTCACTCGTTCTTGATGTTTGCAAGGACTATGTTCTTTGTAGGCCTTCTCTTTTATGCCACTTTCATAAAACTGATATCTCCCATAAAACATTCAAACTCTGTTCTGATCGGTAACCTTAATGACACAGAGATTCTTACAATGAGATTTCTAAAAGCAGCAGAACACGTTTTCCTTCATATTTTTCTTGTTTCTCTAGTTTTATGGGTATATATGAAAGGCAGAGCTACTCTCTATGACTTCCCTACATATTAATAAACTGAAAAAAAAATCTCTTTCGTGTGAAACAATTTGCTTTTGAAACAGCTATATGATATTGCTCGTCCTTGGTTTTGGATAAATTTGAATGCTTTGGAGGGAAATAATAATATAATGTGAAAGTAATAATAAAATGCCTGCTAATAAAACGACAGTACACAGTGATACTCATTCAAACCTAAAATTAATGATTCTCTTGAACTAAGAAAGACAAAACCATAATAAATAAAGCCATTTAAGCCTATAATGGTGGTCACTTCTGGTCCTTTTATGGGTTTAATGGCTTTAAAATACTCACTCTATGTGGAATTTGTAAAACCATCTGAAAATGTAGGGAATATAATTTTTTACTAACAGAGAAGCACTTAAAAAAAAAATAGTAATATGTTTCTTTTAGGTAGAACAACACATTCTGGAGATTTAATGATTTGATCACTCCAATGAAATTCAGTGTGTACTCTAAAATTCACAACTTAAAGCAGGGTGGCTTCCTGAAGATACTCAGGAAAAATATCTTCCATAATAATTTCTCTGTCAAACCTGCAATATTAGATAAGCTGGAACATAACTTTCCAAAGACAGGAATATTGATATAAAGATTTGGAGTGATGAAGAATCAATGTTTAAATGCCATCATTTTAAGGCATTTTCATTACATTAATAATAAACTCTAACGAAAACAACTTAGCCTGGAATAAGCTTTATCGAGTTAAAATTCAGGGGATTTTTATGGGATCAAAGCAGTGGGTGATAAATGCCAAATTTAAATATGTTTCATTTTTTGGTGGTCTTTAGCAAAACTTAGAATTCAATTCAGTTAAACTCTAATTTGAAATCACTAGGATTTTTTTTGGTCAGAATTTCTGACTCTGTCCAGCTGTGCTTTTTTTTATTTCTAGTGTCAAAATTCTGTTGCAATGCAACACAACTACACTCATTTATACAACATATAATTTAAATTGAACTGTGATGTCTAAAATTGTTACATATACAGATGGATGAAAGTTTTGGAGTCAAAATTGAAACCAATCAAAAGTCCATACCGGAAAAGCAAGTTCTCTGGGGTTCAAAGCAATCTCTTCCCCAGGACTGCCCACACCTTTGGCTTATGGAGTTTTTTTCATGGGAAAGAATCTTTTCTAGTACAGACTTTACTGTCCTTTATTTTACTTATCCCCATGCATACGTTTTTCGAGCACATGTAATTTTATTTGAGTATATACATGGTACTTCTTCAGTAAAATGTTGATCCTTCTGTTTATCCCTGGTGCCCAAACACAACAAAAATAAAAATTTTCTGTCCCCTGATAGTCTTCTAATTTGGTGAACGTTTAATCTACATGACTGATTCAGTTTTTAACTAAATACCAGGTTAAAAGTTCCATCAGGAAACAGCTAATAGTCTGTGTCCCAACAGAGGGAAGGTTTTCTGGACTTGTGCATTATTGTTACATAGGCTGGATTTTCCAGTCAGTGTCTTATATGGATGTTGAAAATAAATTTTAAGCTAATGTGATGCAAAGTGGTCTCACTAGGAAGTGCGGTTTTCACTCACATAGATTTGCAATCTCATTTACTTGCGTAGACTCACTAATCTGATTGTAATCATGTTACTTATCTTTTAATTTTGTGTGTGGCAGATGTACATCAGAAATGACATACAGGTGGGACTATCATATATTAAATCAATTTAATCACATTTAAATATTTCAAGGTTTGGTTTCCTGTACAAAGCTGGTCCTTAAACAGACAAACTAAAACTACATAACAAAATCATAGTTACGTACTCATCTCTAAGCAAAGTTAAAATCTTTTAACATTATGATTGACTTTAAAATAATACAATTATTGCCCACAATTAAGAAGTCTCAACCAGCTGTTTGATTACTTTAAGAGTGATAGAAGAATTGTAATGATTATTGAAGAAAATATATATTTTCCCCCTGTTCAAGGGAAAATTACAGTCTTTAAAATTTATATTTATAATTTAATATTTCATCTTAATAGAGATATTACTATGCTCTCTCAGACACATATGCACAATGCCTAATTAGATTTCATCTTGTCTGGTTACAGGCCAAGGGGAGTTGGACTTGGATCAAGAATATCAAGAATCCAGGAAAACTACTTAAATTTGATTTCATGATTTCAGATGTACCTTAATTTCTTGTAGCACTGCCATTTGTGGTGATGATACTTCTGAACACAGAAGTTCTTCCAGTGGCAGTAAAGCTGTTGCAATTTCATATCGGGTGGGAGTCTTCTAGTTGCAGTAAAGCTGGTAGTACTTCAGGTGATACCATCCCTATTTTGTACGTCAGTCCCTTCTCCACTATCAATCTTTATGACATTGGCTGGCAGCACCTTATTACTGCCGCTAAAATCTCTCATGTCTGGGCCTACTCCTTCAGCATTGGAATGGGCTGCCCAGGGAAGTGGTTGAGGCACCATCCCTGGAGGTATTCAAGAGATGGGTAGACATGGTCCTCAGGAATATGGTTTAGTAATTTTTAT
Source organism: Limnodromus scolopaceus (assembly GCA_028565335.1). Lineage (NCBI taxonomy): Eukaryota > Metazoa > Chordata > Aves > Charadriiformes > Scolopacidae > Limnodromus > Limnodromus scolopaceus. The sequence continues at coordinate 62,360,364 of JAOXNO010000033.1, read as the reverse complement.
TTCCTATTTCTTATTCATTTTTTTGTCAGAGTTAGGTTGATGGTTGGACTAGATGATATTTAAGGTCCCTTCCAACCTAGACAATTCTATGATTCTATGATAATAGTGACACATGATGCTTTAGCAACTTCTGTAGCTTCACCATGTACTTAAGAACACTCTGTGCAAGAAACATTATATTAAAAATATATATGTAAGAAAAAGCATTTTATGCAAAAATGAAATTACATATCCTCCCATATCTACTTGTGTAGATAAATGACTTTTAGCATATCTAACTCCCAAAGACTTTATATGCCGTCCCCAAATGTGCTTCTCCTGCATCCAATCACAGGTCCCATACCCCTGTAGGCAGTAACCCTCCTCAGTCCAAAAGGTGAACCAGAGACCTGCTCCTATCAAATTATGTGATGAGTGTCACAGGTGGCCACTGGGACTCGGTGTCCCCTGAGATGGCCCAGGAAGGGCAAACGCAGGGTGTCCACTTCTCTGACTGGCTTACTGGGTTTCTTCCACATGTTCTTTGTCCTTGCTCCTTCATGTTTGTGAAGATGGACCTTTTACAGGTTTCTCGCTCCCCAGGGATGGGCCTGGGAATAGCTGCATGAGGGTATTATTTGGGTTTTCACACATGTCGATGTTCCTCCATCCTCCTGTGTGTGTTGAGATGAAGTTTTTGTCACATAACTGGACAGATCACTCAGTTATACTGTGAAATCACAAACTAAATGCCATCTTGACAAAGATATCTTATAACAAGCAACTGATTACTGTGCTGAAAGTAGTCCTTGATAGTTAGATATGCTTTATCTACTGAGCCCAGTTTTCAACCAGTTTATATAAGAACAGATATTGTAATCTTTCTTGGAGTAATACTTTCTTGGAGTAAAGCTGCACAGATCTTGCACTGACAACTTCATCTTCCTCTTCACTTTCTTTTTGTCTCTGCCTTGTCTTAATGCTGTTGGCAAGATCAAAGTCCTACAGCAATCAAGGAACATCAATCTTAATAGAAGAATGACAATATTATATGCTTTTACCTAAACTTTTCATGTTGCAATAAGAGAAATCATACTATGTTATTCATTAATAATCCAAACTAATATAAAGGAATATTCACCCAGAAAATACATGAAAATAAAAATACAGATTCAGTCATAGAAATTTAAGGACTTATATACAGAACAACTTAGAAAGCAACTTTAATTAACCTAGGTCTATATTACAAGCTAAAGCTACCACAGTTCTGTCAGTCAAACAGATTGTAGACAGACATCAGGCTACAATTGGCATACAGGTGGAAGACCCCTGTCACAGTTATGCCCTACAGCTGCTCATTATTACCCTTTTGCCAGCAGAACTGGGAGGGCAGTAACCTCCAGCAGAGTCATTTCCCATGACTGATCCCTCAGCCTCTTCAAGCAAAATCACCCAGGTGAGCACAAGAAATTTAAATAGCTGGCTTGAGGGCAAGAACAGATATCCTCTTTCAGATCTAGCTGTGCTGGTGGCCCTAGTCCTTTCTGTGCTGGAGTCTACACTGCTCAGAACATCCAACTGAGTTGCAGATGTTTCAGGACAACTTCTGAGACAAGCTGGCTGAGACCTACGCACGTGCTGTTTAAGCTGAGTTGTTAACCTGATGGAAGCAGATTCTCTGGGAGTCACTGTTATACACAGGCAGGTGTGGTTTTCTCTATCATTTAGAAATTTGACTGGTTTCCTCTGAATCCGGATTAGACAGAAGCGCTTCACCAGCTGAGATGTGAAAAGGGGTGAAAAAGGGGACGGGTAACTCCTACTGCTACATCAGTGCCTGCAGAGGTATCTGTTTATAGCTTTAGGTAGTTAATAGGGGTAAGTGATGTGATCTCTGATTGACATGGCTATGTTTACAAGCAAAGGGGCTTTACAGACAGTATTATAAAGCTGCATTAGTTGCTTGAGACACATTGTAGAAAGACTTTCTCTGTGTGTTCAAAGCATGGTTTTTTCATCTATGTTGGTGTCATGGTGCCAGTAAAATACTGAAATTGCATCAGATCTCAGGTTCCAAATGTACTATCCAAAAAATTCCTTAACTCAAAGAAAACTGCAGTAAAAGCAATACATAAGACACTTTTACTTACATTCTATCAGCTGGTATCAAACTTCAGCCTTATCTAAGTTAATGCAGTTAAACGTGAAGATGTTAGGAGGCCAACTGCAATTATTGCTCAAACTGCCTATTCAAAACACAAATCCTTTTCAGAATATAATAAAGAATAATTCGGCTCACTGTGCTTTTAAACAGTGCGATATGATTTTATGGATAAATCTAACCTCTATTAAGTACAAGAAAACATCTTAGAAAGGAAAAAGCATTTTCGTATTTGTGACACACTGAACACAAAGACTTTGAGTGATTATAAATGCATTAGCTTTAAATATTGTGTTCCTTTTGTAACTGGGTTAAAACTGCTGCTAGGCAGCAGTGTTACCTTGGTCTGAAGGGATTTAGCAAAACAGACCTTTTACTCAGGCCCCTTTCAGCCGCACTCTAAGGAGGGGCTGGACATGGGCACAAAGCTCAGAACACGCATATGAGAAGAGTAATTCCTTTTGCCAGTGTCTTTCAGCCCCTGCAGGTCAGTGTGTTATCACAGTGCACTTTCTGAATCAGCGATACAAAGGGGCTGTGACTCCAGTCATGATCCTTTGGCTGAAATTAACATCATTCAGTAAAATGTACTGAACTTCAGTATAATTCAAAAAAAAATGTAGCAAAGTTACGTGAGCTTTACTTTGAGGGTGGCAGAGCCCTGGAACAGGCTGCCCAGAGAGGTGGTGGAGTCTCCTTCTCTGGAGATACTAAAAATCCAACTGGACATGTTCTTGTCCAGCCTGCTCTGGGCAACCCTGTTTTGGCAGGGGGTTGGATTAGATGATCGCCAGAGGTCCCTTCCAATACCTACAATTCTGTGGTGAAGAGACAACATGAATACAATAGGGAGGTCTTTATATTGATTAAACACCTTTGTGCCAGGGTCCTTAACAGAAACTTAAGCTGATCTCTTCATTGATAGTTACAGTACTTATATGAGAGAAATCAAGCTGGCATTTGTAGGTTAACATGCACTGTAATCACAGTCATTCTGTCATATGGAAATATTCTAATTTTATAAGTTTGTTCTGCAGAGACATTAACTCTGGCAAGTCCTACTTTTGCTAGTGCTTATGTCCCCTTTACAATATAAACTTAAAGTGAATCAATTATATGTTGACTAGCATGAATGCCTTTCTCCCGTAGCCCCAAGAATCATAAGTGAGGTAACGGCAGTGAATAAATGTCCTTAAAGATAAGCTGCAGTAAAAGCTTCGATCTTAAATGCTAAAAAAATGTCTGCCATGTTTAGTTCCATAAACTATTGCTAGTTACATGAGTGGCAGATAAACTTTTCTCTTGATTATTGCAACTTCTCCTTTAGTCTCTCTGATGCTAATCTTAGCTCTTTAATCTATTCAAATCATAGTGGCTAAAATTGTCTTCCTCATCTCCCATTTCTTCTGTTACATGTCAATGAAGAGTACAGGTAGTGATGCCCTCTTCCACAGTGCATTAGATATAAGAACTTCATCTTCTTTGAGACCTTATACAATTTAGACCTAATTTTGTTTTATGATACCTCTTAATCTCTTCTCTGCATTGCCACAGCTGAAGGTCTTAATGTTCTGTTCTCTCCAAATTCTACTTCAGATTTTAATGCTGATTCGTTTGCAAGCAGTATACTCACTGTTCCAAAATTTTCTCATTCAAAACTTTAAAGAAATAAAGTCCTTCTCTGAAGTTACTAGTGATTACAACACTAAGAGAATAGGGGAGAATAAAAAGCAGTGTGGTAAAGGCAGAAGTTACTATTTCTTAAGTTTCTCCCACTCCTACTGAGAATATAACATTGCCATATTTTTTACAGTAAGAACATTCACTTATAATTATTAATAAATAATTCATAATTAATAATGATTGATAAGACTGTACCTACCCCGAATTGTCTTACTCATGGAATACCCTCAAGAAAGCTCCTACTTAGCAAAGTGCTTCTCTGATTTAATATGAAAGAGAAACTTATAAACCCAAAATAGATACTTCAGGGTATGTTCCTAAAAGTTTAATTACCTGGGTACGCTAATGGCCAGATTTTTTTTACTTTTCAGAATCTTTCACTGGAGTTGCCAGATGCTGGAAATGATCTTTCCAAATGGGAAGCCAAAAACATTCCATCTCCTTTCTGAAACTATTTTTTTTGTGTATTACATACATGCAGTAGCATTAATTGGCTTGCTTATCTGTTAACCCTCTTTGCAGCCCTTGGTACAAAACGTCTCTTGGAACATATTTCTACATTCATTAATTCTGACAATTTATCATCTCTACCTCATAGTTAGTGTGTCGGTGAGAACAAATCTCACAGAGAACTTCTAAATGATGTCCCCTGGGATGACATTCCGTGGCATACTCAACCTTACTGGTAAGGTCAGTGACACAGATTTGCTTTCAACAATGTAATCCAGGCCAAGAGTGACAGCCAGACTATTCAGCATGACAGAAGCAAGAAAGGTATGAAAAGACTTTTCATTTGTAAATGACAGAAGCAAGCCATACTGGGAATTCCAAACTTTGCCCAGCTAGGAGCATCTTTGAACAGAATGGATCACTACTTCTTGAACTGGTTTAAGATGTAGAGGGTGGGATGGCAGAGCTTTGGCTTCAGCATTTCCAGTGTAAGTAAGCAGAAATGTATTCTTGTAGAAATTATTAATGCTTTCCCAGTGATTCTGCCATCAGTCTATGTATTTACAATCTTTCATAGAATCATGGAATGGTTCATGTTGCAAGGGACCTTAAAGATCCCTGAGTTCCAACCCCGCTGCCATGGGCAGGGACACCTCCCACCAGACCAGGTTGCTCAGAGCCCCATCCAGCCTGGTCTTGAACACCTCCAGGGATGGGGCATCCACAGCTTCTCTGGGCAAGCTGGGGCAGTGTCTCACCATCTTCATAGTAAAGACATTCTTCCTAGTATCTAATCTAAATCTCTCCTCTTTCAGTTTGAAACCATTACCCCTCATTCTATCACTCTACTCCCTGATAGAGAGTCCCTCCCCATCTCTCCTATAGCCCCTTTAGGGTCTGGAAGGGGTTATAAGGTCTCCCTGGAGCCTTTTCTTCTCCAGGCTGAACAACCCCAGCTCTCTCAGTCTGTCCTCACAGCAGAGGTATTCCACTCCTATGAGCATCTTTGTGGCCCTCAAAACATCACTTAACCATTGACAGTCCTTTTCTTACCCTCCTATTTTACGAAGAACAGATGTTTCTTTAAGCTCCATTTGATATTATGATTGCGATGTCTGTCTTCAGTTGTGAACTTTCAGGAACAGCATAACCAGATGTTTAGGTATCAAGTCTTTAAATCATATGAAGAAAATATAGAGCAAATACATTCATCAAGGGGAAGTTTTCCACATGCTAAAATAATGAGAGTTATCTTAACTCATTTACATAGACATAGATACTCTTGTGGTACACTTGAGAGCATTTAGAAATCAAAAATTAATTGACATGAAGTGAAAAACCGTAGAGACTACAGGAGAAGGGTGAAGCCATTGGAGGTGTTGGTGGGAGTGCTCTGTTTTCTATCTGTGTTGATACATGCAGCCTGTTGTGTGCACATGTATGTATTGCAGGTATCTGTACATGTGCACCTACTGGGGACTCAGACTCATTACTGGTTGGACCTGGGAACATGGAGCTGCAGCAGCCTCAATTCCATGGGGCTATCAGACTTGGCAGCTACTAATTTCTACTTCAGTCCTTTCTGTCCTTGCAAATTACTCTTCTCACTGCCACAGACGTACAACTTCTCTTAGTCAGCAGCTGCAGAGACAGTAATGGGTTTATCTAAGAGAATTAAGGTCTATTCAGATCCCAAGACAAAAAAAAAATTGTCTCACCCTTGCTTTAGTTGTATAGATGATGAATATCAAAAAAACTATAGCAGCTGCAGGCTTGGGTTCAAAATCATGTAAGTACTGTTATGTACCTTATTTAAAGCTTGCAGCTTTCAAGAAAAAATAAAAAAAAAAATATAAAAAATCCCAACAAAACAACCCAAAGAAAAAAAGATTCATCTATGCCCACATATTGAGAAGAACATGATTTAAATATAGAAATAATTTAATTTGAAAAGGGAAAAAATACAATGACATGCATATGAACTGTATAAAAAAGATTTTAAGATATCCCCTGATGTTACATGAGCTCTCTTTAAACAGTCACTGAGTAAGAAGTCTTAGTAATAATGTTCCTCTTTACCACAATAATCTCAGTTATGAAAGCTTTTAAGCAAAACAGTAATGACTACTGTGTAATTAAAAAGAATGCCAGGAAATTGTTCTCTCAACACTGAAACAAATTACTTCCTTGCCATCCTGAATCTAGCAATTAAGATTTTACCAATGAAAAGGGAAGAGAAACAGTAATAAAGAATTTACTTGATCATGTTACAGAAACAGAATCTTTTGCTTTTCATGTTAAGGCCATCATAAACATGGCGTTCATGCGAGGTCACAGTAAGGAAAGACATCATCAGCATCAATACATCAGTATATATTTTTCACATTTCCAAATATCAATGCTATCTTGTCACTACAATAAAAATAATAGAAAGGGCTAGATTCAGTAGAATATATAGACGTTTACAGATCAGATATCATAGTACTTACCTTTTAGGCATTTCCTGGCCTAAAATCCTGTGTCAGGTGGTTAGGCTCCTCAATGAGGCAAAAGCAAAGAATCTCAAAATGATGATCCAAATTAGTACCCAAGTAATAATTCTTTACTTGCCCATTAATTTATTTAAAAGTGGATCATAGAGAATACTGCAGAAGACTCTGAAATCACACCTCTCCTCAGCTTTCATTACTTATCTTAGTCAATCAGTGCATCAATGTCTGTGCTACAAGCTGATTAGCTACCCCATAAATGAAATAATTTAGGAGAGCTAAAAACACTACCAAAGTTGAGAAGATTTCAAGTAAAGTATCCGGAGTACCGTATTCAGTTCTGGGCTCCCCAGTTCAAGAAGGGCAGGGAACTGCTGGAGAGGGTACAGCAAAGGGCTATGAAAATGATGAGGGGACTAGAACACCTCTCTGATGAGGAGAGGCTGAGGGACTTAGGTCTTCTTAGTCTGGAGAAGGGGAGACTGAGGAGGGATCTGATCAACACCTATAAATGCTTAAAGGGTGGGTGTCAGGAGGATGGGGCCAGTCTTTTTTCAGGGGTGCCCAGTGACAGGACAAGAGGGAACGGGCACAAACATGAATATAAAAAGTTCCATCTAAACGTGAGGAGGGACTTCTTTGCTGTGAGGGTGGCAGAGCCCTGGAAGAGGCTGCCCAGAGAGGTGGTGGAGTCTCCTTCTCTGGAGATGTTCAAAACCCTTCTGAACGTGTTCCTGTGAGACCTGCTTTGGCGGGGGAGTTGGACTAGATGATCTCCAGAGGTCCCTTCCAACCCCTACCATTCTCTGATTCTGTGAAAGCACATGAAGGATCTGTTCCTGCTATTACAGAGCAAAGGCAGCTGAAAAAGCACGTCCTTACTCCTGTCAGCTGCAGTCACAGTTCCCATTTGAGAAAAGGTAATTGACAGCGGTTGAGTTTCTGTTATATTTAAGTGCAAACCCTACCATATTAGCTGCAATCACCAAAGGCATTGCAAACTAATGTATTGAACTTTGCCTGGAAAGATGCTAGAAGAACACCACTGTCAGGTACAGCTCCATTAGTCAAAGAAGCTGCTCCTTTTTCACTGTTTTTAGGCTGTAACTGCCAACCCTTACATCAGAGATAGGCCTGTTGCATGCAAATGCATCAGCCATGGATTCAAATTGGACTTGCAAGAAAATGTGCCATAGCTGAGATTAATATCAAGGAGAGCTCATTAACAACATAATTTAGGAATATCCTTAGGCAATTGAATAAGGGCAACAGGAAGATTCTGCCCACTTGTAAACAGGATTTTATCAAGAGGATAGATGTTTTGTGTTTACATCCTGTTACTCAAAGGATTCAATAGTGTCCTTACTTTTAAAGTTGGGCCAGGAGAAAAGAAAGCCTGCTACCACATACTTTTTATGAAATATTTTGGAGGTGTACTGGTTTTGGTTGGCATAGAGTTCATTTTCTTTATAGCAGATCATATGGTCTTTATTGATCTGTCCCTCCACTGAATAGACTTGAGAGGGTGTAATAGGTTGGGAGGGAACAAACCTGGCAAATGACCTGAGCTAACGGAAGAAATACTGCATACCATAATACATTATGCTCAGCAATAAAAGGGAAAAGAGATGGTGTTAAGAGGGTTAGCCAGCTTTTGCTCCGTAACTGGCTGGGTATTGGTCTACCAAAGGTGGTAAAAGATTACCTTTGCATTGCTTGTTTTGTTCTCTCTTCCACTTATCCTTCATTTATTAAACTATTATTATTTTATCTTCATAGAATCATAAAATCATCTAGTTTGGGACAGGCCTTTAAGATCATCGAGTCCAACCATTAACCTAACACTGCCTAAACCACCACTAAACCATGTTCCTCAGCATCACGTCCACTCACCTTTTAAATACCTCCAGGGATGATGATTCAACCACTTCCCCAGGCAGCCTGTTCCAGTGCTTGATAACCCTTTCACTAAAGTTAGCCAGGACTGCTGGTAAATGATGGAAAGAGGCCTGGTAAGCACTTCCACCAGCTCCCTCATTACCCTCAGGTGGATCCCATCAGGCACCATAGACTTGTGTGCGTCTAAGTGGTGTAGCTGGTCACTCACCATTTCTCCTTGGATTATGGGGATTTCATTCTGCTCTCTATCTCTGTCTTCTATCTCAGGGGGCTGGGTACTCAGTGAAAAACTGGTGTTACTATTAAAGACTGAGGCAAAGAAGGCATTAAGCACCTCAGCCTTTTCCTCATCCTTGGTCACTATGTTTTCCTCCCCATCTAATAAAGGATGAAGATTCTCTTTAGTGTTCCTTTTGTTGCTAATATATTTGTAGAAACATTTTTATCGTTCTTAATAGCAGAAGCCAGTTTAAGTTCTAGCTGGACTTTGGCCCTTCTAATTTTCTCCGTACATAGCCTCACAACATCTTTGTAGTCCTCCTGAGTGGCCTGCCCTTCCTTCCAAAGGCCATAAACTCTCTTTTTTTCCGAGTTGCGACCATAGCTTTCTGTTCAGCCAGGCCAGTCTTTTTCACTGATGGCTCATTTTTCATCACATGTGGACTGCCTTCTCCTGTGCCTTTAAGATTTCCTTCTTGAAGAACATCCAGCCTTCCTGGACTCCTTTGCCCATCATTTTATATTGATGCACAGGTTGTCTTGCTTTTATTCTTGCTGTCTTCTTGCCCCGTTCCACTGGAGGAGGGGAAGAAGTGAGGGTGCAGCTGCGTTTAGCTGCCCCCTGGGGTTAACCCACAACAAAAAGATAAAACATCCTTTTGGCAAATGGGAGACCACGGTTCATCCCTGCTCTCATTCTCCATGAATGCAGATCGATGTCTTTCCTGGGAGATTATGAGATCTCTGCAAGATTTTGATTATCATATTATGAGCTAACTATGCAAATTCTTGTAGTGTCTCTTTCCAGTGTTATGCCACAAAAGCCCAATCATTTAAGTTCTTTCCTATCATTGGGAGTGATGTCAAATCTTTTCCCTGCATAACGAACACCTTCAGATACAGTAGGTCTCATACCATCAAAAATTACATGTCGCATTCTTGTCATCTGTTCTGTTTCTTGCAACCTACCCTTTTGCTTTGCTATTACAGAGCTAAAAAAAATCTCAGTAAATGGTAAATGATTATTCTGTTCAAATGCTCTACTAAAGAGCATTAAAATTTGAAGATAATTGCCAAAAAATATAATGTAAATCTTCAACAATTTAAGTTAATTAAAGTCTTTTTGGTTTGGTTTTTTTTTTTATTGCAGTAATTAACTGTGGGTGCGTTTTTTCTTTTCTTCTACTGCTAGTCAGAAAAGAAACTTTTTTTCAGTCTGAAAAGTCTGTACAATTAAATCAATTTTTAATTTTCATATTTTCTCTACTCTCTATGTTCATATTAAATCAGGCAAGTTTTCCCTGTTACTTCTATTAAGAGATATTTCAGTTACTACACATTGATGCACAATTAATGGTGGAGCAAAAGCACAAAAATGTAAAATTCTGATCCTATACATGATTTGGTGTCATATTTTCAAATATATTCAAGTGTGCCATTTAGGCACATGTACATGATTTTCTAGTTAAAAATACCTAAATAGCTTCACTGAATATGAACTGGAGATTTTTCTCTAATTTATAGAAAATTAGAGATTTTTCTCTATTTTTTCCTTAAATGATTTAAATACTTTCTGTGTGATTTCATTGTCTCTCAAAATATTCTGAATCCTCACTTCAGACAATTTTTAACATTCAAGATACTCTAGTAGGTTTCTAGCTAAAATTGTTTTTATCTCCAACCTAAGAATTCTCTGAGAGAAACTGGAGGAACTATCTTTCCATCACAGCACATAACCTTAATTGCTATAGCTGTCTAGCTTCATAATTTCAGTGACTGCAGGTCAGTTTGGAAAGAGAGTTGTGTTCATGGTAACCCCATTTCAGATACTTACCTCTTTTTTGGGTTTGCTTTTTGTTTGGTTGTTCTGTTTTGGTTTGGGGTTTTTTGGTAATCAATGCCTTAAATGCTTGGTAAATCAACATTTACTTTAAAATTTATATACAGAAGTGTACTTAGGTATAAGACCCTTTAAACCCTCAGATGACCTGGTTTCATTTTTAGAGAAAAAAAACAATCAGGAGGACTCAGTTATGTGGCCCTTCTACTGCCACACAGGTTTCAATACATTATAAGAGGTGTTTTCCTTCAAGTAAAGATGGTTGGTTTTAAGTTAATTGTTTCCTAAGAACTTGGGTGTTTTTTGAATCAAAGAGTGGTTTCTTTTTGGAGACAGATAAATGAAGTTATTGGTGTATTTTGCACTTTATCTAGAATTCAAATCTAGAATTTTACTGTTGTCATTATGTATTCACAAAGGACTTCTTTTGTGTTATTATGCTGCCTGCATTGACAGAACAATTCAAAAGGTAGTTATGTGTTTTTGAGAATCTTATCTTTGCTTTTAATATTGCATATTTCCTTTTTACTAAAGCAAGGAGAGAGCTGGTATCTAACTGCTCAAAAATTATATTTTCCCCTCCCCCAAAAAAATATTGTCCAATTTTCTGAGTTAACTTGAAAGCTCTTAAATAGTTTTCTGTTTTCCTCTTGTATGTTCTGATTTGAAGCGATTGGTTCTGTTGCACTCAATTTCAGGTTCTTGGGGGAGGCTTCAGCAGAAATCATGGCTGGCATGAATTAATGAATTACTTTAACTTATCATGTGTTATTTTCTTCTATTTGGTTGTGTGTCAGCCTAGCTTTTATCTATTGAACATGTGCAGAGGAAAAAAAAATCAGAGTTTTGTGCTGTCATCCAAAAAAAAAAGGGGGGGGGATCAAAACCCATTTCACACCTTGCTTAGGATACCGAGCAAATAATGGAATTTTCTTGCTGCCTTCTGAAGTGGTTGTTTTGTAGAAAGGAAAATAACACTGCTAGGGTTGTGATGCTCAGTTGGAATTCTGTATTGTCGTAGTAAATCCCCAAATCTAAGCCACATATAAACAGAAAAACAAAATTTGTTTAACTACTACTGGTGTTGATGTTGTGTACACAAGCTCCACATTAAGAAACTCTAGAGAAAATGGCCCTATTTCAATGACTTGCTTGATTTATTTAATTAGTTATTTGTAGTAACAAACAGAATACAACTGTGCCATGGTTTAGCCTCAGCTGGTAGCTAAGACCACACAGCTGCTCGCTCCCTCCCACTAATTGTGATGGGAGAGAGAGTCAGAAGAGTAAAAGTGAGGAAAAACTCATGGGTTGAGATAAACTGTCTTTATCAGGCAGAGCAAAAGCCACATATGCAAGCAAAGCAAAACAAGAAATCCATTCACTGCTTCCCACCTGCAGGCAGGTGTTCAGCCATCTCCAGGAAAGCAGGGATCCATCATGTGTAACAGAATCATAGAATTGCCTGGGTTGGAAGGGACCAACCATCGACTCAACACTGACAAAAACCATCACTAAACCATATCTCTAAGCATTCCGTCTACCTGGCTTTTAAATACCTGCAGGGACGGTGACACCACCACTTCCCTGGGCAGCCCATTCCAACGCTTAATAACCCTTTCAGTGTAAAAATTTTTCCTAATATCCAATCTAAACCTCCCCTGGCACAGCTTGAGGCCATTTCTTCTTGTCCTATTGCCTGTTACCTGGGAGAAGAGACCAACATCCCCCCTAGCTACACCCTCCTTTCAGGGAATTGTAGAGAGCGATAAGGTCTCCCCTCAGCCTCCTTTTCTCCAGGCTAAACAATACCAGTTGTTACTTGGAAAGACCAATGCCATAACTCCAAACGTGTGCATTCCCTTCCTTCTTCTTCCCCCCCAGTTTTATATACTGAACATGACACCATATGGCATAGAATATCCCTTTGGTCAGTTGAGGTCAGCTGTCCTGGCTGTGTCTCCACCCACTTGTCAGGGTAGTGTGAGAAGCAGAAAAAGCTTCGAGTACTCAGCAACAACCAAAACGACCAGAGGCTATCAACGCTACTTCTCATCCCAAATCCAAAACACATCACTACAATAGCTGCTGGGAAGAAAGTTAACTCCATCCCAGATGAAACCATGACAAACTGTGTTAATGTTGTAGTTGCCTGTGTTAAGTCCTAATACAAAGTATAGAGAGGAGTAGAAGTTTGCAAGAGCAACTTGTCTAGAGGAAAGGACTTCTGACTGCATTTCAGCACCCAAACAAGTTGGTACTGACAGCTGACCTCTGTCACAGAATCAGTGAGAAGTATTCGAGGACTCACTAACCTGATTAGTTCCACAGGAACTAGTAACTAATGCTATTTGATCCTTAATGACACTATTTTATTGGACATTTATTAGTTTGTAAAAGAGTACGCTCATCAAACTATTAGAGACTCCAGGAAGGATTTTCTATTATTTTTTTTTTTCCAAATGAAATCTATTTTCTCTCCTTTATATAAAATGAGACAGGAGATTAATACTATTCTAATGGGTAGGACAGTTAAGTAAAGAAAGAATGACTGTTATCTCTCCTGATGAATATTCAGTTATGCAAGATTCAATGGAGTAAGTTGGAGCCCTTTATGGCAGATTTGTTTGGTGACCAAGTAGGTGCGGAGAGAAATGGTGTTTAAGATGCAGGACAGGTGCTGTTTATTGGATGTCTACTCTAATAGATGGGAGTGTGCCTTAAAACTTTCATTGAAGGGAAAGAAAAGCTACTGTAATGATCCTATTTGATACATGGAAAGTCTGTTCCAAAGAATTTCTATCTCCCTATTAAAATCCCACTTGTTGTGTCTGGTGGGCTAAATGCTTCTATTGACTCAGTCTGTCATATTTTAATTGCATAAATGAAAATTGATTTTTACTATAACAATTTTTTCAGCTGTGTCAACATTCTCTTTAAACCTTTTACATGTGTTTGTTGGGAGCGTGTTCCTAACAGTTGCTCAAAATCTTAAAGTTGGAATACAAAGCCTCTCAGGATTGTTAGAGTCTTCTTTCCCTTGGATTTTTGTTTTTTTTTCCAAATGCTGCTGATGGTTGTTTTGGTTTGGATTTTTTTCAGTATAAAAACAAGAGCTCTAATAAGAATAGTTTCTCAAATTAACTGAGGTACTTAAGCATTTAAGATATGACTAAGAAGCCCTCCCTTAAAATTGTTTCTTTCCGAAAGTTGTATTACTAGTAAAAGTATGTCTTTACTATTTCAGAAGGTGTTAAGCTTGTTCATGCCATAAAAGATCTCTCAATAGAGATGCAATGTCTTTCTCTGTGTGACTGTAGGTTTGTTTCACAGCGCTTGTCTGATTTCCCCCTCCCTGCTTCTCCTGGTACCCACGTACAGGTGAGGCATCTGGATCCTTTAATATTACAAAAAGATACTGATCATTAAATTACTGCCTGTAATGACTGTTAAAGTTGCCTTATGGGTATACTAGAAACTCTAGAGCACTCTTACATCAAACAAGTGAGCAAAAAAGATAAATCTAACTTCCATCCTATCAATAGAATTAAAGCAGTGGTGAGTCAGAATAAGGGTGTTTCAGTGACCAAAACAGAGAATTAAGCAAGAATAACAAGGTCCATTCCTTCTTCTCAGATGATCTGTTTCCCTATTGTGAATTTTTAAGTAACTGATCAACTCTGCAGAGAGGTTTGAATTTGACTTTAGGAATATTGGCAGACCACAGGTAGAAATATTTAAAATTGACCTACCCAAGACCAAAAAAATTAACAGTGCAATTTACCTCTAATGTTGATACGTACTTGAGTTGTGTTGAAGAATACTCAAGTTGCACCCATAGTCTAAAAATATGTGCTTTTTTACCTCTCTTACTGTAGTAACACCATATAGAAACATGTCCATGCTAAATACTTAACAGGTAATAAATTCCTGGGAGTTGATATAATTTTCAGACCTGAGTGTGGAAACCATCTAGAAAGACACATGTGATAGACTTGCCTTTCAAAACAGGTTTAATCATGTGTTGCCTCTACTTGAAGATGACTTGTGTATTGAGTGACAACTAAAACTTTGAGGTAACTTGCTGTTTTATGGGAAGCTCTAAACCAGGTTACTGGATAAAAGCCTCTGTGTTCAGTGGCAGTAGCCATAATTAAACAACGCACAGGTACCACTTCTAACATCAGAAGCCCCACTTGGTTGCTGTTTTCAGTATTGTACTCTACTGGTTTGGATATATATCCGCTGACAGAAAGCCGGCTACAGTAAATTCAAACCATTGGCACCTAAAGTCATGCAGAAGCTCAGAAACACTTCCTAAACAGATACTCTTTCAATAGGTGAAAACCAATGTTCTTAGGGAAAACCTGATTAAATTACCACCGCACAAAGATCTGATTTGGAAAATCTGTTCTGCAAATTAACATTCTACCACCTGCTGAAACAGAGCTCTTGAGTAACAGGCTCTCTGGCCTTCTTGAATGCTATCTTTAAAAAAAAACAAAAACGTAGTATTCATAGAGGTATTTAAAATAAGCAATATCAACTTGTGGACACCTACAGAAGGCTTCTAGTGCAAAAAGCCAACAACACTTATTAGTTTAAATACAGCAAGGGCTTTTCCTGATTTCATATGAAACTAGCTACCTAGACTGAATAAGTTAGCTTTAAAGAAGCAGCGTACTAGGGTATGATGGAGTTTTATATACATACACATATGTATAATATGCATGCATGTGTGTATATGAGTGTATACATATATATGTGTCTATATATGCATGTAAGTATATCTATTTATATTTGTTTTCTAAAGGTATCCAGCATGTGACCTTGACTTGGGTATGAGAGGTTTTAGTTTAGTGAACCCAGATGCCCAAAATCACATTACTGAGTTGGTCAATTATGTTGTGAGTAAACTGTGTAAGGTCAAATTCTGGCAGGTTTGCAAAACAAGAGTTGTTAATGGCATGGGTGACAACAGCAAGAGCACGACTGTTTTACAACAGTACATATAGGAGAAGAGAATATAACTGAGAGTTACTCAGCTAATAAATGGAGATTAATCTCCTGAAAGATAATCACCTCTCATCATAACCTAGGAAGTTGCTCTTCAAGTGTAGGCAGTTAGGTACCTCTAGGGATGACTTAACCATGGCATCTTACAGCTTTATACAAATGTCTCAATTCACTGGAGTCTAGATTAGCCAATTGCTTCTTATTCTTACTAATTAATACTTAAGATGTATTAGCTTTGAGAACACTGAAGAAATTGCAGATAGCTTGCTGGTAGTAAGTATGCTCTCAGCTTCTAACTTTAGACAGCTTTTGTTTCTTTTCCGGGCAAATTGTTTTAAATCTGTAGTCTAAATAAAAGGGTCGGTTGTGTTTGTTTTTCTCTGCTTGCTGATGTAACCTTACTGCCATTAGTTTAAATGAAGAGATGTAAGCAGGTATAATGCTCGTTTATCAGTGTCTCAATTTAATGACACGGTCATATCCTTAGTACCTTTCGAAAACTTAAAAAAAATAAATTACAACGAAATAAAAGTATATATATGTTGCATTGCTTCTAAGCTAGCTTGTTCAGACAAAATACTTCAAGAAATAATAACACAGGGCACCACATAAGGGTAAGAGCTGTTTATTGGTTTTATTTCGGTGTTTATGAATACATTATTAACTAGCAATCAGGAAACTGTACATGCCAATAGCTGGAGACTGAAAAAATGTAAAAATGTTAACAAATAACCACAAGTATGTGGTAGCACCAAGCCATTTAAAATTCATTTCTCTCTTCTCAGTTGTACAAATTTTCATGGTTCTTTCATATCTCTTTTCAAGATGACTCATCTTTTTTGCTTTGTTAGTTTCCATACCCAAAATTTTCATGGTCATTCCCTGATTAGTGTTTAATCCAACAGATGTTCATGATCTTTGGTGTTGTCAGTGTGGTGTTTTCTTGGCAGGTATCCTCTCAGATAACTTTGAGTATTCCACTCGTATACACTGCTTACATTCACATTCCTATTTTATCAGATACACTTAAAGTTTTACCAAGGGGAAGCCATTAGGTTTCCTCCATAAAGGTTAGTGCTTCTAATTTATATGCCACCACCACACTGTTATAAGAGCAGCCTGAACTCAAGTTGCCTGCAGATCCCATCTGTGTTTGTGAAATATTGAGGATTGATAACAAATCTCCAGATCTCTGCAGACACCTTAAATGACAGAATGACACCATATATCATGTATTCAAGCTGTACCTGTATGCACGGGTTCTTTTTGTGTAGTTAACCACGTTCAAATTCTGTTCTTTCAGGCCCTCTAAATTGTCTTGTGGCTTGCATCAACACAGCATGAGATGAGGTTTAGGGCAGAGTTTTTTCCACAGGCTCATATCAAAAATGCACAACTAATTTTTAAGGTCATCTTCCAGATGTGTTAGAAGCAGCGAAAATAACACTTAGAAGCCACTATGTCTTCAGCTGAGCTGCTGACTTATACTTGGAGATTTGCTTTCTACAGTTAACTTCAGGCATAAGTGATTTTTTTAGTTTTTTTTCTTTTTTTCCTCACTAGCGGTAGAACACACTTTCTATTTCTTCTCTGCGCTTTATGACTGCTATAATTATGGGTCTATGTAGCCTCAGTTTCAGATGTGTTTTATTTCTATTCAAGATATCTGAATTCGTTTGCCCAGAGTAATGTGAAGTAAATGTAATGAAGAGGTTTCAGTTATTCTCAAAGGCTGGTCTGTGGAAAATATGTGATTGCAGCATATCTTTTGCCCTGCTTATACATCTTCTGGACAGATACTGTGCAAACCCACAGTACACCTTGTGGTAGGTGGGTCTTTGCTGTTTTGAGACAATATAATCTTTTGCGCTATTGCCAGCGCTTTGTGAAAGCGTGTGTGGATGTAAGATCTCTGATAGAAGTGTTCTACTGTGACTTTCTGAGTTCTAATTTATCTGGCTAACAGAACAGTGGCTGTCATGCACCCTAACCTCCAACACAAGCCTAATGCTTTCAACAGATATCTCTTATTTCAGCTGCCTAAACACTTTCTAAAAAATCTAGCCAAAGGGTGAAATTACATGATGCGGCTTGAGCTGAAGTCATGCCGCAAATATGTTGAAAGGAGATAGTTTGTACTCTTCTTCTTTTAACTGGCTCTGTTTGTCTTTCCTTGCAGTAAGTCAATTGGGTTTTGTCGGTCTGTTGGAGAACTCTTTTGTTGTTTTTTGGTGGTTTGGGGATTGTGTGTATTTGGGTTGTTCTGTTGTTTTGGGTATTTTTGTAGGTGTCTTTGTGTTTTTTCTGTGTGGTGGGGGTTTTTAGGGGGGGGAGAATTGTTTGTTTATTTGTTTTGGGTTTGCTTTGGATGAGTTGTTTGGGTTTTTTTGAGCTTTTTTGTGATTTAACTTCTCTGGTTCAATTGAAACTGTCAAATGAATGCTAGTGGAATGAAGAGGAGGGAACATGGGACTGCTCCTCTGACGAGTAGGCTTAAAGCTGTAAGAGGTATCAACTTTACCCTGTGTTCTCTGAGAAAAAGCCAGATTTATGTGTCCATACAGAGCCCCCAGCAATGAAGTCTCGATCCTGAACTGAGGGCCCCATCTTCTGCTGTAGTACAACAGTATCTGAGCTATAAAGGTTTTCTATTACTGAGCAATACAAAACCAGGGTATAAGTAAGGGAAAAATAATCTGTCATGAAGTGTGCCCCTCAATATCCCTTTGTACTAATGTACTTTCTTGCTATTGGATTCATCTTACAGAACTGTGCTTTTGCACAATACTTGCTATAATGTACCTCTGGGCTTTACTGTAATAAATAATTGCAAGCATAATAATACAAACCAGACACAGCAGCTTTGACTTTTTTACTTTAGAAATTAATCTGCCTATGAAGCAGTTTGCTTCATTATACAGCACTTGAAAACATTTTGCCTGCTCTTCCTCTGTCCTCATATTTTATTATTTCAAGTTCATGTTAAAATAGTTTCTTTTTCTACTAAATATTTCATTTTTGTAATTTGATTTTAGTGAACAAAGAACCAGGATCATTTTTATGTACGTGGGAATATGAAATTTCAAGGACTGACATTTGATCAATAATTAAACTGCAAAACGACGAGGGGTGCAATCTTTCTTTTGGTCTGATCTCCATAATATATTACTCAGTTTATTGTGGTGCAAGTAAAAGTTTAAGAAGCCTTGGCATTCTAATATTGTTACACGCTCACTGAGGGATCAAGGTATGATCAGTCATGGTTGCTGAGTTTAGTCATGAAAGCGAAGTGCACAGAAAGTGGAAGTGGCAATGGGCTACTTGGGAAGAACATAAAGACTTTGACTGAGCATGCAGAAATAGATTCAGGAAAGCCGAAGCTTAGCTGGACTTGCACCTAGGGAATAATGTGATTAAGAGCTTCTGTAACCACCTTCCCCATCCTCCAGCCCTCGCTAAACAGGTATGACCCCAGGTCTCTTGGGCCCCTCACTCTACTAGTAGAAGCAAAAGCTATTCCTCTACTGTAGAGGAAGATAAGGAGAACCTAATCCTACTGTATATACACAAGTACATGGGGCTGGATGACATTCTTCCAAAGATGCTGGGGAAGCTGCGTAATGGTCTTAGCGAACATTTTTTTAGTATCTTTTATAATAAAAATATTATATTTTATAAACTTTTATAAAGGTCATATTGGTAATCAGGAGGAAGTTTGATGACTGTAAAAAGGCAGATGGCGTGCGTATCTCCAAGATGGGGAAGGAGGATTCAAGAAGCTACAGGCTGGTCAGCCTGGCCTCAATGCCTGGGTGGATTATGTATTAATTTACCTGGAAGCCTTTTGCAGCCACCTAAAGGACACGATCATTATTGTGAAAGTCAGTATGTGTTTACCAAGGACAAATTATATCTGATAACCTGATATGATGACCTAATAACCTTCTGTGATGAAATGACTGGCTAACTGGAACAGGAGATCACAGGAGATACCTTATCTTAGTAAGGCTTGGTTCCTCATGGTATTCTGGTATCCAAGTTGATTAGTTGTGCACTAGATAAATGGATTATAACATGCATGGCTGGATCATTGGGCTCAGAGGGTTGTTAGCAGTAATAAAAAGTCAAAGTGTGGGCCATCGGGAATAAATGTGAGGTTCATTACCATTCCTAATGACCTGGATGATACACTCTCAGCAATTTCATGTACAATACTGTCCTGGTTTGAGGTAACCTAAAACCGTGACAAATACCAAACTGGAGGGAGCAGCTGATCCATTAGAAGATAGGGTTGCTACTAAGAGGGACCTCAGTAGTTTTGAGAAATGTATGAACAGGACCCTCATCAAATTCAGTAAGGATAAATGCAGATGCCAAGTCCAGCATCCAGGATGTGCTAACCCTCTGCTGTGCAGTTTAGTGCAGACTGGAGTTGATGATCCTGATGAACAACAAAATGAGTAAGTCAGCCGAAAAAAAAGCAAAAAAGCAGCCAATAGAAACTGGACTGGATAAGGAAAAGTGTAGCTCATGGACTAAGGAAAAGTAGGTCTTTGTTTCTCTTCGCTCCTTGTGAGAGCATATCTTAATCACTGTGTCAGGTTTTGGGTTCCTTAGTACAAGAAAGATATACCTGTATGTCCAGTGCAGGATTTCCCAGCCACTTAGGGATCTGGAATGTGTTACATACAAGAAGCAGCTGAGAAAAATGGGTTTGTTCAGCCTTAAGAGAAGGCAAAAAGAGATCTTTATCTTTAACTACCTAATGAGAGAGTATGTAGAAGACAGAGGAAGATTATTCTTGAAGCTGAACAGTCACAGGACGAGAGGCAATGAATGTTATTTGGGATGTGGAAAACTCTGATGAGTTATAAAGAAAAGTCTTTTCATAACAAGATTCTTCTATGTAAAGCAGCTTTGAAGTTCCACTTGGAGAAATTCTGGGAAAATGCTTTGTAGGTATGTTCCCATAAATTGCGTTGGAAAACAATGTATGTGAATGGGTTTATACTGATATCTGTACAACTTATATTTAGTAATTCGTGATAGGTCTGATTTATGATTCTGTGCTAAATGTACTTTTGAAGGGGGCATTGCCCACTTCATGTGCTTAAGACAAATTTAAATTCTCAAAATCCCATCAAGCTTCAGAAATTTCTTAAATATTTTACTTTGTGCCTCTTTTAAATTAATTTCAACATTTATGATCCCTTCACATGTAAATTCACTGCAGCAATACTATTTGTAGCTCTATTTGTCCTGTTGTTTCTAGTAGCATTTTTTAATTTCTGTAGGAGTATGCTCCACAACTTAGGTGTCAGAAGGTGTTGCTATGAGCCTTCTGTTAATAAGTTCCCATGGAGTTCAAACACTCGTAGAGACCCCACCTTGGATCTGTTCAAGTCTTATGTTCTCACCTGCTTGGTGCCACTATTACTATTACAACACTGTAATAAGAGAAACCCAGTTTCTCTTCATGATTCTTGAAGTACGATTGTGACCCCATCTTCCCATTCTTATGAAAGAACCGTAAACATAAAGCTATATGATTTATGAGGGTGGGAGGAGGGAAGTAAACCTCTATGAATAGGAAGAGAATGCAGAACCTTGTCTGTTTTTCATTCATTAATCTTCAAGAAAATGCAATTTGTAATTAGGGCACTCCATTGTTGTCTTTCCAAATAAGCAAGATGTTGTAGTCTAATAAAAACCTCAAAGAAAAAAAAAAAAGGAAAAGCTGTGAGGAAGAATACGTTTGAGGCATATTGAAGAAGCATTGGTAGGTATGCCACAGAGATATGCTATTCCTAGTCCTTGCTGAGCAGAACTGTGTTTGGATGGTCAATATCATCTCTGAAATCTTTTATGAGCAGGGAAACGATCTTCACTGGCTGCAGGTCAAAGGCTGCTCTGAGTTGTTCTAACTCTGTAACAAACTCCAAGGATGAGGAGTGTGTGGGGTTGGATATTCTTAGGCTATATTATATATTTTGGGAAATTTCTCCCTTTGCAGCCTTTCTCTGTGCCCCCTGCAGTGTTGATCGTGTCCTATTTTGACCTGGAGAAACAGTCGTACAAAGTTTTAAGACACTTGTTTTAAGAAAGGTGATAAATTGCCACTTGTTGCGCAGACTCATCTGAGCAAGAATATGTACCCTTCCAGTTACATACTGTAACTCTGCAGCCTTTCATATTTCATTTTTTGTGTAGTTTGCTGAGATTTAAAAAAAAAAATGTTGTTGAAGATCTGCATTTTAATTATGTCTCGTATGCCCTATTTTTTAATTCTGAGGTCCTTCGGCATATCTTGTTACATAATTGGTCACATTTATGAAACTCTTGGAATATTCTGAATACTTCTGTGCTGCCTGAATTTGGGACAAGTGTCCCTACGTATATAGACTTCTGATATCTGCGTTACTGAATACAGTAAGTGGCTTGTTACTGTTACTTCAAAACAGGGGGTTTGCTATGCTTAAGAAGTGATTTATTCTCTCAAACCTGTTTTATTAAACACAGTTTAACTGGAGCAATATAAAACCAAAATCCTAGACCATCTCCTTAAAGAATATAATGTCTTACGTATCATGATGGGAATAATTTATTTTTCCTTAGAACTAGAAAAAGATCATAAAGATCCAGTGATGTTAATTAACGTAAAATCAGTCTTAAATGAGAATAACATACTTTCTAATGCAGTACATTACTATCAGGCTTACTAATTTCTAAAATGTTAGTTCACTGTATTTATCTTAATGTTTTCATCTCTTGCGCTCCTATTAGGGAGTTTTAGGGAGGCATGTAGCAGGGCCTGCATCCAGAATTTGGACAAAAACCATTCTAATGCAGATGGAACCGTATTTCTAATTATTCACTCCTGCCAAGTGGTCTATAAAAGATCAGCTCCAGTCATAGGTTTCATGACAAGTGGGAAAATAAATTGTTCAAGATAAGATGCAAATTAGGGACAAAGTTCAGCTGACTACCAGAATATATAATTATATTTTGATATGTTACAGAGGAAGACAGTCTCACTTGATTTAAATTTTGTAAACTTAAAATGGTTGGCTGGAAAAATGGTAGGGGGGGTGGTGTATAAAAACTGTTAATTCTTGAGAAATGTAGATTTGACCTTGAAAAATAAATCTAGTGCAGGTTAGGAAAACCATTCTTGAATGTCATTTTAAATTATGATAGTGTACTGATGAATTTGTGATTACTTTTGTTCTATGGATGAGCCGGAGTGTCCGTAAATGCACTGCTGAAGGTCTGAGGGACAAAGGTTCTAACATACGAGCTGCTGCAGAATACAAAATACACTGCATAATATGCTGATAACGAGCAAAAAAACATCAGTAATGATAACAAAAAAAACCCCCACAACCCACCAAACAAACAGTAAGACTCCTTGAAAAGCAGTTCCGGCACAAGATTTGAAAGCTTGAATACAGTGTGTAAGCAAAGAATATGATTAAGGGTGTGTGGCTGCCACTTTGCAACACTTCAAGGGCTGTGCGACATAATTGGTCCAGAAAGTCGACTTTCCTGGAGTAGCTCACCATTATAGTTGTTAGGAATCTGATTTTGATCTACCATTCCTTGGCTGTGCGTTTGTGTGTATACCTGCTTGCTGCACATTTGATGCTGTATAGAGATAATTACATATGCGATCTGTGTCTGCGTGTGTGTAAATCTCCTACCACAATGTTGATTAGTGAATGTAATGTCAGCTTTTCTCAGAGCTCCTGATCCACCGAGACAGAGCCTCTGTGGACTCCAGGCTAGTGGTAAGCATGGATTTCAGTTTCGACGTTAGAGCATCCTGACCAAGCGATAGATCAGCAGATAGAGAGCAGTTATACTATGCTGTTTTGCTATAGCTTATTCCGAATAAAATTAAGCTTGCCCTTAAGCGCTTGATTCTCCCTTTAGTTTAAGGCTCGGTTGTGTTATGCTTTCCTGCTCCCTGGCACCGCATTTGATGGAAAAGCAGTGTTTTTATCTCAAACAATACAGGCACCCGAGAGCTGGCCCTGAGCAAGTTGGATTGCTTACACAAGGCAGGGTGGTGATGTGCAGAGGTTCTAGTGAGAGTCTTGACAGCGTTGAAGCTCTTTCATCAGTCACAGTGTTGCCTTTAGTCCTGTCTGCACAGCAGCCCTACTTTGCTTATTTGTATCTCGGCTCAGAACGACATCGTACAGCTTGGATGCAAACCATTCCCCTTCGTTTCAGCTACGGGGATCTTAAGACCAAAACAATATGATCTTATTTCAAGTTTGCAAGAAACAAAATAGGAAGGAGGGAGGCAGAGGGCTGGTTTGCTGCAAAATGCAAGAAGGTGACCAAGGTATTATTCTGAAGATCTCCTCTCTACCTGCCACCTTTGCACCCTTTACTGCCCACCCCACCTGCCACTTCCTTCCTTGACTGTGGATAATAATTTCCCTCCGCAGCCATTCCTAGGTTAGAACTTTACTCATCAGGTTGGCCAGCTTGCCCTGAGGGTCTTCAGCCCTCAAAAAGAGGGTCATGTGATCTAAAAGCAAAATCACTGTTGAAGAAATCAGCTGCATAAGCCCCTAACCGATTTCCTATAATAACTGGGACCATAATATCTTGGGGTGCATCAAGAACAGTGTGGCCAGCAAGTTGAGGGAGGTCATCCTCTCCTTGTGCTCCGCCCTGGTGAGGCCCCATCTGGAGTACTGTGTCCAGTTCTGGGCTCCCCAGTTCAAGGACAGGGAACTGCTGGAGAG
>JAOXNO010000033.1:62316758-62335666 GCA_028565335.1 Limnodromus scolopaceus | reverse complement strand
AAATACTTAAAGGGTGGGTGTCAGGAGGATGGGGCCAGTCTTTTTTCAGTGGTGCCCAGGGACAGGACAAGAGGGAAAGAGGGAACGGGCACAAACTTGAACATAGGAAGTTCCATCTAAACATGAGGAGGAACTTTTTGCTGTGAGGGTGGCAGAGCCCTGGAAGAGGCTGCCCAGAGAGGTGGTGGAGTTTCCGTCTCTGCAGACTTTCCAAACCCGCCTGGACACTTTCCTGTGCAACCTGCTCTGGGCTAGATGATCTCCAGAGGTCCTTTCCAACCTCTACTGTTCTGTGATTCTGTGATATACTATGGTTTGCAAATTTGTCTGATGAACCAGCTACCGAATAAAAGCTGTGGCAATATTGCCATCCAAACAAGAAAGAACACTAGGGATAATGGATTTCTCACCTCAATAAGTTATGGTCTGATTTATTGCAGCTACGGATTTGTCCAACAAATCTCCATGCCACTCCTGTTAGGTCAAAAAAATATATGCTTTAAAAAACTCCAAATAGCATGCTTATATGCATTTTTTGATGCAATAGGTATTGGAAGGTATTATAATTTCTCTGGACAGGTTTTAAATCTCTCTGCACTTTCTCTTTGAACTAAATTGCTGCTGCTGTTGGGTCACAATATTTCTTTCTTGTGGTTTGAGGAGGTGGGGCAAGAGGAGACTTGAGATACTGCTGTCATGTATGTCCAACCCATGCTGTGTTAATCCAACACTGACTGATGCTTTTTCTCCCCAGGAAGCAGTTTTAAAAGTCTTTAAGTGCTATTGAGAGCAAGAGGGTAAATGCTCTGTAATGACTTTAAGGTCAGTAGAAGTTTCTAGAAAAGTTTGAGGGGGGAAGAAACTAACAAAAATCCGTCAAAGGAATACTGTTTTCCTTTGTCTATTGGACAAAGGCGTATTTCACCAATATAATGGGGTACTGATGATGTGTTTCAATAAACTATAAAATAAAACACACCTATAGTTTACAAATGCAATGAAATCATGCATTCAAGTTCAATTCTTTTGGGGTTCTGAAATCATCACAATGTGTTTTTAAAAGATTTCTTTTTGAAGAAGAAAGGGTTGAGAGATTGTACATTTTCAGCATTCCAACCAAGGCTACATTAGAGCGTAGGAGAATATAGTATGTCTAGCAAGGAAGAAAATTTATTGGAGAAAAAACTAAAAATACAAAGACGACTGGCTGTTTTTTCCCCCTTCCTTGTAATTTGAGTATACTGGGACACAATCTGTTCAGGTTTGTCCCTGTGCAGGTTAGTTCTGGTTACACAGGTAAATTGAAAGGAGAATTTGAGTAGTTGTTCTTCAGTGTGTGTATTCTGCTGTAGTGATCCAGAGGAAAGGTTGTATTTCTGTGACTGAAAGATGGCGCCGATTTCTCTGGAAAGGGGCATGGAAACTCTTATAACTTCTCATTTCTTGTATTAACAGCCTCTTCCTTCTAAAAGATTTCAGCAAGAATTTGATCTATCCACAAATGAGTAGAAAATAGATTCAGGGATTATAAATAAAGGCCTTTTAGGCATAACTGATGCCTTTTCCTTCCCATATTTGTAGCGTGAAAGCAAAGGATGGAAGCTGTAAGAGCCTGCAAAGACTGCTCTGTTTCTGTTGCTCAGAGACAGAGGTCTGAGGTATGATATTTGTTCCCAAATCAGTAATCTCATGAAGGTGGTAGTACATACTTGGAATTGGAGTGCGTCTAGTCCACGTCAAACAGTACACTTCAAGTTGTTCAGATTTTAGCTTGTTTGTGTGGGGGGAAGTCTTTTTCTTTTCATCCTTAAGGTAAATAAACTTTAGTAGTAATTTTTATGTAGCACTGGTGGCAACTATGTTTTGGAAAAACAGTAAAGAACAGGAATAAGATCATATTTCTTTCCTTTTGAGAGCTAAGTATTAATTCACTTTAGCCACTTGAATAACTGCATTTCTTTCTTTACAGCCTTCCAGTTATATAGTCATTTAAACCTAATAAAATTGTCCAGTTTCTCAACTCTGACCAGAACACACTTTGCTTAAGGCTTATGTGAGTTTGTGTAAATGCTAAGCCTTTATTTACTTATTTATTTTAGGGTTAAACAGCATGCACTCTCCAGGTCTTTAACTTATGCCGCTCCACAGGGTGTGGGGAGCAGTTCGTTTTGTAAGCCACATCTGGAGTTTGAAGAGGTTGCAGTGCTGTTGCTGCCAAGGGATTATTTTTACATAGATGGCGAACTCCTCCAGTATTCTGAATAATCCATAAAAGAATTTTTGTGTAAAAGAAACTACTGTATCTTCACATTTTAATCTTGTGTCTTCCTGTCATGTTACTGCATGATTTTTCGAAACTGCTGTATAACTTAGTTCTTTAAACTAAAATACTGCTAACCAGTGTTCACTGCAATATTTCTGTCATGCATGTTAGCTTCACGAGTATTAATCTAGTTTTTAAATTTAATTTTAAGGAAAAATAGTACAAAATGAAATTAGTATATTGCAGAATAACCAGCAATGAACCTAATGACTCCAAACTGAAGTCCTATTAATACATAATTGCTTTATCCCATGGAATGTGGAGGTGAATAAACAAGACTGTTTTTAAATGTCTTTGGGGAAAAAAAAAAAGTATTTTTTCATTATCAGAGGATATAGAAGAAGTTCTAATTACATCACTGATGCTAAAAGCTGGAGCTACAAGATGGGAAAAACCAGATGTCTCCAGATACTCCAAAGACCACAAGCATTGTCAGGTGAGAACTCGCATATTACTGTATTCTTACAGTATTTTCTACAATCTTTTGTTTTGTAAGTGTATTTAAGAGGTATAAAGTTTGAAACAACACAAACTCTTGGAAACTTGTTTGCAAATGCTTGTGGTTTGTTTTGCTACACGTTTTTGTCTATATGACTCTCTGCAGCCAGGAGTGTGCAGCAAGATAAATGCCTGTCACTGATTTCAGCAGGAGTTAATTACATGACTATCTTTGAAAACCCATGTAACAGGCTGTTCACATGTCCAAATGAGACCAGCAACAGTCTGTTCTGGTGCTTAGAACTTACATAATTTGGAGAAAAGAAAATCTAACTTTTTTTTTTTATCTCCAATTAAAGTTTTCTAGCAGAAGACTTGCAGATGAGAATTTCCAAGGAATAATTGTAGTTATGCATAGAATATTTTTCATCACTCTCGCAGGGAAGCAGAATCAAAAGCATTGTGTATCAATAAGAACCTCTTGAAGAAAAGCTTCTAACCATGCTGGTTGACAAAATAGTGGTGATGAGGGCTGGATTTTTTTTGTGGGATTTTCTGGGTGGTTTTTGTGTGTATTTGGCTTGGTTTGGGGGTTTTTAGAATGAGGGAGAACTTTTAAATCAGTATTCTGCTTCCAGAACACATTGTTAGCGCATCTGTTTAGGCACGAGAGCAGGAGAAACAAACAGATATGTCTTTTACTTATGTTATTCTTAAGTTATTTGTAAAAGGTATCAGTCTAGATGTCTTCTGGGGCTTTATTTTATTCTTTCTGTGAGGCAGATTCATGACGTGCAAGCCAAAAATCGATCTCCTCTGATGCACTGTGAGAAAACACACCATCTTCCATATACCTTGAACCTATTATTCAATAATTTCATGTGATGCTTAATAGTTCATTTATTAAGCAAAACTGATAGTTTTCCCCACTTCTCTTCATCCCACTAATGACTTTAGATGGACCATTATCAAACCCCTCTTGTCTAGTCTGAAGACTCCTTTCATATTTATTCTATAAGTCTGATGGCCCTACTCTGCACCTCTTCTAGTATTTATATCCTTTTGAATATAGAGGGGTGGAGGTCAGAAACATGAAAAATATTCATGATGCACCTGCATCTTGATTTAAGCAGCAGAATCTATTCTGTTTGATGATCTTAATTCTAAGCCTTCGTTGTGGGTTGTTTTTTTTTGAGTGCCACTGAACAATAAACTTCTTGAAGCTTCAGAACCCATCACCGTGTAAGAAAAGACAAGATGTATTATTTCTGAGTGTTGCTAAATTTATTTCAGCTGCAGTCATTCAATACAG
Source organism: Limnodromus scolopaceus (assembly GCA_028565335.1). Taxonomy (NCBI): domain Eukaryota; kingdom Metazoa; phylum Chordata; class Aves; order Charadriiformes; family Scolopacidae; genus Limnodromus; species Limnodromus scolopaceus. Next base: position 62,331,593 of record JAOXNO010000033.1, on the reverse strand, counting down.
AAAAATTATTCTATAGCTCTCAGACATGACCTTCTCAGTCTATGACTAACCAAACCCTCACCTACCTTTATTTCTTTCTGAATGAGTATTTTGACTAGCTGAGTTTTCTTTGGAACTGAAACGTCGTGTTTAACTTTTATATTAATACTTAATAATGTATCTAGCTGCTACATTATAGCACCTCATGGGACGTATATTTTGAAGACCCTTGTTCTCCAGGTGGCACTTTTACACCATTTCCCTCCATCAATTCCATGCTTTCCTAAACGAGCACATCATGCTAGTTGTATCACTGAATTACAGAATGGTAGGGTTTGGAAGGGACCTCTGGAGATCACCTAGTCCAAACCCCCCCTGCCAGGGAAGGTCCACCCAGAGCAGGTTGCACAGGAACGTGTCCAGGAGGGTTTGGAAAGTCTCCAGAGAAGGAGACTCCACCACCTCTCTGGGCAGCCTCTGCCAGGGCTCTGCCACCCTCAAAAGAAAGAAGTTCCTCCTCATGTTGAGATGGAACTTCCCATTTTCAAGTTTGTGTCTGTTACCTCTTGTCCTGTCACTGGACACCATATCATTAATTAGCTGTTATCTTTGTACTGATGACACATAAGCATAATCAGAATATCCAACAGAGGCATCCCAACTTACCAGGGCTGGGAAAAAGATGATTCCTTCTTTCTTGTGTATATGAAACACTGTTAACTTCACTTCAGAGGAACCTGGGGCATTTGTACATTTTCCTTTCATCTCTATGTAAGGCACAGATTAGAGTAAGAAGAAAATGCAGTGCTTGTTATTACAGGGTTGTACTCAGTGTGTGGTTTGTTCTTTATCACACACAGCAGCTTCTCAATCCTCTCTGGAATTCAGGATATTTTTTTTTATCAGCATGGCACCAGATTATTCTAAATTCAAGGCATATTTCTTGTTCTACCACCTGTAAAGACCCTTTTAATATTCAAACTCATATTTAGAGTTACGTGCGAGGTAGTCTACTGTGAGTTCATGCTCCTAAAGATAAGGGTGGCAACATGATGCCTCCCAGATGCTCAGAGGTCAGACTGAAAAAGAATATGAAATCACCTATTGTTCCAGGGTTCTTTCCTAGTTCAGAACAGGGTGGGCAAAAGTTAAGTAGGTGCCAAACTGATTCCAGGAACTGTCAGTGAAAGGAGACCAACTAGGATTAAAAATGCTCTTACTTTTGTTCTAGCAGCTTACATGACACGGAGGATAGAGACAAGCTGAAGCAAGTTCGGTAGTTACCCAGCTTTCTGCCTCTGTGATCACCATACCCTGCCATGTTAAATGACAGCCACTAATTTATGTATTTTGTTCTACGTTGCTAAACCTTAGAATAGATATAGGGCTTCATGCTGAAGGTCCCTGTAGTCCAGTATTCTGTCTCCCTGACATTGACAAGAGACAGAAGTAGACAATTTTCTGGAATCTTCAAGAGCATCTTAAAATCTGCTTCAAAAGCCAGAGGTGAGAGGTATGTGTGTATGTACATACATCATACATACATGTACATGCACTTAACTGGTATTAGGTATTCATCTGTAATTTATTAATTTTTTTTTTAAATCCTCTTTTCTCTTTTTTTCTCTGGAAATTTATGGCCTCTTCTGTTTTGATCAGATGTAAATAATAAATCATTACAGTGTGTGCAGCTGTTTGTGGATATTTTCAGACCAACAAGATCTCTTTCATCTTATTCTGATTTTTTTTTTCCACTTCTACTTGTCTTATTATTCAACTGAATATATGAATTATATATTCAACTAACTTAGAGCAGACTACTGCCACCATAATCTCCTCTCACGTCGATCCAGCTTCATTTTCTGGAATCATCTAATACAGAAGAAAAAGCATCAAGAAGATGGTTTACCCCAACTAGACTTAGTACATGTTATAAAACCCGCAAGTTCTTTTGGAAAAAAAAGGGGAGATCCACACCTGTGTGGGGAAAAGGTAGATTCCTGTATTAGAGATTCCATTCATGGGATTTTCTGTAGGTGTTGGAAATCCAGGAGAGGCAGATAATAAAAGGAAGGAAACAGCATTTTTTTTTTCTTCTTGGTCTACTCCTTCTTTCCTCCTCTGATTCCCCACAGAATTGGGAAAAACTTAGTGATTCATTCTTTTTTGAGTTACTTTCTCCATGATGCTGAATTTGCTGAGTGTAAAATTTACCGAAGGGGGCTTTAACATGGTATACTAAATCTGCTTTTTATGCTACTTTGTTCCCTCTGAAATATTCTGGAAAGAAATGACAGCTGATAGGCTTAGATTTGAATTTATTTTATTTTTTTTATTCATAATTATAGTGTAAACATGAAGATGTTGGTTCCACTGCTGAAAATAGAATAGAAATATGAAACTTTATCTTGGCTATCTTCGTTTTTCCAACCCTGCGTTCTCCTAAAATGAATGCTGGCGAAGCCTGCTGAATTTTGCTTTAGTAAGCTTACAACGAAGGAATACTAAGATATAAATATTTTTAACCATTAATTAAATCTTTAAAAACACCACCTTAAATAGAATCACATGCCTTATAATTAGCAAGAATTTTTTCTTGGAAATTACAGTACCATCCTGTAGATAGCTACAAATTATGCATTAATATCTCCCTATTTTAGGATCCTTAAATCAGTTTGAAAGTCCTAAAGGGATTTATTTCTAACACTTCTGTGCCAATTACATTATACTTATTTGCTGTTCTTTGTTCCCTCTTCTCCCAGAGGCCATTCCATGCCACTACAGAATAGGTATTTTGCATTTTTCTCCTTGTTTCTTGGTAAGTATATCCAAGTCTTTAAACCAGTCATATTTGCTTTAGAATAAATAGCTGTATGAGCTGACTGTCTGGAATCCTATCATTTTACTAAGCAATATACTAAATATTCTTGTCTAACTCTGGTGTTGCTTTCTTCTTTTGCATATGTTAGATGATTTTCACATTTAGGAACTATTAAGCGTCTTCTATACACTCCCCTCAGGAGGCTCAATAAAGACATGAAATTATTTCGGCCTGGGTCACATTTATTAATTTCAGTCTCTGCATAAGATTTACATTTTACTGCAGTGCAAGAGGGAGAAATGAAGCCAGGGTTAAAGGGGAGCATAAATTGTTAGCTTTTGCCAGTTTATATTATCCTCTCTTATGACTCTCTGTGGTTCAGGAAATTTATTTTATCTTCCTGTAATCACCTTCCTGGATGCAGTTGGTAAACAAGGAGAAATGCAGATAAAAGACAAAATAAACAAACAGAAGGTCATGCCTTGCATACTACATCTCGTATAAAATAAACATGAAAGCTTGATTGAAGTCACTCATTAAAATACCGCTGCTGCTGAAAGAGGTTGAGGGGTAGCTCGTTGGAGTGTGATGAGGGAGATGTGGGGTCAGTTGGTGGATTGAATTCTCTCCACAGGCACGTGGATTCAGCCCTCGGCTTACGGGAGGAAGTCTCTTCCTTAACACGTTCATTAAAGATGGACCAGGCAATGTTAACTGAAAGCACAGTCGGAGAACAAAATTTGCAATGTAAAGTTTATTGGGGAAAAAAAAAAAAAGTTCTGGCCAGTTTTTATTCACAAAAATCAAAGCCTAAGCTGTAACGAAGGTAAGATAGAAACAGCATTTTTTGTGGTGTTCGGTGGGAAATTGTACACAGTGATTTGCAACGTCCCTGTAGCAGTACTGTGTTTTGTAGAAGACAATAGGGAGGGGGGTGAATTTTAACCTTCGATCCCTTTCCCCACAAACATATTTTTCACATTTTACAATTGATGCAAATCCCATCTTTATGGCTGTTTCAGAACCCGCTTTTTATAAAAACAAATAAACAACAAAAAAAAAAGCTGTATGTGATCCAGACAGCTAAGGAATAAACTCTTTCTGCTTCTTAGATGTTCTTTCTTGAGGAGGGTTTGTCCTTGATCTGTAGTTATGCTGAGATGGATAATTTGATTAACAGCTAGAAAGAACTGGAGTTTTTATTTCACATTTTGCTCTGAAATGCTGCATTAATTGTGTTGTTCATTTCAGTGTAGATGCTTCACTGGCATTTTAGGATTTGTTAATATTTCTAAACTATTTGAAAAAATAACAACCTTGCTGATAATTAGAACATTTTCATTCCATGATGGAAATACCTGAGCTTCTACTTAAGACTTGTTATTCCTCTTAATATAATGGTTTTAAACATACCTTAGTAAGAAGCCCTTTTGAACAGTAATTGGAAACGACTGCTATCATTACAAGTACTTTATTTTATCACAAAAATAGCTGTATGCTGTCCTGAGTGACAATAACCTCTACTGAATATCACTCTGTAGACAGATAAAACCTCAGCTACATCAGCAGCTGAAGATGTGGCCAGTTACAAAGGCAGCTTCATCTTTGCCATGCAAAATATATGTTAAAAATGCAAACTAGCATATGATTTAATCCAGTAAAAGTAGAATAGCCTGTCAGAGAAAGTACACTGGCAAATGGGCAACCAGTTGAACATGTTATATTTTAATTTGCAGAGACAAAAATGACAAGCAATTTATTTACATAAAACTGTACAAAAGCAAATTAAATTATGTAAATATTTCATAAATAGAGGTGGACTAGCGTTTAATACATTTTGCCATGTTTAGCATAGTTGCGTGCATAGTGACTCATAATAAACAATGATAAATTGTTCTCTGCTTCACTATCAACATCCAAGTTGCAGAACAATAGTCAATGATTAATATTACAAACAGATCGTACCACACTGAATGCAAGTGCTTTAAAATTTAGGAAAAAGTTGTCTGAAAGCATACCCAGGTAGCTGGTGAGTGTTGTCGTCTTCCTTGTGTTTTATGCTCTTCTTCAGTCAGTAACACAACTGAACTGATGGACTTCCATCTCTATTGCTATTTCATCTGCTTCGTTCCTTAAGGAAACACTGTATATTTATCACCAATGAAACAGAAGGGAAAAATATTTCATTGTTCAAGTTCCTTACAAATGTTTGGTGATGGCTGGATTTACAGCAAGGTCTTTATCCGTATTCTTTGTTTTCCTGCTTGACAACTTCCTTGGGTAGCCTTTCAGCCAATCATTTCAATCCCATCTAAGTTCTTCCCCCACATAAAAATAAGGTTTAACTTTTTTTTTTTCTCCTGAAACTCAGGCAGCAGGCCAGTCAGAAACCATATTGAATAAACATAGTGGATCTGAGTCCAGAATGAGCATTAGATTTTAGACCAAAGCTATTGAACTTTCTAATACATATAAAGTTATATATTAACGCATCAATCTATAAAGGTGCCCTAATGTAAAATACATGCAAAGCTCATTTGAGTTTCCCATGGAAGGAAATAAAAGGATGATTTCTATGCTGTACAACTGAAATGTGATGACAGCTAAAAGCAATTAAAAAAGAAAATTAATTGACAATTTTCCTGGCAACATGAACTGGTGACACCTTGCTAAGTAACTATAGTATAGACTGATCGTAGTTTTCCAGGCAGCAGAAATAAAAACAAGTGAAAACAACCCCAAACCCCACACAAATAGTCATAAAAAAAATCCTCAAGACCTACTTAAACCACAGCCTTGTGTTAATAATGCTTAAGACTGGTCCATTAACTGAGTTTGGCAAAAGGCTTGTTTTTAAATATATTATTTATAATTTCTCAGAAAATAAACACAAGTAAATATACAGGTTCAAAAAAGTTGGGAATAGCCCCTTATCCCTCAGTGTCCAAACCCAACTACCACTTTACCATAATAATAGGTATAAAAGGCACAGTTGCATATTTCGCATTCACCCTAATTATTTTTTATAGTTTTATTTCTTTATTTTTATACAAAAGCACTCTATTTATGGAGTGGCACCAGTTTTAACCTATTTCAAATAAAGAGGAAAAATACAAACACAAAGTATATTTGTGTGTCATGCCAGGTCAGAAGAGTAATCAGCATATTAATAGTGGCTCGTTCCACTAGAATTACTGTGAATACTTACAGTAGATAGAATTTAAAAAAAAAAAAAAAAAATCCTCTTTCACACCCATTTTAGATCTAAGGAAATGCACACAAGTAAAGTATTTAATGACTGTCTTATGTGGTGCAAAAATTGGTGAGTGACTGCTGATCCATTTAATCGAAGGTCTTCTGTGACCTGTATTATTAACCTTGTAGAAAAAGGGTCTAAGAATATATGGAACCAAGCTACCTAATTTATTTTCTTGTCCGTGTAATATTAAATAAAATCTTATTAAAAGAACATTTCTGTTGAACATTTGTGTTATGCAATTGTGTATTCTGTTCAAACGTGCAAGAAAAATGTGTATACATTACATAAGCATTTTTAGAAGCATTTTTAAACAGGTACTTACAGATTATACAAAGCAGTAACTGCTGTATGCAGTCTTGTAACAAAGTACTAGTTTGCATCTCTCCATATACTTAAATAATCAAACATAAAAATGTTCAATCATTATTAACCTTTGATTTTAATATTTTCTTTCTAAAAATGTGCCCATTCGTCATAACTGCTATACACAAACTAATGTTACTTGAAGAAAGGAAAACCCGAGAGAGGAGAACGAGATGGCCAAAGACGGCACACCCCACCACAGGGAGAAAAGAACTCAAAAGGTAAATGTGATGAGTTGTATTGATTTACCAACCTCTACTTTAGGCCTTTTAAGGTTATTTCTATGCAATTCTTCAAAGCAGTAAACTACCCAAAGCTACGTTGTGACTACGGTATTCTAGAGAGCCATCTAGCCATGCCCTAATGCCAGGTTAAAGAGCCAGGGATTCAAATGCTCCCCCCTCTCCTCGAGCTGTCCTTGCTGTGTCATTCGATTGTCATTTCCATCTGAATGTCTGAGCTCAGTCTGTCTTTATTACTATAGCGTCAGCTACAAAGCAACCGGTTGAATTTCTGCACATTTTGTTGCTTTTATTGCACGAAAACCTGTTTCCTTTCCTCTTCCTTTCAAGAAGCGCTCACCGTGAGAACTGTTATAGCCCGGAGCTCTTGCAGATCATGGCAGCTTGGACTCCTTTTGACTCATTTTTTGATCTGCTCGGTGAGTATCATACCACTGTTTATCAGACCGTTTCCTACATAGCCTAAATGTTCCGAGACTTGAGATCATTTAGTATTGCACTTCTCTTGGTTTTAATGCACTTGTGTTTCGAGAAAACCTGCATTATGTCTTTGACATAGTTGAAGCAACCGGTAACTAATGACAAAAAAACCTTAGAAATCATTCCTTCCACTCTGAAATGAAGGTTTTGTGTTTGACTTGTAATATTCTCTTGTCACCACATCATCCCATTGCCCACCCATTCCATCCCCCCAAGCACTGTCATTAACACAGCCTTCTATTACCACTATTGGGTTTTCATTTTGATCTTAAAAATTCCCTGGAACTGGCATATGCAGCATATCATACGCAGCATCTGCTGCAACATAACATGTCGTTACAGAAAAAAAAAAACAACAAAACAACCCACCCCACATCAGTTCCTTTGGGCATTCAACTGAACCGCACCGGAAAATAAAAAATTTGTGTCATCTGGGCTCGTGATCTGTGCTGCTGTGCAAAATGTGACTGAAGGGGAGTTATGAGTACATGGGTGTCTGTGAATATATTAGTTTTCTAAGCCGAGCCCCAATACTTAGCAGTTCCCCTGATCCATTGTATGATCTTTGGCCTTTTTGTTATTACCGTCTTCCCAGCTAGAGGTTAGTCTTGCCCAAAATAATGACTTTAAGAGTTTATCATTACTATCCTATGGTATACATGTTACTAGTTGTGTTTACGTTGAAGTAATCGTTACAGAGAATGAAAGAGAAGGAGAGAAAGAGACACAGCAAGAACACGCTTGTTCTATGGATAAAACAGAACCAGAGTTCATGAATCGTAGGAAATTATGCCATGGGTTTGACTGCAGTCTCAGGCTGAACGTATTTCTGTTGCTTCCAGCCTCAGATGAGAGGTGAGAATATTAAAGCTGTGGTCTTCACAAAGTGCCTATTAATGGTTATTCCTTTATATTTATCTCTATGTCTGTATGGTTTCTGAAGGATTGTCCCTGGTGGGGATCAGCAATATTCAGATGATATGTTTTGAATACGTTTTTCCCTGACCTGTTATCCTCAACAAGCCAGGTGACAATCAAACAAAATGAGTGGCTTAACTCATGCTTCTGCAGAGGGGAAACAACAGTGTGTTGTGTTCTTTTTAATCGAGCTCATTACTATGGGAGGAATTTGCAACCATAGATTTAGGAAAATAAAAATCGGTGAGGGGGAATTAGACATGCAAGTAACAACAATGTTTTCTACATTGTACAGTAGAGTCAGGCAGACAGTAGAATTAAATGCCTGCTATGGAGGCAGAAGTGGCAGGCAGATCTTTTGTCTCTTTGGTGGCCCCCTCTTTTTTTTGTTTCTCATTTTTGTTAAAATTGTTTTGATTTTAAGACTTTTGCCCCTTTTCTTTCTTGTAACACACAAAGAACTTTGTTGCTGCTTTTTAGCCTACAGGTAAACTTCTCTTCTAGTTAGAGTATTGACAGGAGATGGCTTGTATTCCCCTGTCTGTGTAAGGGGGATATCCTCTGGATTGCCTTCTTCATTTTTGCTGAAACTCGCCGCGCTGAAGGTCTCATAGGATGAGGTCAACTTTTTGTTAAGGAGGTTTCTGTTGCGATCACCCATGAGGGAGGCTTCTCCATTGGCCAGTTTTTCCTGACTGCCCCGTTCATCGACAGGCATGAAAGTGGAGAGTTTTGGCTGGCTCTTCTGCTTTCTCTCTGGAGAAGTGCGAACTGGCATCCAGCAGGAGTCTGAGTGGCCATATTCATCACATTCTCGGGTGCACTTCCCCGTCAGGGCTACATCTGGTAGAGGCCTTGAATCTGAAAGTAAAATAGAGTTGTCTTTACAAATGAACAATATTGCAACGACTTTGAGCGAAAACGCAAATCCTTAAATTCTTGAAAGGTATTTTTAGAGGTCTTGGTAAGGATGTTGCGATAAGTTTCTCAGTAATAGCTTTTTTTTTTACATTGCATGTGTCCACAGGCAACAAGCTTATCTGTACAGTTATCCTCAACCTCAAGAATTGAAAAATAGGACTATTAAGCCACTTCCTGTGCTTGTAAATTCATCTCCAAAGCATTTGGTGTTGGGTGCTGAAGGAATTTTGATGTCTAAAAGAGTCAACCAAGCACTTAATTCCATACTGCAGATATTCTTGAAATTATTAAAAATACCTTTCTTTGAATTATTTGTAAAGAATACTTTGAATTTATGTGAAAGGAACCAGAGGCATGGACACTGCAAATGCTTATGAAGATGCTTAACTCTCTGCTAATAAGCAGCTCTGGTATTAATGATGGGTATCAAATTGCATATCATATAAACCTCTGCTTGTATTTCTCAGGACTGGGCATTCATTGTTAGTACACAATATGTTACATGTATCCTACAACCCATGATTAGTAGGAGCATATATAAAAACTGCTTTTGGTTATAAATCTAGTCTGATCTGTGCAATTAAAGCTGTTCTGCGTGTTTTGGATGCGTATGAAGGGACAGGTAGAATCGGAGTGCTGCCTGAACAGATAAACTAACATTTCATATGTCACTTCTTGTGTTAGAAAGTGTCCTGTTCCACATCACTGTGTGTAAGCTTTCCAGCTACTGTACTTGTAAGAGCTCCCACTGAAAACTAGCAAAGTTCAGGATATTGATAAAAACACGGGTAGTTTTTTAATATTCGTATTTTGATACTTGCATTACAATTGAATTAAAAAGCTACCTCAACTGTTTTAAATGCTGGATAAGTTTCTCAAACCTCGCTTTTATTCAGTTAAACTGTAGTTTATGGCCTAACTGTTCAGTTAAGCTGTACTTTATGTAGGCAGTGGAGCTGCCTAAAAAGAAACAACATGATATTCAAACAATTAAAGTCGACAAAGAATAAAAATCAATAGGTAAATTAATTTTTCCAGTTTATTTGATATGACTTCCATATTGTAAGACTTATTTGATGAAACTTTTATAAAAAATCGATTCTCTTGAAAAGGAGTAAGGAGCTTCAGCATAGAAACAGAATCAGGGACCGTTTCATAGGGGCTGTGGCAACTTTCTGCCTTCCCCAAGTTCATGTGAACAGTAAGTTTGCCAGTAATAACCTGAGCCCTATAAAATATCTTTCAAAGATCTAGTCAACCTGCATTTTGTTACTTCTTTTTGCCTATTTTTGTTTTGGTTTTGGCAGCCAGATGACCTTCTCAAACAGTAACAATTCCAACCGTGAATTATTTTTAAATTCATTACTGCTGAGGTTTTTTGGTTTGTGTGTTTGTTTTTAAAAAAAAAGCAATGAAAGATACTGTGCCTCTTCAAGAATAAACTCTTCTAATTTAACATATTTACAACAGGTGCTTCTAGAGAATCTGCATCTGAAGATTTAATCCTGATAGAATTCCAAAAGCTTTTGAAAGTCAGATTTATGTTCATCCTGTCCTGATTTTTTCATGCATTTAAACATTAATTTAATTAATAATTTACTGCAGTATTTTACAGAACATGCATAGTATTATTATTAACATTTGTCAACAAATTTATATGATCTACTGTATGTATTCTGAATACTGGTAGTATTTCATACTTCAATATGACACTGATTTTAATGAGGAAAACAGCACTGATTTTTAGATAACTGATAGTTAGAGTTATCTAGTTTAGATAACTCTGTAGTTGAGTCGTATAAGGCTGGGAGGAGGGAACTGAGGTTTTGGGAGTTTGGTTTTTTTGGGTTGGATTTTGTTTGGTTTTTTTCCAGTTGTACTTTTTGCATTTAGACTCAGCCATGTTTCCCAAATTTTTTCAATGGAGACTGCAAAGACTATGGGCAGTTATCAGCCGATCAATTTTCAGATGACTGTGTTCTGGAGACGTAGACAGAAGATGGGGACTGTAGCAGGAAAATTCTCGATTTGCCAGCTAAATTGAGTACTATTCTAGCACTCCCTAAAGGTAAGAAGGATAATTAGCTGCTGAGCTGCACCTAACGGGCTCTGATTTTTAAACAGAAAAACCTTTGACAACTGGGAAAATCCCCTTCCCATATAAATCTCAATAAACTCTTCAAACAGCCCCTCATTTCCAAACAGTGACCTCTTTCAGTTTAAAACCATTACTCTTCGTCCTATTGCTATACTCCACAATGAATAGTCCCTCCCCAACTCTTCTATAGGGCACCTTTAAGAACTGGAAGGCTGCTATAAGGTCTCCCTAGAGCCTTTTCTTCTTCAGGCTGAACAACCCCAACTCTCTCAGCCTGTCCTCATAGCAGAGGAGCTCCAGCCCTCTGATCATCTTCGTGGCCCTCCGCTGGACCCACTCTAAATGTCCTTCCTGTGCTGAGGCCTCCAGAGCTGGATGCAGTACTCCAGGTTGGGTCTCACCAGAGCAGAGTAGAGGGGTAGAATCACCTCCCTTACCCTGCTGGCCACACTTCTTTTGATGCAGCCCATGATATGGTTGGCCTTCTGAGCTGCCAGTGCACATAGAAATGCAAATCAAGGATTTGGGAGGAAGAACCAGATTGTCTAGGCACCTCCCATGGCTATCCCAGCAGAGCCATCAGCCCCATTGGTTCTGAAACTCGTGACCATGAGTCAGCAGCAGCTGCTCTTCAGATCACCTTTCTTTCTGACAATGGCATTGCTGCCTAGGTATGGAGGACACATTATGGGATATGGGGGAAAAGGTGTTTGAGACAGTACAGGACTTATGTGATGTTTAGGGAAGGAACCAAAGGGAGGATGACGAAGGGGTTTAGATGATTTAGGGAGGAATAAGAGTGAGAAAATAGAGAGAAAAGGGGATAAAAGGGTCAGTTGCATGTAAATAGTTTGCTGACTAATAACCTTATTAAATCTCTTTCTATCTCTTCCTGGATGTGTGCTCTATTATTTGTAAATGTATATATTTGTGGATGTCCAGTTTCACTAGTGGACTTCCATCCTGTCCAGACAGAGAGGGGAGCAGAATGAGGCCATTGGTGCTGTCTGTGTTTGTGGGGCTGCTCTGAGCATCTGTATAGCCAGCCTTGGTGTGTATCTGTGCCCTGTGTGTGTGCCTACTAGGAGTACACCCTTGTCTTTGCTGCTGGTTGGACCTGGAGACATGGAGCAGCATCAGCAGCCTTGCCTCCCTCAGGCTGTCGCCTCCAGTGTGATATATTTTCCTCTAGAACACCCTTCAATTAGTATTTGGCACATACAGTTAATGTAGTGTTCTACTCCATTGCTTTCATGTATCTGTTCTAAGAGTCTGAACCAGGATAACATTTAAGCGCACATTTAATCTAACATGTTTTGAAATCTGCTGTATTTAACTGCTCTTCTATTTGAAAGGTGGACATAACTAGCATTTGGCAGGGGGGCAGGTGACGTGGAATGTTTTTCGGTGTGTGTTTGTCCTGGATTTGGATGAAATAGAGTTAAATTTCTTACTAGCTGCTGGTGCAGTGCTATGTTTTAGATTTAGGATGAGAACAATGTTGATAACACAGTAATGCTTTTAGTTGTTGCTGAGCAAGTCAAGGCCTTTTTTGCTCCTCACACCACCCCACCAGTGAGTAGACTGGGAGTACACAGAAGCTGGGAGGAGACACAGCCAGGATAGCTGACCCCAGCTGACCAAAGGGATATTCCATACCATATGACTTCATGAACAGCATATAAAGTTGGAGGAAGAATAAGGAAGCGGGGGGACATTATGGCGTTTTGTCTTCCCAAGTAACCGTTATGCATGATGGAGTCCTGTGTTCCTGGAGATCATAGAATGGTTTGGGTTGGAAGGGTCCTTAAAGATCATCAAGTTCCAACCACCCCTGCCCCGGGCAGGGACACCTCCCACTAGACCAGGTTGCTCAAAGCCCCATCCAGCCTGGCCTTGAACACCTCCAGGGATGTGGCATGCACAAATGTTTTGGGCAACCTTTTCCAGTGTCTCACCACCCTCAGAGGAAAGAATATCTTCCTAAAATCTAATCTAAGTCTTCCCCTCTTTCAGTTTAAAACCATTCCCTCTCATCCTATAGCTCCACTCCCTGATAAAGAGGCCCTCCCCATCTCTCCTGTAGCCCCCTTTAGGTACTGGAAGGCTGGTATAAGGTCTCCCCAGGCACCTGACTGACAATGGGAAATAGTGAATTAATTCCTTGTTTGCTTTATTTGTATGCATGACTTTTGCTTTACTTGTTAAACTGTCTTTATCTCAGCCCATGAGTTTTCCCTATTTTTCCGATTCTTTTCCACGTTCCAGGGGGGGAGGGGGAGAAGTGAGTGACTGACTACCTGGTCCTAGTTGCCAGCTGGGGTTAAATCATGATAGAGTTATATCAGAAGACAGGTAAAACAACTGGTGCTGCCAGGACTAAACTATTACCAATACCTAAACTAGTCAGTTAAGGACAACTCTGTTACTTTCTATACACTGCAGCAGATAACAAAGATTTAACCTTCATTTGGAATAAACTGCCACACCCTTTAGCTACAAAGTAATTAAATGTAGTTTTGCTAATTCCCTGAACAGAGTGACCCTCTTCTGCAGAGTAGTGACTTTATGCCCCTCTTCTTGCATTATCTAGCCCATGTAGAGGTGAAAAATCTCTAATTTAAAATAAATAAATAAATAAATGAAGTTTCTTTTGCCCTCTAGCGTAATTTGCATCTAAATATAATTATCTCTGTGACATGCATTTTAAAGTACTCCTTATTTTAAAACTTAAACACTTGATTAGTGACCACACTGGTAGCTGACAAGGCTAAGCAAAGAGTTTGTTACCACGGTTGGCAAACCTTCAAAGAAGAGTACAACAGATTTCTACTATGGTTACATATCTGGTAACTACTCAAATAAATGTTTAAAATGCCAGTTATTAACAAACAAATCTTATCACAAAGCTAATTAGTGAGGAAGTAAACCTGGAGAAGTTATATTTCTTGTCATACAGAAATGTGTAGATTTGGGATTAGGTTTTAAATTTTTATACATAGATGACTCAAATTTAAGCTTTAATTTGCATAAAATTATCTTCAGAGTTACAATGAAGATGTCATCTAAGTGATTTTCAAACATATCCTTTTATGGTGTCTCTACATCAGAACTAGGTATTGCTTGACCATTTCCAAAGACATAGTAAATCCAGTTCCTAAAATGCAGATATTTAGACAAGTTTTCAGATATATATGTAAATGGAGTCTTCAAAAGTGAATACTTATAAAGAAGATTTCACTTGCAAGGTTCAGACTTCAGCTTAAAATAAATTAGACAACATTAATTTACAGGGTCTCACAATCTACTCTCTTACTGCATCCAATATAAGCTTCTACCACCAATTTCCAGAGTTAGCTGATAAAAGTTAATTTTGTTTTTAAATTATAGTTATCATTAATCCAAAAAATCTTTAAACATCTATCAATAATTTCTGAAACAACAATACCTTATATTTCCTATAAAACTTTCTATGAGAGCATGCAAATGAGTGGAGTTATTTATATGTATGCTCATGTTTCTGTTGATTATAGATGACTGTTGCTTCAGGGCTAGAAGGATCGCATGTTATCAAAAAAGGAAGGCACCTACCATGGCAATGTGGAGAGGGGAAATATGATGTTCTATATCCAGCTTAAAGCAAAAAAACATAACAACGGACATATGATTAAGGGCCGGGAGCATCTCTCCTACGAGGAGAGGCTGAGGGACTTGGGTCTTTTTAGTCTTGAGAAGAGAAGACTTAGGGGGGATC
>JAOXNO010000033.1:62294550-62316658 GCA_028565335.1 Limnodromus scolopaceus | reverse complement strand
CGCTCCGGCAGGGGGGTTGGACTAGATGATCTCCAGAGGTCCCTTCCAACCCCATATGATTCTATGATTCCACCCAAGCAATTTTCCATTAGTGTCTCTCTTCCCATTCCTTACCAAAGAAGGTCATTGTATTTCGAGTACACAGAAAATAGTATGAACACAGTAGTCAACAAGTACATGTTACAAGTTATGTGCTTTTTTGTACATACACATTGCAGAAGTGCAACCAAGGACGCACACTCACTCTGGCTCCGCTCCACGCACTTTTTAACCACCATTCTTGTACAATATATGTTATACAAAGCCATCAGTTACTCATGGCATGGTCCTAGCACATATTCTCTGCTCACGTTTCTCTGCTTTTCATTTTGTCATCTTTTGGAAACCACACACAAAGTCTATGATAATGACGGTTTTTAGATATACTTAAGTAGAGAAGTGCTCTGTTCCACTTTTTGCCCCTGGACATGGAAAACCCTATCTAGATACTATAACTTGAACATTCCCAGAAAGAACTCTGTGCCGAGAAAGCACTCCTAGCTGCAGACCTTTTCTTGAGGAATACACAGCCACAGTAGCCATACAGTACTACGGCAGTGCAACAGCACTTCTGTAAATCATGCAGCTCAGTCCACAGGATCTCAGGAGTCATTGGCAGATGAGGTCTAAATAGTATCTATGACAAATCAATGACTACATGCAGATTTTGCTGCCTTTCTCCATTGATGGACCCATAACATCCCTGCATGGTTCCAACTACTGAGGACCTGTAAAGAATGCCTCTGCTGTATTGTTCCAGACTACCATGAGAAAAGAAAAAGGAATAGCAGCTGTCATATGGTAATGATAGAGACTGTGGTTTGGAAGAGCCACTTTTCATCCCATCTTTTCCTGCACTCTGTACACAAATACCTTGTATTTAGAGGATGATCCAAAATTCAAGTGAAACACCAGTAAGACTATGCAGTTAAACAGGAGTCCATTTACATAGCTTTTATATTAAATGGTTGTCTGTTTTATGAGCTGTGTGATTGGAGACACAATAGAGCTCTTAAAGCATAACAAGTATTGACTACTTGATCAGAGAATAATAATGCAGAAAACAGCTGAGAGGGTACATATTGTAGAAAATCACTGTTTAAGGGGGCAAAAAAGCTAAGCTATAGTGAAACACAGCTACAGCAGTACTCTCTTTGAAATTACTGTCTCCTAATTGCAGTAATTCAGGAACTGCACCACAGTTAGTGCCGTGGCATATTCTGACATGCCAAGACCTTATTAAAATACTTAAACATGTTTGAAGGCATCAGCAACTTCTTTCTCTGCACCTTAGGCTAAATACAGTTAAACAGCAATTGAACATATCTCGAGAAGCATTTAGTGCCCCAAGGCTTGGACTGCTGTCATTACAAATGTGGCATCACCGTGTACTGCAGAGACAGTGCATGCCATTCCTGAAACAGTCCTACTGAATAAAGTCAAACACAAATCCGCTGTTTGAGACATGCCAACTGCACTAAAGTAATGAATATATTAATTGCTTTTGCACTAGAATAATTTCATGTATATCATGCCCAATTCTGAAATTCTTTTCCGTGCTTAAGAAAATACTTCAGAGTACAGAAAGGCTTACATGTACAGTGAATGATTAATACTGGGAGAGGAAGGATATAAAATAATGAATTCTGAACCTTTTTATTCTTTCGTTATGCAAGGAAAAAGGAACATAAGATGAAAGCAGGAATTTTCAATACTTTACGTGAAAAATGGTAAAATAAAAATATCCCTTGAACAATTCGTAAGAACAGCAAGACTCACTGCAGTAGCATGTCAAAAGTCCAAGTATTTAGATGGTGTCATAAAAGAGCAGACTGGAATTTTCAAAGTGAACATGAGATGCTATATAGTCCTCCACCACTAAAACTAGTAAAAATAAAACAAGCAAATAAAGCAACATGATAAGTAAATAGAAACAGGTAAACGATGCTTTAAAACAAATCAGGTTAGAAATTAGAAACTTAGAGGATAAACGTAGTGATGGAATGTTATAGAGTCTCAACAACTGAGAGGGTTTTATGAATGTTTAGAAAACTTCTCCCAAGGGTAACATATATGTGGCTAATCCTCCCTTGTAAAAGGAAGGATCTGCTGAATGACCTCTAAATGTTCCCTACAACTCTACAATTCTGTTAATATGATTATGTACTTTGGTTTCAATCCAATCCTTAACTGTTTTTTGGTTGAGATTCTTGACTTATTCGGTAATATATCAACCTTAGACATTGGGCTTAGGTTCAGCTAAAAGTCCATTTTAGAATTACATCCTCCTTCAAATTTTATGTTAATAGAATTACAAACAAAAAACCAAAATGGTTGGACCATTTAAGACAGGTGTTAGTCAAAGGATTACAGAAACAAAGTCAACAATGCTAAAAAACCCCCACCCATTCTCAAATTCCAAGATAACCTAACATTTATAAGATCTTGCCTGAGTCCCAATGCATCCATTCCATTTCACAGTTTCATTGAAATGTTAAAGATTGAATACTTCTACTACCTGTAGTGGTGCAAAACAAATCTCATGCTTCTCAAGTCCATTAAACCTGAAACTAGCATAAGAGAGACTCTAAAGCAGCAAATTTCAACAGTGTTCACTTCTTACACAAAATTACGCTTTTGTTTCCCCTTACATAATACCTGCCTTTGTTTTAGGGAGAAACAGAATCAAACATGATAAAGAATGTATAATATATTGATGTATTTCCTTTGTTCAATTTAACAGGCTATATCAGACTATGTAGCTATTTAACATGACTCCAACATGTAACCAAAGAAATATTACCCAAGCAATAAAATCCCTGGCTTAGATTTCACAGTTATTTCTATGACAATTGCCTCCAGCAAGTTAAGGTACGATATTCTTTAGTTGTTCTGCTAATTATAGAATAACTCCATAAAAACGTTTCCTACTTAAATCAATGTACCCTCTCTGTAGTATTGCATTTGTGATCTTCAAGGATCATCAATATTTCACAATTGACTTGAAGACTGTTTATAGGAACAGACCTATGGTGGGGTTTTTTTTACACTAAAAGACTAGTTGTACTCTACCAGGCCCAAATCATATTAATCCATTGGCAGCCAGTAGAACCATAATAGATTTTGCATACATATTATGTGTAAGTGAAATAAAATTCAACAGACTTAAGTCTAGACAAATACTAATTTAAACCCCTGTTTACAATATAATATAAAAGAAAGCATATTAGAAACATACGGTTTTCTCTTGTTTACATTGTATTTATCCTGTACTTCAGACTTTATTATTTCATTTTGTTTCACAAGACCAATTGCATGTATATATATATATAAAGAGGACTAGGAAGTATCAGCTTATGTGATGCCAGTGGTGAATACTTTACTAAATACACAACACCAAACTTAAATTCCCTGGATTTTAATTTTCCAGATTTAAATGTAATTGCTACAAGACTCCTTGTAATCCTGTTAAATCCTTTGATAGCTTGATTTACTTCTATGACTGAAATGGCAACATATCCTTCAGAAAAGTAGGACTTACTATGGCTTCCTGAAGTAGCATAAACATTAAGATGTAGGAAACATTTAAGCTGTCTAATTGTTCTGCCAATCTGACACTGAAGTATTAGTCTGTCACTGTGTCAAATTACATACCTTTTTTTTTTTTTTTCAGTAAAACGTGTCGGTGCTTAACAAACTCTGAGCTGAAACAATTCTCGGAGCAATTAGAATGTCAGCTCTCCTAAAGATGACTTAAGAAAAGTCTGAATCGGGGCTCAAAAGTCAAAATAATTTTCTTGATACTGATGCCAAAGCGATGGAAATACAGGAGTTCTAAGGGAACAGAACAGGTAGCAGCCATGATTAGCTTATCTCAGCTGTATACTGTGTCTCCCTTTTATTGGTGGTAAGGATATAATAAAGTGTTTTTCTTCATCAGGAATGGACACACCAGGTAGGAAAACTAATACTCTTGCCACAAGAGAAAAACCAAGTTATATGATTTCCCCTCATCTCCCTCCAGTTTATGCCCATGTCATTCAGAAGGCAATTTCTTTTTGGAGATACTCCAACTAAAATTTTCTAGGGAATATTAATGAACCCATTGCTTCCATTTACAAACTAAAAGTGCAATCCCAAATGATGTCTGATGGCATTAGATCTTACCATTATCTCACAAGTATCTCAGAGCATATCCAATTGATAATCAGTGACTCGATAGAATTGTAAGCTGTTTTGTAAGCTTGATATTTGTTGGAGTGATATAAAGATGACTAAGGTATGACTAACATTTTGCTTCGAAGAGTGACTGATGAAAAAGACACAACACCCCTACACACAGGGCTGCTTAATTGTTTATCGTGAGTAACAGGGGAAAAAAAACCCAACAAACAAACAGCAAAACAGAAGTACTTGTGACTATGGACAAGAGCTCAAACTAAAATAAAGTTCTAGTTGAATGATTCTGTGCTTAACAATTGACTTTAAGGGAGAATACTTTCTTTCATATCTTTCAATAAGTTTTTTCTTACAGAATTTTCAGCCACATGAGACAGTAACTTGAACTGATTATCTTGATAGAGCCACTGCATTCCTGAAAATGAAATGCTTCATAAAGTTCTACTTCACGCAGCAACACATTGCTGGATTCTGGATCTTATTTCATTCCCACATATACAGAATAAAATATTATATAATAACTTATATTAAATAGTAGCACTGCTTTCATAAAAAGAGAATTACGCGTGTTCCCAAGAGGGTTTCTGTGTGAGTCATGAAATGTTTATTTTGTTGGAAGTCATAGACCCTCAAAAGTTAAACTTGAACAGTAACTGTAAAATGTGCTGAAGTTCTATTAATTTATATTACAGTATTTTCAAATGGGGGTAAGAAGAAAGTTCTCCATGCTCTGCATGCAAAATATCATCTAAATGATGTAGAGATCAGCATGAAGCAGAAACAACTAACTTGTGACTACTTGTCTTTTTAGTAGCTGTCAAGAGGAACTCGTGTTGCAAGAAGAAATATAGCAGTCACATGAAAGATTCATTTAACCTTTTATGTCACATAAAGGGAACCTTATCCCACACAATGGAAAAAAATACTCACTTATCTGTTCATGTCATACGTGTTTTTCTCACAAATACTCACATAAATTAATAATTTTACTTCCTTAACCATACTAGCAAGATTTGGGAAACAGAACCAAATTCAGTTCAATTCAGTGAATTGAAAAGTACAAAGAATGCGTTTTCATTTCTTTAGCAGAAGATCTACATGACGCAAGACCTAAAAGAATGGTAAAAATATAAATAAAAAAGAAATTAAGATTATTCTGTTAAAGCACGTTTTTTCCTATTTATGTAAGTATACTCCAGAAGTAAAATTAAAATTTTCTAAAATATTGTGCTTTTCTTCATTATTCATGAAGATGATTAATGAAAGTATAAAGAAGTATACTACAGAAGTATAAAATCATACAACCCAGCAGTAAATGGCA
Organism: Limnodromus scolopaceus; assembly: GCA_028565335.1. NCBI lineage: Eukaryota > Metazoa > Chordata > Aves > Charadriiformes > Scolopacidae > Limnodromus > Limnodromus scolopaceus. Next base: position 62,311,119 of record JAOXNO010000033.1, on the reverse strand, counting down.
ATACTACCCCCTGACACAGGGAAAGGAAATCCTTTACTGATTACCTAGCTACAGACTCTTGTCTTTTATTCCATGTCAGTGGCACAAGCCGCTCTGGTCTTTAGATCAGTTATTTTAGAACCTCATATTTTCCTAAGAGGAGGCAAAATCTACTCCAGAATTAATCCACCTAAGTAAGTTTGTACTTTTGATGTAAGTACTGATGCTTTCTCATTGAGATGATGCAGGGGAGGGGAAGTATTGGGCTTTTTTGTTGTTGTTATTCTTGTTTTTATAGTAAGTATGTGGGAAAGTCTTCACACTTCAAAAAACAGAGAGAAAATTACAAAAAGATAATGAATCTCTCAGTGTGATTTATGTCCTGCTGAAAGGGATTTTTTTCATTAAATTTTTTTATTGATTTTTCAGCTCCGTGTGCAGATTACAGCTAGTGAATTAATTACAAACACCGGCTCAGGATGGTTACATGCTTATGACAGATTCATCTGGGTTACAGTCCATTAGTAATTAAGTATTAAGCACAGCACTAATTCCCCCTGTGTGTGCACAGTAGATAGACTGCGAGCACACACATGAATCATAGGGATGTTATACTAAAAGAGATCAGAGTATCATTGTTTCTCTCACTACAGAATGGAAAAGTATAATGATTTTATATATATATATAGTAATAGAAAGCATAGAAAATATTTGAATGAAACAAAACAGAGAAGACAAAAAGATAGAGTTTACTTGCAAAGTCTAAGCCTGTCAGAAACAGAAGTTTCAGTCCTTCTCATGAGAGGGGGAATCTAATGGAGCCTCTAGCGTGTATCATAGTTTTTTGACCCCTGCCCTTAACCCTAAGTATCCTACACTTTTACCTTCACTCAACAGTTATAGGAGGTGAAGAAGCAGAATTCTTACCTTACAAATAGAGCTGTGTCTTGATGAAAGTTAAAGGCAAGACTGGACTTGAACAGGGATGTCTAAGCACATCAGTCAGGATCTATCTCTCATCCCTGAGATGAAGATACTGGGTTTTTGGTTGCTTCACCAGCTACTAGGAAATATTTTCTTCAGATTGCTTAAGCCAATTACTTGAGTGGACAGTTAAGCATATCCCTCTACATATTTCTTGAAATATTCATTCAAAATATGTGAAATATTTCCTAGCCCCTAAGTAAAAATGGAATATTTTTTTTCAGAAGTGGCTCCAGGGGAAGTACTCTTTAACAAACCCATTCTCTTGGTTTGAGAATGTTTAATAACGCAATTTGTCTTCTCCTGTGTTTTGCAGCACAAGATTAAAATTAGTCAGTATGTTTGTGCTTGGCTTGGTTGCCAAAGTGCATACCTGTACCCATAAAATTTTAAAACTCAGAAAATATTCCATAATTCCTCACTTTATGGCATTTCCAGATTTCTTAAGAAATCCATTACATGTACTTTGGACTACTGCTTCAGACCTGACATCTGCTTTTTCAAGAATGAGTCAGAAAATCTCCATCTTGTTTCACTCATTTGAATATCAAGAAGTTTCTTGCATTGTTAGTTTATGCTTTCACTCAGACTCCAGTAAACATGACAAAAGATTTAAAACTGGACGATGTCAAGCTTGCTCCACTTGCAATGCATGACTAAGTTCTTGACAATAGGTAGGAAGAAACCCTAATTATATCTGCTGGGATAGCATAATAAAACCCAGTCAGCACAAAAAAACCTCCCATATTAACAGGGAGGTTAAACACCTCTTTTTTTTTTTAAAGGGTTACATACACTGAAGAAAATTAAGATCTTAGTGTATTAAATGTATTGACTACAGTATAGAAATAAAAGCATTCTCTTGATTATTCCCAGTGTAAATCCACAGAGTAATTTCTGCTAATCTACCCAATATCAGCTGCAGTGGCCATAATCACTTAACAGCTGCTGGATTGTTTTGAAAATCTGAACAAGGCACAGAAAACCCGTGGTTAAGGCACCAAATAAAGGAGCTGGGCTGAACATACAGCATTAGAAGATGAAAGCAAGTTTGTCCAACTGAATCAGGCAGAAAAATGCAAAATCTGCGGATTTTACCTGTCTTGAAGGTCAATTATTGTTAAAGGTGAAGGAGTGATTTGGTATTTTGGCAATTATTATTTCACAGAAGTTTTGAATAAGTTGTTAATTTCTTTTCATTAAATGGTCATCCCCTACTATTGCCCCCACAGTGGATCAGATGGTGCATACTTTGTGCAGGCATCTTCCTTCCAGGCCATTTAGAATATTGTTTCCTGAATGAAAAATATTCAGTAGAAAATAGACACTGCACATTGTCTCTGGTTCCTCTCTGAGATCATAATCAAGATGCCAGTTGGGATTGTGGTTCTTGTGAATGCAAAACATTGTGCACTGGGGTATGACTAATTTATTCATATAGTAGATTCACTATCAGATGGTACAATTGGTTTCTACTCGGGTTAACTTGCAAGCTGGAGCTTGAGCCAAATAATTGTGTGCCCAAATATCAATCACCTGAGTCCCCATAATTGTCAGAGAATGGAATTATTCCAGGAGATTTATTCAATGAGAATGGCATGCTCCTACCAGAGCTGAATGAAGTCCTACCAGAAAGTGGGCATCACACCTGGGTAATTTCATGGTTCTTGTACATGAGTGAGCAGCAGAGAGAACTGATGGGCATATTTTGTATGCAAAGTGATAGTGATCCATTAAATTGGGCCTAAACTAAGCTTAGTGGATAAACTCACAGTCCATAGTGGTGGACACTAATGATTAGTTTATGAAATTTACGCTTCAAGTTAATTCGTTTACTTGGACTGGTAAAGCATGGCCACATATAGATATATTCTGCTTTAAATCAGAGGTGAGTGGCTGGCTAGATGAAGTTGAAAATTATGTGTTTCCTTCTGAGTGATACAGACAGAATATAAATGGAAGAATTAATGTGTTCTCAGAATATTTTGACAAAAAAATACTCATCAGCATTAAAATTAACATTGATTTTATTTTGGTTTTTGTGTGAAGGTATTTTGATAATAGTTTTTTTATTAGACTATTTATGTGTACTCTCAAATCCCTTTCCCACCAGGTATGTGAAAACTCACAAAATATGTAGCAGTGCAATAAACAGCTACACAATCAGTGCATGCTCTACCCTACCATAGACATGAACTGCAACTGCATATGTCTTGGATGTTGTTAAACTTATTTTGTGTTGCTGCAGAAGTATTTTATAGGGTTTTCTCTGTTTCTATTTACTGATGCTTTCAGTCACTGAAAGTAAAGGAGGTACAGAAAGAGGTCAAAATTGACAGCACAACTGAATCGGGGCTTCTCATGCCAATGAAATAATGAAAACCAGCACTGTTCTTACTGCAACAATAATGAATATAAATAGACAAAAGGCTCTGAACAGCTACTGGGAGAAAGAAAATAAGGCATCCATTTCAAGAAAAAAATCTTTTCCTGCCATCACAGATAGCTTTGTGAACTGGATAAATTAGGATGCCCTTTAAACAATTTTCATGCTTCAAGAAATGTTTGTGAGAGACAGGTCTCCCTTATTTTCCTTTAAGGGATCAGACTTAATAGGTTGAGTTTTACTTGTAGTTTCTACACCTTTTATTTCTCGTGTCAGTCATTCCCAGATAAAATCTGTTATCTCATCTTTGACATAGTTCAATACTTAATATGAATCTTTCCCCCCTCCCTGGATTTATGTTCTCAAGCACATATATCTCTGTCTCTCTACAGATAACATTAGCAGGGTGCAAGTACCATCCAAATAATTGTCAGAGGATAACAAAGATTTGCCCAATTCTTCTATCTCTTTCAAAACTAAATCCTTAAGTAAATGTATAACTCTGAATCAAAGTAATTTACCAGAATAGCTGTGTATATCTGATTGTCTTCCCTATAAAATGCTGGACACTGCATCCAAAGAAAGATTAAAGAATTGCGTTCCTTTGCTTTTATGACTGAGAGCATGAACTACACCCACAAGTTCAAAAGTCATTGGAGAGATGCCGTATCAATTAAATACCAAGAGATTATAAGATTTTTGTCTGTCACTAAGTGATTCTATGGACTTAATGTATTTTACAGCACCATCTGTTCAAAACTCAGTAGAGAAATAACTTGCCTCTAGTTGAAACTATTTTAAAATAATTATATTTTCTTCTGGAATAACAAAATAGCAATCTGTTACAATACTTAGTGTAACAGACACAATTATAATACTTATTGTAACTCATCGTGCTATAAGAGAACAATTATTCCTGTTAATTTATAACATTTTTTGCATAGGGAGGTTTTAATCTGAACTAAGATTTATAGAAATACCTTAGATTTCCTATTTCAAGAGGTAGAACTGATGGGAAAGGAAGAAAGAGCTGATCAGGAATAAAATTTCCTTGCTAATGTCATAAAAAGCAAGTATCATTTAACTTCTCTGTTGTTAGATTCTCTCATTTATTATACTTCAGTCCATGAAAATTTGTCTGGCTGCAGGCATCTCTTATTCTGCAAAATAAAGCTGATATACAGTTTTCTACAGTAATCTGTATTTTGAAAACTCCCTTAGGAATTTTTAAATTATTTTTAAGACATCAGCTACACCAACTTGCCAGAGGAGTGAGCAATGGCTCTAATTATAAATATCTAGGAGAATTTCTCACTGGATCAGTTTTACATAATATTTCAAGGAAAGGTAATATACACCTAGGGCATAGCTTTCACAAGATGCACTACATCATTAGCACATAGCATTTAGAAGTCTGGTCAATCCAACTTAATTTAAATTTCTAAAAAAGCACAACTATTTTGCATATTCAGAGACTGACCTCGTATGCTTTGACATCCTTCAAATCTAATATTTCTGTCATCAGTGAGAAGTGCAAATTCAAAGTAATCAACTAAAGCTAGTGGCATGCCACAGATCTGAAATAAATGGAAAGTGTGATCCAGACTTGTTCCAAGGATAGGAACTAACAATTTAATTTGAACAGAAAGAAAAGATCTGTTCTCTCAAGATTTATGTGTTTTACATATTAACTATTATAACGCAGATGAAGATTTATACAACTTTAAACTCTTTTCTAAGGCATTAACACCAATAGAATTACCCTAATCATAGATAATTTCTGAGTCCTAAAAAAGGTAACAGATCTTCCTCGAACAGGTGTATTAAAGATGGTACTAAAATTTTTACTACATTGACTGCATCTCTACTATTAGTGTTACAAGGCCGGAGATAATAAAACACTATGATAGACAGTACAATTTAAAGATTTGTTTATTTCTAGTCTGTCATATAGATACTGTATAATGTATTTTTTGGCTCAAAAATGTAACACTGCTCAGCAAAGCTGCTCAGCTGCAGCACGTGCGTTTTTCTGACTGAGGAGCTTCAGGTCAAGTGGAACTCCAGAGGAAAAGCAAGACTGCTCCTTTCTTAAGAGCAATTAAACTGTCTTAGCTCAGAGAAGTTTCTGTAGCTCAGAGGGGGAACTGTGCTCCTGCCTCAAAAACTCTAAATTTACAGGTGATGGAAAAAGATTTCAAGGAGACTGTAGAGTTTATTACATATAGGAAGCCACTGAAGGTTGTTTGAATAAACAATATCTCAAATAAAGGAGGCTAAAGAGGACTGATGAGATGCATTTTCGGACCATCATATTCTGTCTCACTCAGAAGATCTTTGTTTTCACTATTTAAAAAAAATAATCTTTAGTTTAATGGTAGTCTAAAAAAACAAGGCTTTGGAGACTAGGATGCTTTTGGCATGTCTTGGTGAGTTACTTACACTGAAAGACTGAACCAAGCAATCCATCAAATAAAAATATAAACAAAAGAACATTAAGAAATCAAGTACTAATTTATAAAGAAACAGCACATAAAATGAAGCTGAAGCTACCTATGGAGCTTCAGCTCCATATACCAGCTTTGCTTTATGCCCCTGAAAGTTCACTAACCCAGAAACTTAGTCTGATGAAACAAAATAATAACAATTCTGGCCTTATTCAAAAAACTTCTGTTTTGAAATTGCAGTGATCTATTTGTTGACTTGAATACAAGGTGCAAAAGGATGACTATAATAGAAACTCGACCTAATCCTTAATCGGGGAGTAATATTGCAAATAACTCAGTATATAATTTGTAGGAAAAGATAATTTGTAAGAAAGCAAGTATCTGCTATGATATATCATTCCTGTTTTACAAATAGTATGTTTCACCCTATTGAACATACAAACTGCAAGTTATATATGCCTATTTGCTAGTGGAACACGACTGACAGACTATAGAAGGCCAATGTATCATATGAGATTACAGAGGGAAAAAGAGCAAAACTAAAGTTTACAGGATGGTAAAACTTATTTTACGTAAATAAGACTAGATTTCATCAATTTTCTCTGTCTGCTGAAATACAACTGAAATACAAACATTTACAACTGAGTGTCACACATCCTATTCTACTTTGAACTTTCTTCTGTCCTATGAGAAGGTTGTCAGGTGTGTTTTGATTTTTTTTTTTTTTTTTTTAAGGACAGCAAAAGAAGGCTAAAAAGAACATAAAAGAGGCATTCATGCTCATAAAGTTTGCCTACCTATTTAAAAAAAAAAAAATCATTAAAGTTTAAAGGAAATCAACTTTTACCTAAACAGGATATAAGCAATTATAATGAAATTTGTGTTGTGTTTTGATTAGCTATCCCAGCCAGAAAACCTGACTTATTCCAAATAGTATAATTACCTCCCCTTCATATTCTGTTGTTCATGAAATGAAACGCAAAACAAGCTAACGCCATCTAGTTCTGCAAATCTGGCTTAGAAAGAAAAGTATTATCAATAACTTTAGGTCATCTTATCTCAAGAAAATCTGTCAGGTATCCAACACATCAAAGCTCTTGCACTGCAGTTCTATCCTACACTCTGGTTTTAATTATGAGGTTCTTCTCTGCAGGAAGCGACTCTAAGAGAACTGAAACAATTTCTTTTAAAGGCTATAAACATCAGAGGATTTCTGCCTCATACATTCTGAAACGCAGAATATCTTAGCACCTCACAGCTTGTAACAGACACATACACAACCCTTTCCTAGGTAAAGAGACTTATTTGAGAACATGGCCTTTCACAATAACTTCCCAAGTGAATTACTCACTGTCAGGAACTGCACAATCCTTTAAAAAGGAAAACAGTCTTTATGGCCCAGATACATTTCGATTGTGAAAAAGTATGAGTTTCTAATACCTAACTAAACCATATTATGAATGCTGAGAAACAAATAATGTTGCGAGTAGAAGTAAAAGACCTGTGCCTTTTTTGCCACACGCAGAAAAAAACTTGTGTGGAAATTGTGTGGAAATATTAAGATACGGAGAAGAGACTTTCAGACAAAAGCAGACATTTTCAGACCTGTTTGTTTGTCTGTGAAAAGTCATAGTGACTCACTATTAGAAATATTTAACTTGTTCTGAAAGTATGTCTTCTGAGCTCCGCTACGCACACCAATTTTAAAAAGAACATTTTCTTTCCATAAAGCTGTATCAGCAGATTTCAGGGAACAAGAAAGTTTATGACAGTTTGCATTATTACCTTTCTTTATTATACCGTCTGCCATGACCTTCTCAGTACTGATCCTCTGCAAGGTTCAAAACAAATTGAAATGATGTCATGAAAATATTGCAGTTTACAAGTAGTCAGTAAGAGTTACCAAGATGAAAGTTGCAGAGGCAAAACGTGTGGTGGCTTTGCTTAATCTAAGTACAGAACTTGTATCCCAGATTAGAGAACTTAATAGCAATTTTTTACTTCATTTTTTATTTAATGCAACCAATATCTCAAGTCATCATGTCTGTGTTCAAAGCTTCATTCAATTCCCTTCCAAATAATGTCATGCAAAATGCTCTCTTTTCTTATCGATTATGGGAGAGATAGGAACATGTGCTACCTCTCCAGGGGAAGGGTAAACATTTAGCTAGAAAGAGGTCAGGTTTTAGAAAGCAGGGCTCTATCCCTAGTTGAGTGACCAACAAGCTACAGGGTCAAGGTCACTCTGATTCCCTCTTTTTCAGGAACTCCTGGTAGTGGTTGCCCAGCACACAGCTACAGGATGACAATGGCTCTCACCAAGAAAAGTTGGAAGCTCTGGATCTGAATTCCCTTAGGCAAAATATAGTACCAACAACTTCCATTAGCCATACCTGAATGAAGATACCTATGGCTTCCACTCTGATTTTAAGCCAATAGCCATGCTTGAATGAAAATGCCTGTGGTTTCTACTCTGACTTAGTTATGTGCTGAGTTCATGTGCTTTAGGAGCATTCAGAACTTAATTGCTCTTTTTTGCCTTATTTCTGGAAGTTAACAGAGCATGGATTTCCAGATGAAATGTTTCTGTAGCTGTGACTATTAACTTAGGTTCATAAGTAATGTTGTGATTCAAAACGCAGTCACAGGAAACCAGAAACAGTTTCTTAGGCACATATGCCTAAACCCTACCTCCAGAGCCAAAATAGGTGCTCTTGGTCTCTCCCATTTGCCTGAACAAACCAGTCATAAAAGCCTTGTCTGGCACCAAAACTGTCAAAGCATTGCTGAGATTTTTAGTGTGAAAATGACAAGGTCTAGAGCTGCTCTATGACACAAATCATAATGTTGTTAATTAAACTCTAAAGCGAATACCAAATTTTGAGCTGCAATAATTACCAACATTTTCTCTAGGGCTCAATATCAAGTATTTATTTCAATTAATTAACTGGTATGACACCTTCAATAACATTTCAAAAAAGAGATGGCTAAAATTCAGCTGAGTTTATTAATAAAGTCTTTGCCCCTCAAAAGACTAGAACTTAGCTTATTACCACCTTGTTCTCAACAAATTAATGGCATGAAGTCCATAGCTATCAGCTCTCCTTGCAAAATTTTCAATATCCTGCAATAAAGTCTTTTAAAGTAAATATAAGATGACAACTGATTAGAGATCTGTCAGCTTGAGCAGGAAGACTTGACACTGTTTCTAGCTGAATTTCAAGTCCGTTACTTTCCATAATTGCACAAATGAAACCCTTGCATATTTTCCTAAGATGTGATTGCTAGGAGCAAATAAGGGCTGTCATTCACTTATTAACATGATCTAAAAGTAACCCAATGAATGCGAGCCACTTGATTGGCTAACTTCTGTTTTTGTGAGCCAATACCATGCTGCTTGCTAGGCGTTTTCAAGGCCTCTGAGGGATCTGCATCATTTTAGTTCACAAAAAACAGTTGCCCCTCTGTTCCAGTGATACTCTACTTCCTTCAGCTCATCACTAGTCTCCTAATACTAATCAACGTCTCACTATCCAGCATGATTGAACGTGAGTTGCAAGAGCACTAGAAGCAGACCGACTAAGCCAATATTCATTTAATATTTCCCATCAGTCTGCTAGACAAACTGCATCAAGAGTTTTATGATTTTAACCCTTCAAATTTTGTCAGAAAGAATTTGATGCTGTCAGTCAGGATGTACATTTGAGCCTCCATAACTGTCACTAATTCAATTACTTGTAGACATTGTAATGTCAGTATTTATTTGATATGAAAAGAAACACAAAAATAGTCAGACTCAATTTCTCTGGCCAGAAGGTACCATTATGGTCTTCCAGACAGTCCCTTGAATGCATAAATTGAAGACCTTCACCTCCCAGAAGCAAGATAAAAATGTGTCTTCTAGAAAAGAGTATTTTTTAGACTCCAAGCAATGTTGAGTTTATTATATACACCTACTATACTGTTATTTTAATTATCCTTACTCTTCTTCTTTGGAGGAGCTTGTTTCATCTTTTATTTGTGTAACAGAAAGTTACAAAACTGAAAACCCTACCTTACCATATAAGCATACATTTTGCAATACCCTTTCCTATACATTTTTTTTTTACTTAATGGAGAAGTTTCTGTCTTCTAAAGAATAATTATAGCTGCAAAAGGATCAACTGTTACACATTTCCCTAGATTAATGGAAATATCTAACCTGATAAGTTCTTTTAGGACCTTTGGACATTTTTCCAGACTTTAAAATGTATTTGTAAACAGAGAGAGATTAAATTGCCAGCTGCAGTTTTATTTCCAAAAGAACTCAAGATCTTTTGAACAACTTTTTTCCATCAAAACCAATGTTTTCCTCTTATTTAAGGAAAAATAAGCATTTCAGCAATCCATTTTATCATAAACATCCAAAGGTGTCTTCTTGACTTTTTATTTTTTTTTTAATTTTAATTGCACAAATTGTTCTTCCTATTTTTCTGAGGCCTTTGTTGTCTCTGAGCTAAACCATGCTACTGCAACAGTTTGTGACAGACAACAGAATTTAATTGCGTGTATTTCCCTAATAATGTTTTCTACTAGTAAGCTGAAAAAAAGAAAAGAGAAAAAAAAAAAAAGAAAAAAAAAGAAAAAAAGGGAAAAAAGGGGAAAAAATAAACATATTAAAAAAATTATAAAGGGAAAGGTAGTCTGATCACTGTTTACTCGGGAATCCTTATTACATTGTTACGGTAGTTATACTCTAATGCACTTACTATAGATGTTGATTTGTAAAAGTCATGCTATCTGAACACCTTAGTATACCTATAAATTGATTCATAGATAATTCATTAAAGACCTAATAATCTAACTTCTATTATTATTTCCAATTTCCTTAAGACTTTTCTGTTCTAAATAACACACTAATCTTTGCCAGTGGATATTAGCATACGTTTGATTACTTTCAATTTCTCTGAGTAAAACATAATCTGCTGCTTAGAGCAGATAAATACAAACATGCACTTTCCCACCAAATAACAAAACTGGACAGTGAGGCAAAAGCCATTAGAAGCTTTCAATCCATAACTAGCAATTAAGAACTCTTTTTCTCATTTAAATAGATATTCTCTAGATAGTCTGTGAGACTCTGGAGTCCCACATTCATCTTTATCACGGACAGTTTCTAGACAAAACAACCCCTCTGCCACACACACATTCCTGCTGTATTACACCATATGAAACAATTTACATTTCAGTCATGCTATTTTAGCAACATACTCGGTTATAGAAACATAAAAAAACCTCTCAAATAATTTTGCAGTCAGAATGGCTTATCTGATTTTGTAAAAAAATGTAGAGTAGAATCAAAGTATTGTAGAATTGGTTGGGTTGGAAGGGACCTTTCAGATCATCAAGTCCAATCATCAACCCAACACTAACAAAAAACATTACTAAATCATATGTCTGAGCACCACGTCTACCCATCTTTTAAATACCACTAGGGACGGTGATTCCACCACTTCCCTGGGCAGCCTGTTCCAATGCTTGATAACCCTTTTGATGTAAAAATTTTTCCTAATATCCATCCTAAACCTCCCCTGGTCTATCATCTCTCGGACCCTAAATCTAGGAACCCAATTTTCTATTTTTGTACCAAATTAAATCACAAGCAGACATTTGTTTCACAACCACATATTAAATGGCTGTCTCTTACCCCTCTACCAACGGATACACACACTTCCTAGAGCCCATTTCTGTGTTTGCTTCTAACTTTTCTCTCCGCTGGCATATTTTTCGCTTGAGCTGGCACTACTCGATCAGTACATTTCTACTTCAGCTGCTCAGGCGGCATCTAGCAGGGCAGCCACAACAAACACAATTCTGGCAGCTCCTAATGTGTGTCCCTGCCTTTTATTCAGATGCTATTTACACAGCGTTTGCATGTAGACCACGTAGGTTTTATAAAGCTCAGAGCTTGGATTTTAACCGGAAAGCTTATTAGGCACAGGAGTCTCTCAAATTAAATCATAATAAGTAGCTACTTAAAATGCTTTGGAAAACAGAATCCGCAGTAATATATTTTTATACACAGAGTGCTTGTCTAGAGAAAAAGAGAAAAATGGAATAGACATGCAATCAATGAGATGTACTGGACACAGTTGTTATGCTGCTACACCACTTGCCTACAGTAGAAAAAACAAGCCGCCTTGTCTTAATTTCATCACATACAGGAAATCATGAGCCCACAGAACAAATAAAATCATCAATATAATTTCCTTAGCTAAATCTCCAAGAAACCTATATAGAAAGGGCACAATGCTTCTCTACTCTTATTTTTTTAAATTTCTGTCCCAAGAATTGCATACAAACCAACTTGTGCTGTGTTAAAAGCGAGGTAATCTTTCTGTCCCCAAATTTCATATATATATATATATATAAATATATATATATATATATTATATATAGGATGGAAGAGTGTAGAGCTTCAAATCTGCACTTTGTCTCAGACATGGGAATTATTCCAGGTTTGTTGTCTTTCTCTTATAATAACCTGTAATTCTCTCTGGGAATTAAACGATGAAACCTATTGACAATATTTCCATCAAAACTTGTGCGTTCCTATGAAATGTTCTGATTAAGGTGAATTGAATTTGCCTTGTGCTTGTTCACAGCTTGAGTGTGCTGAACGAATCTTTTAAGATTTTTCTATTTCAACTTCAGTCTACTCATCTACAAGTGTCTCTATCAATAATATAAGCTCTAAGAAAACATAAACTCTTTATTTTGTATTTACATCTCAGTTGTGTCTCCATTCTGCCTTTCTGGTTCAGTACTGCAGAGAGTATTCATTTCAAATATACATAAATACACACCCTGCAAATGTGTGACCCTGCACCACCTCCTGGAATCCAATAAACATTTTTGCATCAGTGCCATTTGATTCAGAGCAGATGCTACAAACAGAGTTACCATTTCACTATGCTCTTAGTGCACACAGTTCCCACACACCAGCAGAAGAGAAGATCCTAAAGGCTGAGTTTGAGAAATTTGGCTAAGGCTGCAAATTATGTCACCAAGAATTTAAATGGTCTTGGTACATAAGCCCCTGAAATGGCATATGAGAAGTTTGAATCAAGAAGCTAAAACTTTGATCACTGAAGTACAACAAGTTTTAAAATTTCTAGAAGCCTTTTTGTTTGTTTACAGTTCTAGTTCCACTTTAAGCTGTTTTGCATTAGTAATGGATGATATTTTTGTAACATGAATGATTCGTAACAGATAGGAGTTACATTGCAAAAGTATTGCCTTAATATTGGGGTTATAAATCGCAGATTAAAATTATTTCCATCATGCCAGAGACAGCTTTCTTAACTTTTTACCAAATTATGTTTCTCTGCTTAGCCTAGTAAGTGAAATAATATCAAATATGCTGGGATGTGCATATGCAATCTTTTAACCTTAAATTACTTGAAACACTTGACTAGTTGAACATTCAAGGGAATGGGGTGAAGTCTATCTTACTGTAATACATATTGCCAGGAGAGGAATAAAAGTATATTAATATTAGGTTCTTTTTTGGTGAGACCTCAGGCTGCAAAACTCCAAGTCTTTTACATGTGTAATTCACAGCAACGTCTATGAGCAGTAGTTTAGGAAAACTTATTTTATGCTGCTTTGGAGATGGTGGTTCAAAACCCAGTACATAATTAAATACATGGGATGGATGTTACTGAGTGGCTAATGCATGTAAAATTTCCTTTGACAATTCAAATTTAAACTCACTTTAGTTCTTATAAATCTTGCAGGAGTATAATTGACTTAACATTTTCTCCAGTAGAGCTAATACATTACTTTCATTTCTATCTGGATTTTCATACAAATTAGAGCTAGGCCTGCCGACAGGAATTAGTGATACCTGATAGCCAACACTGAAACATCTGGGAAATACTGTGGGGTTTTTTTCTTAATCTTTCAGCTGTAGCCATATGTGTGAGTAATTGATGACCTAAAAGAATGATCTGTTAGTGTCTGGACAATAATTGCTAGTAAAATTAATCTGATCGATTCTGACACTGTACCACTAGGATCATATGCAAATAAATTACTGTGCTATGAACTATATTTTTAGGTCTGTTATACATTAATTTTCTACATGTCATTTAATTAAACAGGAAATGCATTCTTCTGGCAGTTGAACAAATAAGGAAGAAGAAAGGTATTGCCTCCAAGTATAACTTCACATTCTCTATTTTGCTGACTTGAATCCACAGTTAATTCCATTGAAATTAAGAGTGACTTCACATTTCAATACCTCTTTCTGCTGCTCATAATAACTTCAAATATAGTCCTGAATTCAAAATATTTTTTTTTAATTTGAGAATTCGTCTAGCACTTTGACTACTTATGATTAAATTACTCCATATTTGTGCATATTCAAAGAATTGGTTTTATAGTACAGATATCTGTGCAAATATAAGGGGCAAAAAAACCCCAACTACCAGGCACCAAACACCAAACATTTTCAATGGAATCCATAGAAAGTAGAGAAAGGATGAATGTTACGTAAAGATCCTGTAAACAATGTCACATATGCATGACATTTCTTTGTTTTGTCATTTTTCCTAAGTAATTGCAGCATTTCTTCTTTCTATGCAGTCATTTCTTTCTAGTTTCTTGTGTTTCAGTCGTAACAGAAAGGTATTTTGGGTAGCCTTTTGATAAAACTTTCTGGAGTTGTTTTTTGGTTTGTTTTTCTGGTTTTGGTTTTGTTTTTTAATTTTTTTTTTTTTTTTTGGGTTGGTTTGGGGGGTTTGTTGCCTTTTTTAAGAGCATAGTGACTCTGACACCTACAGTGGAGTTGTTCATGGGGTGTTAGATTCTTCTCTATAAGTATAAAGCAAGCATTGTCCTTCTCAGGGAAACTCTGCTGAATGGCCGCAAAATAAACAGTAACAGGGGCAGTAAACACAAAAATACATGAGACAGTGATAATTTTATAAAGCTTTCAGAAACAACATCATTCTCCCTCAATTGATCCCTGTATATATACACTGTGGGAACATGCAAGAACCATTCTCATGTTTCCTTATGCCTTTAAGACCACATCCATGCCATTCTGGATTGCAAATCTAAATAATACTGAAAATCATTCTCTTTCTATTGAATTTAATGAGAATTATCAGAAGAAATAACACTAATTAATTGTCCTGATATTTATCAAAAAACCACAACCATTTAACCAACAAATCCAACAAAAAATGAAAACAATCCTATCATTTCACAGGAAAATGTTATCATAGATGCAGCAGTAATTCATTCCTTACTTTAATATTTCATTATTTTCAAGGTGTTATCTACTATTTTCTGAAATAAAGGAATCTGCCCGTTCCACCCTGTTTTTCTCAAGCTCATTTTACACTATATTTACACTCTAAAATGAACTGAATTGCTCCCATGTTCTCTTTATAGCCAACTCAGTCACTCCTGTTCTATCAGCTGGACACGCACGCTTTTAAGATCTGCTGATTTTTACTTTACATTGTCTCCTAAATTATTTACAGACTAGTCTGTCTTGTAGTTTTCCTTTTTTCCTTTGATAATAAATATTTTAGCACTCAGCCACCTTCTTCTTAAGACTCCTTTTTCTTGTGAAACATGACATTCTAATGGCAGAACATTTAGCCAAGTTGATCAGGCAAACTTTAACTGTGTAACCCTCTCTCACCATCGCTGCATCCTATTGCAACATGTAACAGGATGCAACTGGAGGAGCACTCTCAGCATTTCACTCATTGCCTGCAAACCTACTCAGCCTTTCATCATTTACCTGATCTGTTCTTCTTTATTGGATAAACTCACCTTTCTCCGAGACAGTTAAAGTTCTTTTTAATGACTAATTACTGTTTTTACCAATCCAATTTCGCTCATATGAATAGCATATGCAAATAAATTCTGTCTCATATTGGCACCAATCCCATTCTCCACTTTATCTACTCATAACAACTATGTTCAGAAACACAAAAATAGAATTAAATAAGCTAATGGTTTGGACAGCTCGCATATTTGTTACTATAAGAGTAGATTAAGACTCTATATACAGAAAAGATTTTTTGCAATTAGGGTGGTGAAGCTCTGGAACCGGTTGCCCAAAGAGGTGGTAGATGCCCCATCCTGGGAACACTCACGGCCAGGTTGGACGAGGCTCTGGGCAACCTGATCTAGTTGAAGAAGTCCCTGCTCATTGCAAGGAGGTTGGACTAGATGACCTTTAACGGTCTGTTCAAACCCAAACTATTGTATGATTCTATGATACAGCAAGTTCACGAGGGGCAGGTCCTGCTTGACAAACCTGATCTCCTTTTATGATGAAGTGACTCGCTTGGTGGATGAAGGAAAGGCTGTTGATGTTGTTTACCTGGACTTTAACAAGGCCTTTGATACAGTGTCCCCTGGTATCCTCCTGGAGAAACTAGATGCTCATGGCCTAGACGGGTATACTCTCCTGGGGTTAAAAACTGGCTGGAGGGCCAGGCCCAGAGAGTGGTGGTGAATGGAGCCACATCCAGTTGGCAGCCAGTCACGAATGGTGTCCCACAGGGCTCAGTACTGGGACCCGTTCTGTTCGACATCTTTATCAATGATCTGGACGTGGGGATCGAGTGCACACTCAGTAAGGTCGCAGGCGACACCAAACTGGGTGGCAGTGTCAGCCTGCTGGAGGGTCGAGAGGCTTTGCAGAGGGATCTGGACAGGCTGGAACGATGGGCTGAGACCAACAGGATGAATTTCAATAAGGCCAAG
>JAOXNO010000033.1:62259309-62282069 GCA_028565335.1 Limnodromus scolopaceus | reverse complement strand
GGTGGAACTTCTTATGTTCAAGTTTGTGCCCATTTCCTCTTGTCCTGTCCCTGGGCACCACTGAAAAAAGACCAGCCTTGTTCCCTAGACGCCCACCCTTTAAGTATTTATAAGCATTGTATGATCTTATGATAAAGGATGAAGAACACTGATACTCATGTATGACCTTCAGCTGCTGAACAACCATCTCACTTGATCAAGGAGATAGAAATAATTGTTTGAATAGTGATCTTTTGTGTCATTTGATTAGGTAGCTTGCAGTATCATTGCATTTGGGAATATTAGTGCATACAGAAAAAAATGTCATTAGTGTATATATAAAGCCGCCGTATAATGCAAAAGCAGCTAATTTCCCTTTCCATTACTTTTTGCTCATTTCTCTCCCTATCATTAAAATTACTGAGCTAATTTGTGTTGCCTTAACAAAGGGAAGATTAGACTCATTCTAGAAACAAATGTCAATGAAACTTGCTGAGATAATGCACTGATTTATTATATTTGGTTGCCTAGAAAATATTAGCCTAAATGATTACTACAGCATTCTACAGTATTAAGACTCAGGGAATAGTGAATAATAGCAGAAACCATAGATCTAATTTCATAATAATATGTTAGAAAAAATTAAAAATCCTGTTTTCATCTTTCTGTTATAGCCGCAAACATTAAGTCCAGAAATCCCCTTTTGTTTTTTGGTTCTACAATGAGTGAGCTTTCATTTAGCAGGCCTTCATAGCCCAGTAACTGTATTCCTTAGCCTGTGAAACAAATCTTTTCATTTCAACATGTAGAGCAACTATTGGAGTAAGAAGTAGTTTATAAGAAAGTTGTCCTATGAACAATTTTAAAAACTTTATTCCATTTTAACAGAACAAAGATTGTTTAATCACTAACATAAATATAGGGAATGCAGACTATTTAGACTAGTTTAAATTATGAATTTATCTCACATATTATTTCTAACATGAAGAATAGGGATATTATCAGTGATTACATATTTATAATTTTCTTTTACCCACAAAAGAAATTTTCTATTTACCAAAGCACAACACATTCTCCATTCATCTATTTCCTTTCCTTACACTGACAAACAAAAAATCCAGTTAAACGAAGTATAAAAATAGTCCCTCTAGGGGAATAATTTTCCCACAAGAGGTTAATATCCAGTATTCTAGACACCAGGTTAATTATTGTAATTTAACACATTGAGAGAACTTACAACTGAGCGATATTAAAAAGACCTCTTAGGTTGTCAGAAAACTGATACTTGTCATGACTATTTTCCAACCAGGTATCATTAATAGCACCATAAATATATTAATCTCTGTTCACTTTGGTTCTTCTGACTAAATTGTTTGACAAGTTGAGTTCATCAAATAAATATCACGAGGCTTAAAATACTATTTTATGCAGCTAAAAAGCAAAAAAAAAAGTCAGGCTCAAAGTTGAAATTGGTACTGAACAACTTAAGTATCTATGTTGAAAATCTAGGTTTTCACTTGAAATTCTCCCATCTGCCTTATTAGCATATATACATAAACACACTAAATAATCACAAAATTACTAGGACATTCTATATCCTTTCTGCTTTAAATGTTTTCGTGAACAATCTGAAAGCTCGCTAGAAAGGTACTGAATCACATAAATGAATGCACATTCTGGACAGAAGAGCAGGGTAATAAAAACAGGACAGGACAGTTTTCAGCATATTTAAGTAAATAAATAAATAAAGTGTACAAAGAAACTCTGGTTATCTTTCATAGGCACACACATTTCTAAAAACTCATCTTGAAAACATCAACTCTAAAAACTCTCTTGCTTCGCTCTTAACTAGCCTAAGAAGTCAGTAGGTACTCAAGCAGTCAAGAACGTAATTTCTGTAATTGTCTAAATATCTACTTCTGTTCATAAACAGACAGGCCTCGGGATAAACAGCTTGAAGTCTAGCTGAGGTTTGATCCACACATTTCATATATTAACTATAGTAGTGACAACATGCCATCAAGGCGTTTTCAGAGCACATCCAGAGGTAAAGAAAGTGATGGTGGAGCTGTGCACGTTTCACTTTACAAGTCAGTGTCTTTAAAGCTTATTAATAATACTGGAAAACCACATTCTCTGCGCAAAATATAACCATACTTTTCAGGCTTCCAACCTAGACAATTCTATGATTCTATGATGAAGGTTCTGTATTACGGAAAATAATATTCCATGTTTTCCTTCCCCTGGCCCTCATGGATGTGAATGTATGGCTCTATATCTTACTTAGGCTTATGAATAATAATAAAATACATATTGAAATTGGTTTTGGAGTGCAAGCCTTTTTTTTTTTTTGGCCTCCTGGGCTACAACAACATTTGATACAGCTCCAGTTCTCAACCACATGAATTATTCTCAGCCCTGTAGAAAAGTTCCAGCAGAAGAAATGACACTATTCCATATAAGCATACCCTGTAACCAGATGCTAGTGATGCCTCCAAGGATGAAAGGACTATTTCAAAGCCACAAAGACGGAAAAAGAAAGCCAACTCACACCAACAATATTCTGGATGTGATAATAGGGGATAGGAGCAGCTTCTTCTTTCTCCATATTTTAAAAATGATAAAAAATGCACATGACAGTTGATCTTGAACTTAAAGAAGGCACTCAAAACTGTGAACACTTACTGGAGAAATGCATCTCAGTCCAGTGCCTCCCTGACTTCAGTAATTCAAGCACAATTTCTGCTACTAACATTGAATTATAATGATCCCCTTTTGGGAAACATCACACTCCCAACTTAATGCACAGTGAGCTTCCTCTGCAACAAGCAACATAGAAGATAAGGAGCTGTGCTGTTGCCTAAATTTCTCTTTGTATCTATCCCTATATTTTTAATGAGGCACCAGGACGTTTCATGCAAATGTAAAACCTTCTTATATATTTAGTGCACACAAATATGAAAAGTATTTCTTTCTATTCATTTGGGATCGTAGAAAATAAGAAAATTCAGAGTAACATGAGTAAAAGTTAAGCTCGTGTGACTTGCAGTAGTTGAAAAATAAAAATGGAAGGAAAAGCAGAAAACTAATTCAGACTGACTATAGGCCATTAATAACTTAGGAGTGAAAATGAATAGTGCATTCCATAATTGGAACAGAGACCCCTTTTAGACCCTTCTACTGACTGAGGAGCTGGAGAGTAGGGCAAAGTCATTCCCAATTAAATGCATGACAATTGTTTGGAACAATTTGAAGTGGTGTGAAGGAGGAATTTTTTCCTGTGACGAGGCCATGAGATCAAGTCCCTTCAAAAAACACAGTTCAGAAGCTGGAGGATTCTCTCCTCAATTTCATCTGAATTAGGACTGTTCTATGGCATTGATTTTCAGGCTGAAAAGGATTGTGTGCAAAACAATCTTTCATTATTTTGCTAAACAAATACATCTAGACAGGGTAATATATAACTAAATGTAGTTTTGTTGAATAAAAGTAACTCAACAATTATCAATGCATTAGCTATAATAACAAAATTTCCCCCTTTAATACCGAATAACATTGCAGTGTTTCAGTAAGCATAATTTAAAAGAAAGATAGAGTTTTGTTTCAAAATTACTGTTGGTCATTAACATAAAGCTTCTTTTTACTATATATATATTAATGGTTATTTACTCTGTTAGAGAGAACACCTCTGTCAACAGGTTTCTAGCTATTAAATCTTGTTATGCTTTATCATTAACGTGTTTTCATTTCATACATTTTATACATTTATTTCATTTTATACACTGATTTAAAAAAATATCAGTGAATTGCAGTTGCAAAAAATACATGTCCATGACACTTATTTTTGGTTATATTTTCATACATATAACCTCACCTCACTTAAATAACAGCATTTTTAAAGGTGTTTTGGTCACTCACACCTTCAAGTTTACATTTAAGAAAAAGGATCAACATCTATAACACATAGGATCACATGGCAATCTATACTCAGTTTTTAGACCAGATAATCCTCAAGTTATACGTGTGAAACTACAGTATGTGCATATAAACTGAAGAATTGAGTCTTTACAAGCAAATGCAGAAAATCAACTAATTCCTCAAGAAAAGATATATGTTCTTTTCAATGGATCGTGGGAGGAAACAGAGATGGTGCTAGGTTTCTTTCTTTGTCTTTTAAAGTTATTTTCAAGTAGAGAATGAAAAAAATGACCTTTCAGAAGCATTGAAAAAAGCACAATTAAATAATTTTACGGTTATAAGAATTATTTTGTTGCCAGAAATACTGTAACTAAGTCCCCATACAAAAGAAAATGGGTACATCTTAACCATTATATTCATTCTACAAGGAATTTTAGATGAAGCAAAAAATAGTGAGACTCTATAGTTCACTTGTGCACAATGCTACTATGAAAAAATCATCTTCTCCACTTCACTGAAAGTACAGGTGACTTTAAAAAAAAGAAACTAATAAAAATACCTCACTGAAATACAAACAGAAGCGCGGACATAGAGAAACATTGTCTAAATACCAGCATTTAGGTGAATTTTCATCCAAGCGGCATGTTAGCCAAAATTATTCACAGGCATCATTCATTCTCATTGAATGTGGCAGACAGACACGGTAACACTCATGATGGTCATCAAGCTTGGCAAATTACTGCATTTCTAAAAAATTAGATTAGTGTTATGAACAGAAAGTCATGGTTTTCCTTCAAATTGGCTCACCTGATTTTTTCCCCTCAGATCTTTATAGACAAGTGTATGACAACATGACTTTGACCTGAGTTTGTAGTCACACAGTCTGTAGACATATTTTGGAGAACTTCTCATTTACCATGACAGTGTAGCTGTACATATTTTTCTACAGTACAGACACACGAACCCAAGGCAGTAGGTGCAGACACAAGCTTTCTTGACAGGGTTAATTTTGTCAATAACAACACTGCTATCAAAATAAACTTTAATTCAACTTGTTTAAACTATGTGACTTAAGTTGCCACATCCTACTAAACAGAATTTAGAGCTCTACATTTTACCATTGTGTACCTGTGTACTTTGGACCAAAGTTTGATGTATCTGTGATTTGCCAAAAGACTTCCTAATATTCCACATTATACATACAAACTCCACCCAATAAATATGGGTCCACTAGTTATAATAGAACCTACAATGAAACTGGTCGACTGGTTTAACTTGTGTGCTATGCAGTTATTTGGGAGGGTCATCAGCTTGGTAGCTCCGAAGATTTCACACTAAAATCCGTGACAAAATAAAGATCCTTTTCTACAGTATCTGGACAGTTGCTTATTTACTGGATATGTTTGTTCATTTTATTTATAGCTGCTTCATTAGTATAAGGAAATAGTATCTACAAGGTAAAATTAGCTAAAACTACAAAATAGTCTGAGTAGATTTCAGTAATATTTTCATCTCTGATTAAAGTTTTCAGCAATAGACTGAATTTTTAGGTTTTTTTAATATAAAAAATATTTAGAAATGGAAGTTTAGTTAAGATTATTATTTCTATTTTTATCACATCAATGAATACCCTTATTACAGAATAAGTCATAAATATATTATATATTTTTTATACTTTGCAAATGTAAATGCATTTAAATGCTTCCCAAATTAAACAACAGTTTATACAACTTACGTCAGCAATGGAATATTGGTTTATTGAAGTTTATTTCTATTTTTAAATATGTTCAGGAAAAAAGTTTACTTCACTTATTTACTCAGATTATTATTTAACTGAAAGACACAAAAAAGAAACTGCAGGTTGCATGATAAGCGACATAAACAATAATACAAATTCTTCTTCTATAAAAGAAAAAAATTAATTGTATTGCAGTTAATGACTATAGCTCACAAAAAAATGCATACTTTTCCTCAGCAACAAGTTGTTCATTATCATGTTCCCCAAAGTAATATTTCCACCCCATTTGCTATGTCTAAGCCTGTATATTCTCCTGAAAGAGAGACTATAGAAATATTTTTAAGTGCCAGCAAATTTATAATCTGTTTGTAATCTGTAACAAAGTTCTGCTTCTCTCAATGTTAGAGGTACAGAACTCTAAATATAAATTCAAAGCAAAGTCACACATGTCACTTAACTACTTAGAAGACAGACACTGTTAAACTTATTCTCAGGAGTAGATTCACAGACTGTGGAATATAGTTCAGACTCCATTATTCCTATCAGTATCTCTCATCATGTTTGATATTGTTACATATGAGGGTCTGGTATTCTAACTTCTAAGTCAGGAATTTTAAAGGGATGGCAGTGTCTGAAATACATTCTCCAGACACCTGTGATCAAAGAGAGGCCATTCTCAAAGCCTCCCTCTCAGAGACCGTGACAATCAAACCGAGAATGAACTCAGTATGGTATTTCTTTAGTAAAATAAAACCAGCAAAAAATGACACTTATTCTTGGCAGGCAGCTTATACTTGGTCTTTCACTGGGGACAGAAACAGTGCTTGTCCTGAGCCCACACAAGCAAACAATTTCTGCTCATTTTCATTGCTTATGTACTCACTTCTTTTATACCCTATTGAGAATTATTTCAAACACGGCAGCATCAAGGAGAAATGTTTGAGAGCAGAAGTAGAGCAAAGAGATAAAAATTTGTAAGACACACACATATATATATACATATCGGAGTACAGGTATAGGACATGGAATAAGAAAGTGTGGCAGACAAAAAGCTGTTCTATAGCGTCCTTAGCCCTGGCAAAGAAAGCAGAATAGGCTTTTAAATCTTCCTTGACATTTTTTTTCTCCCATAAACTAGTGCTTTGGTTTTTCAAGTAATTACTTTTTAAAAAAAAACAACACAAAAACCAAACATAACCAAACCAAATTCCCAAAGCACAGAAAAAATTGGGCTAGATTATCAGAATAATAATTTAGAGCCTTAAAGATTTTTCATTTGAGGAACAATGCTGAAGAAAGTATTTCTGCTTTTCTAAATAAAAGCAGTTAAATCTTGAGTTAGACTTCAAGTTGTTGAGATTTTAGAAAGTCTCCCTTCCCACACCAAATAATAATGGTTTTCCTTCACCTCTATCCAAATTTCATCTTTTAGATAATTAGTATATCCTGATCTTAAAGAAACAAAACCAACTACCACCTGCTTAATGCCACTAAACATTTTTTAGCAAGAACTGACAGTCTTCTTAGAGCTGGCTGGCTAACTTGCTCCAAATAGATTGACATTAACCTTTCTTAAAGCTTTTCCATAAAGAAAATGGAAGGATGTTTTCTCCTTGTAAGAATCTAAAACAATTCTATCTGCAAACAGGTTTTAAATTACTTCTCTGCTGTCACATCCATTTACCATCCCAACAGAGCAAGTCTCTAAAAGCAAATACGGAGAAGAAAGGCCTCTGAGCTCGCTTCAGTAGAACAAGGTTTTGCTCTGAGACAAAAGGTGAGATTGAACACTTCTATAGTGCTTAATACAAGCTCAGCTAAAAACTGCATAATTCCCTTTGTTTAAGCTTCTTTTTCATTCGTTTTGAGCTTGCAATAATTGGAACTCAGTTTGGGATTATTGATTTGAGGGGGGTTTGTCTACTGACTAGCACCTAAAGCAATTCCAATTTCAAGACATACAGATGTGAAATGGATTTGCATCTTTTTTTCCCGTAGTTTTCATTTTCACAGGGATTACTGAAACTATATTAAAACATTAGTATCACCATGGCTAAAACCAAACAAAAAATAGTTTCTGTATTAAAATCTGTAACTAATATGTCCATTTATATAGTAGTTTAGTACGGAAAATCTACCCCTATGCAATAGGTATCACAGTTACGTTATGTGCCTTTCTATAAGTATTGCTAGGTATATGATGTCCTTGAAAACATCAGTCCAAAACAGTGCGCATTCTGCAGTGACTACTAATTTAAACAGAAAGCCACTTATAACAGAAAGCATCTTATAAAATCAATGAATATGACGAACATTCCCCAACTTGTTTGAAATGCCTTAATCATCAGATGTCTGCCTAAATACTTAAGGCTATTTCACTGCTGACTGATTTTGTTAATGTGAGAGATCAATAACTTGACCTGCCAGACAAATGTCCCTGGAGGTGTCCAAGGCCAGGCTGGATGGGGCTTTGAGCAACCTGGTCTAGTGGGAGGTGTCCCTGCCCATGGCAGGGGGGTTGGAACTCAGTGATCTTTAAGTTCCCTTCCAACCCAAACTATTCTATGAAATCCATGCTGAAGCATATCTGGAACCAGAGTATACTGGACCTTCAATAGAGCTGTAGTTCATTTGTTCAGTCCTTAAAAGAAAAGCTCTTACTGTATCATGGTTAATTTACCAGGAAATTGTAAAACAAATATAATTAAAGCAGCCTTTGTCTTTCATAAGACCATAGTATCTTCGTTACTTTCATAAACTATTTTGTAATCCCATAGAATTTCAGATTTTACAGATGAGTCATTAAACGTGACACACCTCAAACTGTGCACTTTTCCAGTGGTACTTTATAAATCAATTTATATTTTTTGGAAAAAAAACCCAAAACACAACAATAATGTACAATCTGTAAATGAATTCCTACTTTTTTTTTTTTTTTTTTTTTTTTTAAACACAGAAATGCTAGGCTGGGAATGGGTTTTGAGCTGGAAGTGATTTCCATCTTACACCGTCTGACTTGCATGGAGGCTGCTGGAGTTGTGCTTTCTCGGAGGCAGGTCACAGTTGACCCACAATCTAGCAAATTTGCATCTGCCATCAGTAGCGACAACAACAATTTTCCCTTATAAAGGAATGTACAACACAGTGCATTCCCTCTATTTGCCACACACCGCTCTTCAGACATGAGGTGTCACCTTTGTTGGACGCATCCATCTCCTTTGTACATAAATGTTGTTTTTCATTTGGACCAGAAGCCAACATTTATATACAGCTATATTACCACTACAGTATAGTTTGTAACACTGAGTTTGTTTCTCATATTATCTGATTTTTGTGTTTTGACAATCTTCTGCCATCAGAATATTGTCAGACTATATCAGATATAT
This sequence comes from Limnodromus scolopaceus, assembly GCA_028565335.1. Classification (NCBI taxonomy): domain Eukaryota; kingdom Metazoa; phylum Chordata; class Aves; order Charadriiformes; family Scolopacidae; genus Limnodromus; species Limnodromus scolopaceus. The sequence goes on along the minus strand of JAOXNO010000033.1, from coordinate 62,273,048 downwards.
CAGAATATTTTTTATCAAGCCAAAACTATGGTAATTGAGGAACTTATTCAATCAGGCAGCACAAAAAAAATCCCTACAAACCCCAGTGTTTGGGGCACTTTTAGAAATGAGTAAATGGTAAGTAAATTTTATGCAAAATCTTAACTGTAAAACAAACCTATCTGAAAACTGTGTCCTTAATATTTTGCCACCCCCACCAAAAAATCTAATTCTTTGTAACAGAGAATTATGCTTCATGGGAACTATAAATCTATGTTTCTTAATTTATTTCAGCAGACAAATTATAAATAAGAGGACAAAACATGGATGTCTATGCACAAAGGCGTAACTTCATGAAAGGAAGGAATTTTAAATAGCAAACATCTCATTAATGGGCGTAGCATCTACAGTTTTGCATGTCTGTAAATCATTTAGAGTTGTATAAAGCTTAGTTTCTTACCCCCTACTGTGTCTGTTTTGCAATGTTCCACTAAGATGCAGATCCAGCAGCTCAAGGATTGCCCCATGGAGCAAAAACAATGCTTCATTTACTCCCTATGGCATGACCCAAGTCCCTCTGCCAAATTTTCTTCCTTCTTTTCTCTGTAAACAACATCTGCATATCTTGAAAGTAACACAAAATATATAAAGGCGTAGGCAACTTTCAACATTTAGACTTTTCTCCTTTCCTCAAATGAAAAGTTAAGCTATAAAGTAAAAACAAACAGAAGAGATTGCTTTTTCAACTTTAAGCTGCCTATTAAGGAGCTCAAGTGCATTATAAGGCACCAAGATAAAATTTAAATAAAAAAAAAAAAATGAAAGGCAAAAACCCCTTACTGCTAAAAACCAGACACAGTAACCACAAAAATGGAGTTCCAGCGGGATTATGAGGGGCAGGGAAAAAAGGAAAAACCACACACTGGTATGTCTTGATACAGGTGTTGTCCCTTCATCTTTTCTCCACCTTGTCTTCTGCAGCTCCATACCTGCGGAGCAAGTCCTTCATCAATGCAGTAATAAATTCATCTGTGCAACCATCTGCCTGGCAGATGGGGCAGGTGCTGAGGATCGTCAATCACCACCTTCCACTTGTTCTTGTCATTATCAGGAGTTAATAGACTCCAGGGCAGGAGGTGAGCCACGTACACAGCAGGAACAGCAGCATGTTGTGCCATGTTTGTTCACCCAGGATCTCCAGAGAGAAAGGGGGCAAGAGAAGGAAGGAGGCAAAGGAAACAGGAAGGTTTTCTTCGCCTAACGTGTCATTACATAGCGGACAGTAAGTGTTACCTCAACTTGCTAACAGATGTTACTCCTCCTGCGCAGCACATCCCTTCCATCTGAGAGGCATAGCCTTCTACTCTGAACAAACACACACAACACTATCCCCAAACTATTAACACATGAACTTATGAGCCAACACCTTTTTTTTGTCATTGGTTTGTTGGGGCTTTTTTTTTTTCCAAAATGCAACCAGGAAAAAAATACAAAGTTAAGTTGTCAGGAAAACTCCCACCTGATAGCAATGGGCAGCAGCATAGACATCAGTTTGTGGGAAATATGCGAAAAGACCATTTAAGGGAAGAAAATTTCCTTTTCTTTCTTAGAGCTGAGTCCCAATACTCATTTCTTATCCAGACTAGGTAACACCGAGATTCAAGACCAGTCTCACTTTTTCCTCTGTAGGTTTACACTTCCATTATATATTTGATGTGACTGTCAATAAAAAGTCGACACTTACTGTAAAGAATCCCCACAGAAATCTGGGAAACCTCATAGCCTGTGCAATGTTTCTCACCGAGGTGTCAACAAAATCTGCTTGTAAGTCACTGTCCCCACAGTCCACTGCCAGATGATGTGAACTCTGTCATTTAGTACTCTAACTAAAAACTGTGGCTCTCATAATCTGAGGCAATTATTTTCTCTCCACAGTTAACTGGTTGATTACAGAGAGAACTTGCCATTTTGAAAGATGCTGAAATAAACACAGAAAATTTACTCAAAGCAGAAGTCTTAACTATGGAGTTATTTGATGTTATTTGATGTTCACTATTTTTTCCTGTTGAAAAAAAATGAAATCAATTTTGACTGCTAGAGCTTTTTTATTACCATAACATTAAAATATTATTTTAGGGTTTTTGCTACTATAATTTTAATCACATTACTTTAATTTTATAATGGACAGTCAACCATTTAACAAAACTCAATTTATTTACTCAAAGTCAAGGTATCTTACTATCATTTAAATTTACTTTACAGCAAATAGTGTCACCTGAGCTTACTGCCCACGTATGTGTTCTGTGACCTCAACACTTGACACTAGTTCCTTCTTTTGATTTCTTCTTCCCTATTTAACAATCCTGTGTGTTACAGAAAACACATCTCCTAAAACGGAGATCAGGAATTAGGTGCCTGAACACGGGCTAAATTCTGTCCCATTAAACTCAAAGACTCTATATTCTTCTGGATTTTCACCACAGTCATATCACTAAGGTTAATTCTGCTCCAGAGCACATCTCTTCTAGATAGTGCGATGACTCACCAAAAACCAGCCAGTTGGAACTTGTATGAACACAAAAATGTAGATGAGGGGAACACAGACATTTTACTGTTTAAACACCAGACAACTGAAAAGAATAAAACAGTAATCAATTTCTAGCCTTCCTCACATTCTGATTGTTTTGTAGGAAGCTACAGTTGGTAGATAGAGCAGAGAACAGTTTTTTCTTACTGTCAAATATCTGCATATACACACAGCTTCTGTATATATATAAACACACACAAATCTTACTGCCTCTAGCTTACAACCTCCAAGGAAAAATATACGACCACCAATTGGAAGTTGATGCAAAGAAGAAAGTAGCAAAAAAAAAAAAAAAAAAAAAAGGGTTTCTAGTTCAGGCATCCAGAATTTTATTATAAATAATAGTAACTTCAGAAACATTTTAAACCATGCAAAATACTTAATAGGATTTTAGGAATTTTCCTACAAGCTAGTGTTGTCAATGTAATTTCAAGCTTTTTCTGTTCTCTTAGCGCATAAACATCTGCAGCTAATGCAGATTCTTGCATCTATTTGTCATAATAGCACATTTATCTCCCTTCAGAGTCACACAAATGTAATCTCTAAACCTCATAAGTATGCAGGCCCTGACTTAACCTCATTTTGTTGACTCCTATGACCCAGAGTTCAAAAGCTTGAAATGTATACCAAAAAGATGAGCACCAGCTGTGGATATTCTGCATCTCTCAGCCCATGAAGGAATATATATTTTTTTTCTTTATGTTGCATACTCAAAGTGACGCAAAGACATTTAAAATTAAAAGCAGAAATTGGGTGCAATGAATTCAGTCAGAAGGGAAAAATGAATAAGTAAATTGTTTCACTTTGTCTGGGCCCTGTGGCATTTTATAAAAGTAGATCCAGAAAATAAGAAGGAGAAACCAGTGAAGACTGGATCATGAATGGAGGTGGAAATTGTTTCTATTGATTTTCACTGGCAGTGGAGATCATAACACACGAATTATATTTATAAAAGGCAGATCCTGATTCATCAAGAAGCTCTACACACAGCCCAGGCAAAGTCTGTTTCTCATCTTTTAGTTACTAGCATTTTCCTGGTGTCAATCCTTATAGCAAAAGAAAATGGAGAAGGAATTGACAAAAAAATAATCACATATTAAAGGAAATGAGAAAAAAACTTAAGACTAGGGCTATAAACTCACATATTGTGCTAATAGGATATCGAATCAGTGCTATCCCTATATAATATACAGAACTAATACTACTATATTATCGAGCTTTAAGGTACTGTGTTGTGTTACACAGGTAAAAAGCTTTCACATGTTTTTTGAGCAAGGAAACTATATATTAGTTATTCTTATAACCATTGCATTTTTGTAAAAGTCTCCACAGGACAGGACACCAGAATCTTTCACTCTTGATTTTATGTAACATTTTTATTCTCTGGCTTGTTAGAACAGTTTTAGCTGGGATCACACTGATAGATTGCAATAACTGCTGTGCCTTCAGGTTTACCATAATATAGTGCAATGACTGTTTGATCCTTTCCTATTTAAACCTGAGACATTACAAAGCTGCAATCATAATAGATAATTATTATTCTCTCTGTGTTCTTCAGTTTTCAGATAGCTTCACTCTGCAAGACCAAGACTCAGTCACAAGGCCTGATTGTATCCTCATTTACATTTATGTACATTGAGAATAATTCCACAAAGGCCAGTGGAAACCTGCTGAGGTAAAATTGGTGTGAAGTGGCTTGTGAATCGAGACATGAATTCATGGTTTTTGTGTAAAGGATTGCCTTATCCAAAGAAAGTATGTGGAATTGGAACTATTCATAATGCACAATAATAATGCAATATATATAATTTATTTTGTTATAAAGCAGTGCTTTTCCAGGTCTGTTCCTTGTCTCCTGACTCCATTAATTTTTCTATTTCTATTCCCTTTCTACTTTATTATTAAATGGTTGCAGTTTTACTTTCTTCCTTACCAACAAGGTACAAAACAATAGGATTATAAACTGGGGGGGTGGGGGAGGAAGACAACATTTATACGTTTTGTACACAATTTAAACTTCAGTTTTAAACACAAGTCACAGAATGAGATAGTTTATACTTCAATTTAGCAACAGTACAATAACACCCCTAAAAAACTGAACTGAAATATATAGGGTCTTATCTTTAACAAGAGAGCTGTATGCTTCCTACCAGAAGCAACTGGAAAAGAAAAAGGCTTCAGGTAAAGTTTTACCTGAAACCAAAGCAATTTTCAGTTTTAACACAGTTTTCCCTAATGATAAGTCAACATTAACAGAACACTATATAAAAGCTATATTGGCTACCAGTTCTTGGTATGGATATCCCTTGAATATCAAAGACCACCACGGTGAATCAAGAGAGAATAAGGTCAAGTATTGCAACCTGTGCTTCATAAATAAGAATTGAAAATTCTGAAAACGTCTAGCTTAAACTGTATATTAAACATATTTTTTTTTTTATCCAGGACAAAGGTAAGGACATACGCCCCCCTAGGAAAAAAAAAACAAAAGGAAAAATAATGACTTTTAGAACATGCTGCTCCCCTCTAAGTAGATTAGATTCCCTTTGGGAATCATATCCCAAAATGTCAAATCCCTATAATAACGCTCAGCATCACCTTGCCTAACTACTAGTGTTCTACTTTCTAAAAGGAAGAGGTGACATATTGCACTCCAGTGCACAACACTTGGGACAAAAAAGAAAAAGAAACAAATAAACAAAACTCCGACCGCAGCTAAGATGAACGGAAAGATTTAAAGAAATAGGTGCCCAGAAGTGAAATTCAAGGTCTCAAATATGCCAAAGGCTTATATTTAAAAGGGTGAAAAGAAAGTAGAGGCAGATGCATTTGAAAGTCCATTCCTCCAGGTGAGCAATCCCTTTGCTTTTGAAGTGACATAGTATAAAGCAAAAACAACTGCCACTGGGGACTGACCTGGCTGTTACAGCCAAGTTGATGATTATGTTCTCCGGAATAAAAAGACCCAAGTCCCTCAGCCTCTCCTAATAAGAGAGATGCTCCAGGCCCCTAATCATCTTTGTAGCCCTCTGCTGTACCCTCTCCAGCAGTTCCCTGTCCTGCTTGAACTGCGGAGCCCAGAACTGGACAATGTACTCCAGATGCAGCCTCACCAGGGCAGAGTAGTAGAGTAGATCAGTTACATTAGATTATGTATGAAAGTTTTTTGTGCGGTTAAGCAAGTCAGATCTAAGCAGAATTTAAATCTGCCATGTGGCCTGCAGAAAATGATCTTTAGAAAGCATATTGGTGAAACATATGCTATGAGACAGTCTTCATGCAGTAGAGTTTGACAAAGAGAAATGTTTAATGGGTTTCAAAATGTTTGCATGCAGGTACTTCCAGCTTTTGCATATATAGATTTAGGTTAGAGGTGGGGTGGGAAAATGTTTTTCAACATTCTGAAAACAAACACAGGAATTCAACAAACTCCAATAACAAAAAATTTTAAAACTATTTTTCTGGATTTTACAAAGCACAGCTATACTTTTGAGATAGCATGAAGAATAAGAGCCTAAATCAGAAAGTAACAAAACTTTTAATGAATGTTAATTAAAAGGTAACAGATACTGATGTTAGAAGTATTTGAGGAATTACAACTAGTTTGAGATTTTCAAGGCAGGAAATGGACCAGATGAGATGAGACAGAAGCTGACAAGAAATGCTCGATCAACCGTGTCGAATTCTGGCAATAGAACAGTTCATATAGAACAGAAATGGAAGTGTGTGCATAAGTTATTTCTGAACATATTCTGGAGTAACGTAACTCCTTAATTTCAAAACCAACCGAAGTTATCTTCTAACAACGACTACATCATTCCAGCTCCAAACTTAAGGTACCCTCAAAATACTTAGATTAGCAGCAGGATTGATAGGTAGTAGGCTTGTGTATTAGAAGAAGAAAAAATTATCAGGGAAGTTAAATAACACATATTAGCATGGATAGATGTAAAAATTATTTTGATGTAACTATGAAAGATTATAATTTTCTGCTCGAATTCTGAAGCCAGTCTGGTGGTTTTGTTTTTATTGAACATTTTCTTTGGAACTGTACATTATACACTTAATACATGAAGCCAGTATATAGCCTGAGAAGCTTGCTGGTTCCCTGAACATTCTCTTATAGAGGTAGAAGACCTGCTTAGCTCTTTTCAGTATGCTTCAAGATACACCGTGAACATGATGCAGCTGAGTTGCCAGTGACAGAAGCATCTTAAGACATCGATTTGTCTATGTTATAGCATAGGAATAATTATTTCAGCTTCACACCTTAGATTCAAACTATGGATCAGAAAGCAATATTCTGAGTTAAGTAAGGACTCCCAAAACCTTCACAAGAATGTGAATGTGTATAACATGCTCCTGCGCTTCACAAGCAATTGAATTGATAAAACAAACAAATGGGCAAAAAGCATAAACTGCTTAAGAGGGGGAGAAAAAAAGTAAAATATCAGAACAAAACAAACAAGACGGTATATTCTGATTCATAAAACCAGACAAGATGGGTACATTGCTACAGAAAATGTGATTCACCACCTAAGCACTAATAATCAAGCAAGTCCAAACCAAGCTGCTGTGTTCCAGAACACCCACTAATTGCACTGAGATATAAAACCCCACTAGAAGACTAGAATCATATAAAAACATGTGGAACAGAATTGAAAGCTACATTAAAACAAATCAGGAAAAGTGCTTCTGGAGTTAAAAATAGATTATGTGCACAGAGCTGAGATGATAAATAACTGGGATTATAATAAAACTGAGCAACAGAAATAACATTTTAAATGCACCTTGTTCTTACATAATTGAAACATCTAAAGGGAAAAGACTGTGATACAATGAACGGCATCTAATAAAAGAGAGAAAAGCAAAAACAAAAAACTCTTCCCCTCACTCAAAATCCACAAGTCTTTATAGACATGAGACAGCATGGAGAGCTTTGGAAAAATACTACAGTGGAAGGATTTTATGTAGTCTGGAGTCAAAAGTAACAAAAAAGACTAAATCCAAAAGGAAAAATAGCATTACTCCAATCTAATATGCGAGTCTGTTGTAGGTGAATGCTAAATATTATACTAGATGAAGACAAATTCAATGTCATGATAGTATTTTCCTGCCGTAATACAGAAAAAGAGTATTCTTTACCAGCTCCTGACACCAAAGCAAAACTGAAAGCAGTTTATTCAGGCCTTCTCTAATTTAAATCACACCATATAGAAACCATTAGTAGGCTGTGTCTTCCACAGAAATTGATATAAACAGGTATTGGAGGTAAGATACAAGCTAGTGGTTTATAACTACTTTTCTAGAGTCTTTCCTCTAATACAGAGAATTGTGTATTGAAAATGCACTCATCTACCTCTTGTTGAGGTTTTTTTTGCTCCAGCACTTTCTTCTGATCTTCACGATTTGCATACCCTGACATGGCTCACAGTACACACACACTCCTGCCCCTGGTGTTATAAGATCGCTATTCCCACTTTGGAATTATCAAAACTCTATATAATCTTCTCTCTAGGGTAGTAATTGCTAAAATATGCTTTTATTATAAAGGTTTTTTAAGATTATAGTGGAGCAATGATAGAGGTGATATTACTATTAGCATTATTAATAAAAATCAGCATCTGAAAGGAAAGACACTAACAACATTATTTATATTTTATATAACATTTATAAAGTAAATGCATTTATTTTAATTAATTTTTTAGTATATCTGCTATTATACTACCACCTAATGGTAAAAGATAATTAATATAGCACACAACTACATAAAGATGCCTGACAATCCATGCAATTCAACCACTTGGAACCAGCAATGTCCTTTTCTCTATCTTTTCCAGGTCTCTCATTTCTCCTGCTGTAAGATATGCTTTGTACTCCTTCATTCACACTTCTATCTTTTCCTCCGCTTTTTACTACTCCAAGTACGTTTCCCAATTATGGATGATTAGCCAAGCACACACCATTATAGATAAGGTCATACCAGTCCTGTATTCAACAGTATTTCCTGTCCATACACACTTATGCTAGCAGTTGCTTTGAGCTATAAAATTCCATTTCTACTTCAAATAGAATATTAACTTATTTTATTTTTTAAAACATATTCAATTAATTTTGTAGAAAATTAGACCTAGAGGGTTGGGTCTTTCTGGGCAAAACCAGCAGTATATCCTTGTGGCAAAGAAGGCCAACCACATACGTGGTTCTACCACTAAAAACATCAACAGGAGGTTGAGAAAAGTGACATTCTCTTTTACTCAGCATGTTATAGGAGGGTGGATGGGCCTAGTTTGGATCTCCTTATTCCAAAACAGATAGTCATTTACTGTTTTGTCTCAGAAGAGACACCAAAATGATTAGGGTAATGGAAGCACGTGGTACTAGAGAAGAGAATTAAAGACTTGGGTTTGTCTAATCTTAAAAAGAGAAGATCAAGGAGAAAGACTCTTACTGAAGATGAACAGAAAAAAAAAAGACAAGAAACAAAGGGAAACTTCAATTAGATATTAGAAAAAACAAGTCATAATGAGGTTGGTCTAATATTGGAAAATTATACCGGACAGGCTGTGAAATCTCCATCATTGGAGAAGCCTGAAACTTAATGGGACAACACCATTACCAAATGTCTCTGAGTTGGCCATGCTTTCAGGAGCGCTTTTAGTTACCACATGGCATGGGTTGCCTGCCATTTTAATAGGCTATTTTAAACCATCCATCAAGAATTTCCCATGGAAAAAAATCTATCATCACCATCACCTTTCTGAACTTCTCCCTACATTCTCTCAACTTGTCCCTAAAACAACAACTGAAATATACACAAAATCTTTGCCCCATTTTTCCTGTTAATATGGCTCAGCACCATTTGTTTCAGAAGTAAGGTTACAATTTGCTTTTTTCCCCATGTGCATCATATCTTTATGTCCCTTCCAACCTAGAAAATTCTATGATTCTAGAAGTCTTACAATGAGGGTAGTGAAACACTGGAACAGGTTGCCCAGAGAGGTGGTAGATGCCCTATCCCTGGAAATATTCAAGGTTGAACGAGGTTCAGAGCAAGCTGATCTAGTTAAAGATGTCCCTGCTCATTTCAGGGGAAGTTGGACTAGGTGACCTTTAACAGTCACAGCCCAAACTATTCTACGATCATATGATAACAATTAGAAGAAAAAAAAATTGCTACAAAAATAGAGCAATTTTTATTTTGCCAAAACAAACAAAAATAAAAATAAAAAACATACACAAGGATGAAACAATTAGCTTACTGAAACATGTATTCCTTCATAATACCAACTGCAGACAGGTTTAACCTCAGCTAAACAGAACACAGATGAATTATTTCTGCCGCATATTAGACTTCAATAAAAAATATTTGATTGTGTTCATGACTATACACACATTTTTGAAGACTGAAATAACGAGAAAAATAAAAATATGGCACATAACCAATATTTCTGTTTAATTTTAAATTCCAATTTTTATTTACAGTTATTAATCTGTATTAAAATTAAACCTTCAAATTAAGAGCTTCATTGATTTATGTGTTAAAGCTCAAATATGTGATTAATTTGTCAACTCAAGCGATTACTACTGCAATTATAAAACACAGATCTCTGTTTATCCATTTTAGTATGGGGGAAATATGTCACTGATAGTAAACACTTTCAGAAGCTCAGCACTAAATTGAATGCACTTGTCCTTCTTTCTCCAACTCTCTCTCAGTATTTGAAGCAACAATTGACCACTGAAGTTCTAAATAAAGTTCAAAATAAGTATTCCAGATCACACAAATAATATACACACAATTATATATGAAATAAATTTAATTAAAATCTGTATAACCTTAAACTAAGCTACAAATTCAGGTTTTTTTTTAAAAAAGGTGTTTTTTTTTTTTTAAATATTCATTATAAAATATCTAAAAGTGCTAATCAGATGGTACTGGATACCAATACTGCACAGAAAAGGAAAAGAAAAGAGCTACTTAGATGAATAATTATAGTCAACTTAAAAAGAGCTGAATTGACTTAAACAATAATTCATCTCCATTTCAACTTGAATTTCTCATGTCACGTGCAATTCTAAATGCGACAGAAACTTAAATCTGTGCTCTTCAATGTTCTCCCTCTTTCACAACCTTTGGTTTTAAACTGAAATGTACATCATGCACTTGGTTGTCCTTCCTGTGTACCAACACCTTCAAAATTCTAAGGGAGCCTTCTGTCCTATTGTGTTGATGTCTGTAGAACATGCTTTGCTAAGACAACCTTCTGATTTAATGTTTCTGCTGCATCTCTTGGCTGAAAAACTCAGTGTGCATTTGGCTATAAGCATTTCCATTGCTGTAGTGCCATAATACCCTTGTTTGATGAATTAAGCATTCTGACATTTTTAAAGCACAGTTGTGATGTTTTATCCTGTGAGTACAGTATGTAGAACCAACGTCAACTGTTACTAGTAAAAGCTTGAGGCTCATGACCACTTTTGTTGAATTTACCTTTCATCCCACATAAAGTAAATGAGTTGGAATTAACGGGTCTGTCCTTGCAAAAGTGAACTGGAAGGCTGACAAAGTAATTCCCTGATAATCACAGCAAATTAGTCTTGAGTCCACTGACATGGAAAGATTCTTACTGGCATAAAGCCTGAGGAGTAGGCATAAATCCCTCATTGTAAAATAGTAGTATTAATTGGGAAGTCTTAACTAAAAAGAAGTTCACTTTTTCTTTTGGGTTTTTATTTTTTTCTTCTTCTTTTGATTTTTTTTCTAGTTTAGAAACAAAGTTTGCCAAAAATTATGTGTACATGTACTCATCATATGTGCTGAGTACATCTCAAATTTTGGGTACATATCCACAACTGGAAATCCTACCCACATCTTACTCTGGAGCTCTGTGCAGAAAAGAACAAATTCACACCTACCAATTGTGAATTTGGAAACATTTCATTTCCAAAGATATAATTCCTCACAATTATATATAACTCAAAATGTTGCTCCCCAGACATGAGAACTTACTCTTAGAGAAGCCTAAAAGCCTTATGTGGGGAAAAAAAAAAACACCAAAGAGACCTGAAGCAAACATTCCAGAGTTTTACACATGGATATTGAAGCTGTCAATCTCACACCAGGGACTGATGCTGATAATTTGACTTAACTGCTGAAGAAGCAACAATCAAATAATTATGAGACAGGGACGCCAATTTACTCTTGTAACTGTGTGCGTGCTCCAGCATGCTTTGTAATTGTGCTAGCATTCCTGGTTTGAGTCTCTGTATTTGTCTGCATACTTTTGTGATCTTAGACATGAAAAACCCACCATGGGTCTTTCCTGTCTATATCTGCTCTAATTTTCAGAAGAATAGCAACAGATTTGTAGAAGGAATTCACATCTCTGTGACCAAGATAAATTCTAAAATTAAAAAAAGATACCTTGCCAAGCTACATATACATATATGCTTTTCAAAATTAGTTTCATATATCGCCAACATAAAAATGTAGAAAATCAGGAACTTCAAAAGACAATCAGATAAGAGATTCTGCCATGCCTTATTATGCAGCTCCAAACTCTGAAAAAATACTTAATCACTTATCTATGTAGATCTGCACTCAAAATAGTTTTTGCAGTTGCCCAAGACCTAATTCTGCTTAGTTAATCTACAGTTACTCATCTTCCTTCTCCAAATAAGTACTCATATCACCAACTTATCATATGGACAACAGAGCTTGACAGAGAGAGGAACCTGGAACTCCCCAAAAGGAATTTATGTGCTCTACCACTTTTACTACTGAAAACAAGGAGAAGAATCCATCTTCTTCTCTATCCATGTATGAAAGATGGGGCTTAACTCAAGGTCCTGAATCCTTAAGTAGATGGACATTGCTGTGACACCTCAGTTATTTCCTACTGACTACGTCAGGGCAGCTTTATTGAGAAAGTTGTCTTCTGTGAATCTCTCTCTTCAGCAGATAAATGTGTGGAGAGAGTTATAAAGAGCTCAGGCAGGCAATCAAAGGTAAGTTCCACAAACATCAGGCTCTCAAACAAGCTTTTGGGTTGTACGATACACTTTTGGAGATCTATTCCCAGGTGCTCACTTATATTGACACCCAAATATGTCTGAAAATTATAGCTTGATACAGCCAAATCAAGACAGGGTCATCCACCCATCCATCCATCCATCTCAGACAGAGCCGAACTGGGAAGAGCAAATGATAAAATCACTGAACACTCAAAATTTTTCATCAGCTGGATTTCACCACTGAAATAACTTTGATTGAAAATTAAAGGCCAGCATGTCAATAGAGTGTCAAAGACTTCCAGCAGAAATACAAGATCTAGGAGAACAGCAGTGAAAGTAGTAAGAAAGACAAGCTTCATCAACAGTATAAGGAGATACCTGAAATACGATAGTTAAATAGGAAGGAAAATATAAAACACAGGTAGTTTTTTGCTTCATTAGAGACACAAGAATAAAACAGAGGAGTGTGTGCAAAAAAGGTAGCTAATGTGGATAGTTTTAGAATCAAGGGGTGATTGCTAGTGGTGGTTGCTAGTCCTTGGAGAGTGGGAACATCTAATGTAGTCTGTAGAACAGCAAACTGCACTATTACAGGTATTGGCTTATTAATATCCTCATCCGTAATGCATCTTGTACCCAATAATTACCTTCCATAAAGCATAGTGGGAATTAGCTTTACAGAGAATTTTTGATTGGTATTACTATTGTACATGAGATGACAATATTCTTATGCTTTAAAGGACTTTAATGTCAAGGTTAGTAACTGGTTCTCTGCATCTGGAGGTAATTCATGAAGTCTGTAGATGATAATAGGAATAAAATATTTTATTGTCCCGTTCCAACACAACTGCAGTCAACACATAGACCCTCAAGATACATAAATAGCACATATTTTAAATGAGAACCTTTCTTCTAAAAGATGTATGCTTGTATTTGTACCATGTCTATTATCCCTTGTCACAACCATTGCAAAAAAAAAAAAAAACAAAGACAACACCAAACCTCACACTTTCCATAGATTCCACTTTCAAAGGAGAGAAGGAAAAAAAAGTTGCTGTCTCACTAAACTCCCAACATAAAATGATATTGATTATCCCCCCATGCATCTTGTTTGCTCTTACTATTCATCGAACATTCTTTATTAAAGAAGGACTTG
>JAOXNO010000033.1:62181562-62259209 GCA_028565335.1 Limnodromus scolopaceus | reverse complement strand
AATGATATTGATTATCCCCCCATGCATCTTGTTTGCTCTTACTATTCATCGAACATTCTTTATTAAAGAAGGACTTGTTCTTTACCAGACAATTTTTTATCAAAGCTAGCAATGGTTTTACCATGCTTACAGCAGAATAGTAGAGATACAATCCTTCTTTGTCATGCCAAAAGCAGACAAATAATCAATCCTGTTGCAATTAACAAGAAGAAATACCATTATCTTTATCAAACTTTCTAGTCTTGCATTTCATAAACTAGATGGAAACCATAAAGGAGAAAAACGTTAATAGAACAACAACTCTGCAAGCCAAGGCTTGGATGTTTACCACAGTGACCCAATGTATTTATAGGCCCATCAGTACCCTATGTGGAAGGGGTTCTGATGAAGAGAAAAACTGGTGACTCTGCAAAAGTAACACATGATCACCTTTTAAATTAGCTTTCTTATTCCTTTTGTTACTTTTTCTACCCTGATGCCCCATGCAAACTACCACAGATTACCAAACCTTGTTCCTCAAAAAACCGAGCAGTTGCTCTGCATATTACATGTTAGATCTTCATGAATTCATTTATCAGAAACATTTTAATAAACTGGGGGGAGGGGATGTAAATTCATAAAATTCTTTTCTTAGTGCTTTTGTGTCTCAAGCATGTTCTTTACTGTTGTGGCTTTGTTAAAGTTGAGATTGTGCAGACTTTAAAGCTATTGAGTCCGAAATTGTACCATGTAACACTTGCAAAAAACTCTCTCGGTAGATTTTTTGGTTTTTATTTGCAGTACTTACATACAACTAATAGTACATAAGCAAACTAGTACATTAGGAAAACCTAAATTATGCTTTCAGGCTGATACTGGAATTTAAAACACAGTTGGTGTCAGGTTAATAGTGACTTTAGTCAGCAAAATTCTCTATCATTCTGCGGATTCCCTGCAAGAAGGGATTGTTCTGTAGCCTACAGCACACCAAATATTGTGGTTTGATATCCACCTGTCAAGCTAGAATTTGCAGCCACAGTAATTAGTAGAGACTGGATTTTGACATGCTAAGCATGATGGTGCTCCTTAAAAATGCTGAAATAGAAACCTGGAGGGAGGGGAAGAAATTCCGAGAAGAATCCTGGTATCAGTACACTGCTATGCCGTGTAAACGCTATTCCCAGTATTCTAATCTGGTCACTACACTTTTTCCCAGTATTCAAAGGTCTATTTTGTGATGGCCATGTTGATCATTATCAAAAAATGTCCCCCAAACAAACAAAATAGAAATACTGTTTTGTGTATAACATTTATCGTGACTACTCCTGGCAGACTCATCAGTCAAAAATTTTCATGCATTTTTGACATGCCTGGGTAGGAAAGAGGAACCCTGCACAACAAATAGGGCATTTGCTTCCAGAGCGTATATATTTTGGGGAAAACTATTGCATATGAATCCTCTTAGAGGCACTGTTGCTTAATATTTTTTGTGATACTCTTTCCTGCCTGAGAAAATTGTTTCGGTATCTTTGAACACGTTGGCCTACAGGTACCTTGGAATGTCTTCTAAATAACTGTGTCAATATGTATGAGCTCTCTGGACAGAGATGTTAAACCCAGAGAGGATTTTTAAAGGTTTTTTTTTTTTGCTTTTGTTGTCCTTGCTATGTAGGAAGGAGCGACACCTTTGAACCATTAAATACACAGAACAAACCAATCTCAAATTTTTCTCTAAAGAGATATCCATATTTCATTGCACAAGGGAAAGTGATTTTCAGAGAACAAATACTTAGTACTCTCTAAAGAAATTAGGTTTACTGGCGACATCCCAAACTGGATATTTCAAAAGCAGAACCTCCCAAAACATTAGGCATTCCTAAAAAATTTGCCTGTAATCTTTATCCCTAGGCACAAATCTTGTAGTTGAAACTTTGACATTTCAGGCAGCATTTCTGGAAACAGTTCAACCAAGATCTAAATCTGTTTCCACCCTGATAATTTATTTTCTGTGACTATGGTAGTTTTGAATTCAAAACTCTATTTCTGTTAATTGGTCTCTGGAACACAGCAACTTCTGGGGAAAAAAAAAAAAGTGCTTGCTCAGCACTTCCTATTTTCATAGTTAGCATTTAAGTTCCGTTCTAAAGGAATATGGAAAGGGCAATGCAGACACACAAGTTCTTAATCGCCAAACATTGCTACTCCCTTTGTTTAGGGAGCACAATTTTTCAAATCACATTTTGTGGCACACCTAAAATGGTAGCATGATAAGATTAAGCACTATCAAGTCGAGAAGGAAAGGCGAAAGCATTCAGGAAAAGTTGCTGATTTTTTTTTTACATAATGAGTACCTAACTTTTGCTTAGGCTCTAAGGAAACAAGTGTTGAAGACTTCTTGATTTTTATTAATTGCAGCATAGGCTTCCAATTTAAAAGTAATCCAAGAGGAGGAAGAGAAATAGGTAAATCTTGGTATTTCCATATCCACCATTTTCCTATATGCATGAACATAGATATCATACCATATACAAACATATATACTACAACAATTGCTTATACACTTGCATGCAATTTCTGAGGTGCATTGGGAATTTCTATTTACGCTGGTATTTTCAGAAATATGATCTTCACTCACCTGAAAACCCTTTTATGTGTGTAGATCTCAGTAGAGTAAAATGCATCATGGAAACATGAGATATTGGCTACCTTGCACATAAAAGTCTACATAGCCAATACCTAGAAACCTACATAACTATAGTTCAACACTTAAACTACTGAAAAAAATACTATATGCTTTCAGCTGTGTTTTGGTGGGAGGGAATTCTAATACTGACAGGGTCTAACCCCTGCAAAGGGTTCAAACCTGCAGCTCTTAAAAGAAGTGTTTGCTTCTTGCCGTTCAGGCATTCAGGCTCCTAAAGGAGTCTGAGATTAAAGTCTCAGTAATATCCTTTGAATTTCTTATCAGGTAATTCAATAGCTGACTGACTGTTGTTGCATGCTGATTTGCTGCAGTATTCATTCTTATTCACCTACATTACACATTGCATAGGGGCTGAGACGTTTAATATGGGACTGTGAATTCAGTGGCAAATTCTCTAAAAGTTTACACATCACAGTCGTTTTCTACATCCAGTCCAAATCGCTCAAAATCTTCCTAAGTACGTAATAGCTCCCCTTTATTATTCCTAAAGTATAATGTTTGTTTTCAGGACACAGACTGAAGTTGCACTAATTTAAACCTACAGAAATATTTACTTATATTTCTTTCTGACAACTGCACTTTTACAGAGAGAAAGATAGATGAGTTTAAGCCATATGGTGATCCCAGGGGTGGTAGCTGCAAGGGATACTTAAAAATATGCAAAACATGTTTAACACAAAAATTATGGAGTTTGCATAAACAAAAAAATTGCGTAAAACTATTATAGTGCTGATATTATCAGTATTCAGTATGGAAACATTGGCATTGAATTATAAAATTAATTTACATGGTTATACAGAGACATTTTAAATTCAACATTCAAATGAATTAAAAATAAACAAATAAATATATTAAAATGACCCGCCAGATCACTACTTCATTACTTGGGTACCAAACAACTGGAGTACCCTGGACAGTGGGGAAAAAAAAAAAAATAGTAAGAAGGAATGAAAACCAGAAGATTTTTCATGGGTCCCTTTGTCTTTGGTGTTTTCAGCTCAAAGCCAGAGTTTTAGAGCAGTTATAACCAGACAGACCCAAGCAGAAGTGTTTAAGCTCCATCAAATAGGCCTAAATTACACTACTTTGTCTAAATGGCCAGGTTTAAGCAAGCAAATTTGCAGGTTTGCACATTTTATTAGCTCAGTCCTCATGCCATGCTAAAGCAGCAAGGCTATTCTAGACTTAACTTGATCTTGAAGACCTCATGGCTGCATTTGAGCAATGCTTAATCTGACCTAATCAACCTGGCCAAAAAAAAAAGAGCAGCTTGATGTCACTGCATCCACAACATGGTTGCTCTACAAATCAGTTAATCCACCCAAAAATAACAAAGAATTGGCTGTTCAAGGTATAGAGAAATGAGCTGTAGGTTGACCCTTTGCAACTGGAACCGAAGTGTGAGATTCTTTTGGTAAACTACGTACGCACATCGGTTATATTTATTGAAAGACACAGCAGAAAACAAGTTAAAGTGTGAAATTACAGCAGCTCTAAGTCTAGTAGAGAGATCTTCACAAAGAAAAGAGCAACGCTTATTTTATTCTCTGAGGAGAAAAAAAAAAAATCAAACCTATTTAACAGTAAAGAAAAAATAGATTTTATCTTTTTAGACAACATTTTATTAAGAACCTGAATGGCTGCATCTTCAAACTTTTGCTCTTCTGCATTGCTACATATAGAGGAAAGAAAAAAGGGTGGTTCCTAGGCTTCTTGTTTGCGTGCTATTCTAATACTACTCACACAAGCAATTTGTTTTAAGAGACATACTATTTGTAGCTTGACTACCACATTACAGTCGTGTGAAGAAAATTGCAACACACAAACCTCCTTAACCTCTATTAGTTTTCAGCTGTATGGAATGCATTTTAACCTGTCAGATCTTGTGTTGCACTGCTCTAAGATCAAGCCATATGTAATATTCATCAGTTTAAATAATGTTGGAGACAAACCCTATTCACTGCAACTTCCTCAAACACTGAAACAAGTAGCTGCTGTTGAATATTATAATGCCATTTGTTATCTATCTCAACAACAGAGAGTTCATTATTAGACAAATTAGTTTCTAAGTTACTGATGCTGAGCCATAAATAATTGGAATCAGCAGAACTATTCCTAAGCATTTTTCTGCTGCGCTTTTACATATGGTAACTGCTTGGAATGGGTAAAAAATTGCATATTTCAGGAAACATTTTTCCTCTGTATATATGTGCTTCTATCCCATTTACTGCAAGCTATGTAATATCGGGTTGATCTTGTAAATGAAACTGAGGGAGACATAACTTCTTTTAGCATCTAAAGAATTTATAATGACAACTCATGTGTTTTATGAAGCCAGTAGTTCTGCAAAACACCACTATTTTGAACAAACAGCACAAAGATGCTGTAGGTGGGTTTGGTACAGGCTGCAGTATGTTATCAGGCAGTTAAATTAAAAATGGTAGAATAATTTGCAGAGTTTTCCTTCAGTAAAAATACAGCCTTATACAAACAAACAATGATCTTTATACCCAAGGTCAATGCAAATACACCCGGAACTTCTGTCCCAGATAGCAAATGCTGTTATACACCAGTGGAACAGCCGCTCCCGTGTCTCCTCAATTTAGCTGGAGCTAAGGTAAGGATGTAGGAATGGAGCCAATTAAGCTTATTCTACCCAGAATGGCTGAGAGGCAAGAAGTAAAAAATTCTAAAAAGTTGCAAATTTTTTTTAAATCACTGTAAGAAGAAAAACTTGTGCCACTACCTGTGTAATCTCCCATGTCAAAATCAAATACACTCATAAGACCTGTGAAATCTGCTAAAACTGTTATTCTAAAGCAGTTCTATTTTTTCATAACTGCTGTCTGCCTGCTAAACACTTTTTAACCTCTATTACACTTTCACTGCGAAATAGCGAAGAAATGGGATTTTCACAATGAACTAAATTAAAACTTGCTAGCTATCTGATGGCATTGATCCTACTTTTCTTACTTCATTGCTATTAAATATTTACCATCTGCTTCTGGAATTTTACACTATAATGACTGCCATTTTTCAGAACCTCCCGCTGTTTTGTTCTGTGCATGAGGTTAGAAGGAAGCAGAAAAGGCTAGTGTTTCTCTTGTTACATATACAAATTTTCTCAATATATTCAGTGGTACAAAACATCCTCCATTCTGGAAGCAGAATACAGGCTTTATGTACCATCCAGGTTATTTATCTCACTTAATTCCACCTAAAAGTGCAAGAATAGGAGGCCAACCACAACTCAGCTTGAGAGTATAAAACGTGTCCCCATCCCTGTGAAAGAGTGATTTTATGACAAATAGTTGCTAATATCTCTAGTTATGTTTGAAATAACATACGCTCTAGAATTGCTACATCTCACTTCAGTCACAGCAGTGATGCAGAAAGGAACTTAAATGGGCTACAACCGTATTGTAGAAATCAGGTGAAAATGAAATAGATTTCTTCCATTCATTGTTCTGGTAAAATGTGACCCAAAGCACATTAAATCCATAAGCAGTTCTTCAACTTTGGATCTAGCCACTTAGTAAGGCATGAACATGAAGACATTAGGACTATTAGTATATGTAACTCTCAAAGTAGGCTTCTATTTTTATTCTTTTACTGAAATTTATTGAAGGCACTGCATACTGAGTATTTTTCTCAGGATAACAAACTCAGTAGACACTTAACTATATTCAATCTGGTTTTGCAGCTCCATTGCCATTAAATATTTACCTTCCACTTCTGAAAATTCAACATTTTAATGAACACCTTCAAGTTTTCCCTGCCAACTCCCACTGTCCTACATCGTGCAGTTCAAAAGTAGTAGCAAAGGTTAATTTTACCCCCATCACATGGAAAATTATACTCATGTCAGATAAGCTGGTGCAGAAATGGTACTTTCATATAATTAGGTCTCAATTGACCTTAAAACACACACAAAATTCTCAAAGAAAAGCAAAGTAAGAGGTGACATATAAAAAAAAAAAAAAAAAGATTTCTTCCCAATGTTAAAAAGCGCAGCACAATTCTTCCTTTAAAGTAGTTTCAAATTTGATAATCTCTAAGCAGCCATTATGAAGGAATAACCACGTCTAAGGATCTTTCTGGAGTTGACAACCTGTGGTAGAGCCAGAGGCTTCTGCCTTCCCCGGGTAGGTGAGAGGGGAGCAGATGTGAAGCTGAGAAAATGCCACCCCTCACACTACATACAGCTTTCCTACTCACAAAATGTTACTTCAGACTACACCTAGATTTTTTAAATTGTCTTCCTGAACCAGAGGGTCAGGGGTGATTTGCAGAGATGTAGCCCAATAAATAGAATGCAGCTCAAGATATGACCTTCAACTAAGCTGGTTGAAGCTTCCAAAACCCAGTGAAAAAAAAAAAAAAAGCAAAACAAACAGAACTGGAATTTCAGAACAGACAGCACAGAAAAATAATAGAACTCATCAGCATATGAAAATATTGTGTGTGGGAAGAAACAAAAGGTAACCTACAATGGAGAGGGTTCTGCTTTAATTTTTGTTTTCTTGCACTAGGGCAGTAAAACACATACAAATAAATAGACATTCCAGATGGTTAAGGCAAGCATGCTCATTCCTAATAAATTCAAGACATTGTTTAATACCAACTTCACTTCTGTGGCAGCAGAATTAACCCTGCAATACCACCAAGGTCAGTGAAAGCATAAGTTGCCTGCTGTGCCAGTATCATTGCACATGTCCAGGAGACACTTGCTAGGTAAGTGTCCCTGTCCACATTAGGCCACCTCTGTTGATAAATTGTGCTTGTGTAGTCATTAGAAAGACCTTAACTAGAGCACAATTACATGGAAATTGAGCAATAATTGTGCATAACTAATTCATAAACAGACAACTTATACATCATGGTTTTATTTGTCAAATCTTGCCATCTGTTGCGAATGTTGTAAATTGAAAAATCTAAGAAAAGGAGCTGATTTTACCCCTACAGTGATCAGACTCTCTTGAATTTTTCTGTCTCTTTTCAGATTGTAATACAGAGAAGTTCATTGACTTAAGGCCATTTTGCAAGTTTCTGACAGCCAAGAAACAATGAAAAATAGGTTTACCATCTGAAAGGATGCCAAGCATTTGAAAACAATTTAAAAAACTAAAATGCCTCTTTTCTTCTAAAGCATTTTATTCAGATCTTTTTTCCAAACCTGTTTCAAACCATACTGCCTGCTCCATTAAGAAACAAGTACACTATAAAATTCTTAGTAGCATTTGGTTTTTTTGGCGGCAGAAAAAGAATTCTCTACTGAGCAGACAAATACAAAAAGGTATGTTACTCTCCAAGGCTCCCATATTCAAGACGACAAAAACAGTATACTAATGTCCTTATATCCTTCTCATTAATCATTTTTTTAAAAAATCACTGATTAGCAGAACGTGAAAGCAAGGAGATACATTAGGCTAACCTAACAAGAAACACCAAACGAATTTACGACTTCATACAAAATGAATTGTCTGAAGATGAGCATCGTGCCATGGTTTTCCTGTACTTTGGAATGACTTGTAAATGCTTCTCTAAACACATAAATATTTATATAATGTGCGTTCATATATGCAAATGTATGTATGTATGTGTGTGTACACACACATTAAAAATAATGATTATGAAGGCGGGTGGCAGTATGTAAAAGACATGCAGGCAGACACATTTCCTTTACCCTTTCCTTCTGGCAGATGCCTGGGAATACCAAGTCAGATGGAGGAAAAAAACACAGAATAAAATATTGTTAACGTATATATGAGAGTGATGGGTTAGGGCCTTTAGCTGAGCATTCAGGAGTGAGATGCTGAGGCTGCCATATATCTGTCTTTGACTATACCATCTCTTTGACAGGACAAGGGGTAACGGTTTTAAATTGGAAGAGGGGGAATTTAGATTAGCTATTAGGAAGAAATTCTTTCCTGTGAGGGTGGTGAGGCACTGGAACAGGTTGCCCAGAGAAGTTGTGGATGCCCCATCCCTGGAGGTGTTTAAGGCCAGGTTGGATGGGGCTTTGAGCAACCTGCTCTAGTGGGAGGTGTCCCTGCCCATGGCATGGGGGTTGGAATTTGATGATCTTTAAGGTCCCTTCCAACTCTAATCATTCTATGATTCTATGATTACTTACTTATTAGTAAATAAAAAGCAAATCAAATTAGAAAGAATTACAAGCTGACAAAGAACATTATTATACCAGTGAGTATTTGAATGGCATCCTCTAAATTCACACAGTTTTGCACCTGCCTCACTGGGCTAGATGAGTCAGTATCGTATTTTTTAAGTCTCGTAGCCAGGCATCGCTAACGGGCAAGCCTATCTATCTGTCTACAGAACCAGATTGTATTCACAGTCTCTGCTCTTGGTGTCTACTTCTCCAGTAACTGATCAGTGAAAAGCTGTAAACAAAACCATCTGCTGGTGTCAATACTTTTTCTTAACCAGGTAATCACTTTCTCTGCATTAATTGCTGCTCATTTGTTTTCAGTCTAATTTTTCAAGCGGAATGAGGTGGTTACGATAGGAAGTTCAACAAGTTTGGGCTTCCAACTTCCTTCACAGAGAGCAAGAATGTATTTCAGGCGAGGTAATCCACAACAACCTGTCCATTTACAGCTAGTTAAGCAAGTTATTAAGTGTACAAAGTTAAAGTTTTATATGCCTTGGTTTCACAAGGAGTTTAAAGGCAGATTCAGTCTCCTCAACCTTATGTTAAAATGGCCATGCTGCAGCATGAAACGACTGGTGGTGGCTCCAGTCAATTTTAGCAGATTGATTTATGAAGCGTTATAATGCAGCCGCACTCCTATTAAGTCAGAATGGGATTTTTCAATCATGCTAATCCATCTTTATTGACCAACTTTGGTTTCTGAAAGAAAATGGTTTCCTCTAGGAGTAAACAATATCTCTGTGTAAAAGTACACACAACGTCATCCTTAAGGAAAACGCAGTATTTTTAACACTGTCACTTAGCAATAACGTAAACAATGTCTTCCATCAAACTTTTCCTAACCAGACTGGAGGACTGCATACTTGAGGCATATTGAAGGTTAGGCTAGCTTCTGTTTTCCCAAGATGTTAGAAAGCAACACATTACACTTGTCTATCTACAAAGATATTAAAGTCTGTTACCACATTTCACATTCCACAAAAATTCAGTAAGAAAACAGTTTACACTTTAAGTTCCTTTAAAGTCAGTACCTGCTGTAGCCATAACCAACAGCCAAGTAGGCACAATCTACACAACATTGATATCAAGTGGTCCTGATAGCACAATGGTTATGTGCAACAAACTTGTTTACACACTCATGTTTATATATAGAAGGACATCTGAATATAAAGGCTTTCACAGGCAGAAACATACCCAGGTGAACGGCTGTTCTGAGAACAGCAGGCAAAACCACGAGCACATCTACTTTATTTCAGTCAATCATGCTGTTACAAAGATTTTTAGTTAAAAATTACTTCAGTTATCATCGCCTGATATCTGGCTGCTATCTTTCTAGTAGGTCAGCAATGACTCAAAATAAAAAAGCTATAGTTTTTTTGGGGGGAAGACATAGTACTTTCTGTTCAAAGAAAACAGAATATTCCTATAATATCTCCATAAGGATTAATATGTGTAAGCATAAAACATTTTGCTTCATAGCATTTCTGTTGTGCCAGCAAACTTGCCCCTAAAATATATTTTACTAAGAAATAGCTTCAAGGCATTGGGTTCCTTGTGGTATAATTCATACACTTCAAAAGAATTACATACAGGATGAATGTGGTCCGCAATGTCTGCCACTGGCATTGTTTACCTCCAGGTGGAATTGAATTCCCTGAACTCTGAAGAGCAACATAATAGTAATGCAACATATGTGAAATAGGGTCATTTGACCTCCACCTGTATTTTAAATGATAATTCATCCAGAAATAATTAAAAAAATACAAACCCTTAAAGTTACTAGAAGCACAAATTAGTCATATTTTCTATGCTAAATAAGCATGAATTTTAATAACTTTGAAAAACTAAGAGTTTCAGTTATTTCATGCTGTCTTACTGTTTTATTATTTCAGGTCTTACGTTTTCTTGTTTGCTATTTTCTAAGCCATCATGATGTGTACAAATATGGCAAAATATTCTACAATGTAATTTTTTTCTATTTTCATTACAGAATCACGGGATGGTCGGGGTTGGAAGGGACCTCTGGAGATCATCTTGTCCAAGCCCCCTGCCAAAGCAGGGTCACCCAGAGCAGGTTGCACAGGAACGTGTCCAGGCAGGTTTTGAATGTCTCCAGAGATGTCAACTCAACCCCCTCCCTGGGCAGCCTGTTCCAGGGCTCCATCTCCCTCACAGGAAAGAAGTTCCTCTTCATGTTTAGATGGAACTTCCTATGTTCAAGTTTGTGCCCGTTACCTCTTGTCCTGTCACTGGGCACCACTGAAAAAAGACTGGCGCCATCCTCTTGCCACCCACTCTTTAAGTATTTGTCAGCATCAATCAGATCCCCCCTCATTTTTACAAACATTTATATACATTTATATCCTTTTCCAAAACAATCTGTTATAGATAGTTATTCTCCCCAGAAGAAAGTAGACCGGCACCATCAACTCCAAAGTGACCGCAGTCCACAATTATCATTAAAAGCGTGATCTAGAAAGGGTGCTATGATCTCAGCCATGCCAATACTTCAGGACTCTCCCTATCACAGCTTCAGCGCCTCCTCTGAGCACTCCAGCACTGCATGAACAATCCAAACTCACATCAAAACAACAGCATCAGAGTGCCTCACAGCAGTAGAAAACCAATAGTGCTGAATGACTTATTCTTCAGCGGTAATTGCAAAATCATTTTAAAATGAGATCAGAATTGCTGCAGCTATTCTTGAGTTTCTCTGATTCTCTTTATTCAATTCCTGCGGTTACCCAGGAAGCATGAGAGTAACAATAGATATATGGAATGAAGTCAGTGAGGTTTTCTTCAGATTACTGGGGGTGAAAACAACTAAATATGCTTAGCAGATGTAGCTGATGCAGTGTGACTGTATCTGGATATAACTTCTCAAATCTCAGGGTGAAGAATTAAAAGTAGCCCTAAGGACTTGGTACGAAAGTTATTCAAATGTGTACATGTACTGCATTTGCAGTGTTGCTCAGAATTCACAATCACCAGGATGTCTTTCAGTCAAAGTACAGCCCCAAACACGTCTGACAAGACTTTAACCACCATCCCTACTGTGTGAAAACTCTCCTTTTTTTTTATATATAAAAAAGGACTTTACTCTTCATACAAACTAGGCGTATGTACAGAAATTAAGAATCACTCAGCTATATGGAGAGCACACCAAGTATTTACACTGTGTTTAACAATTTCCTCTGGGTGACAGTTGTGGTCAGTGAACTACAGTAGCTAATCTGCTACGAACATTGTTCATGCCCCAATGGATCAGAAGCTGACTACAGCTACTCCTCCAGTAGAACTTGGTAGAAACAGAAGAGCAGCTGCTACGGGGTAAACCAGCATTCCTTGATGTAAAGCATGTGTTTTCCTGAGAAGCAGTCTCTAACTTCAAACGTATCTGATATTCCACCAGAATGCTGTCTTAAAAGGTAACATGCAACTTTTCCTGCTGAAGTATTTCTCATTTGTTTTAAGTATCACATAACACTGTATTTTAGGTTGTTTAGACGTCACTTAGATGCACTGCCTAAGAAGAAAAAAATATGATGCTGCTGCTCTAGAATGAGAAAAGGTTCCCCCTCCACCCCTGCAGAAGAAGATACCAAATTCTCTATTCGTTTTTCACTATAAAACCAAGCTCAAAGCTAATGCTATGATCCTTTTCCCACAGGTTTTCCTCATTCCATAAAGAATTATAGAAATGTAGCTTAAAATACTTCATTACAACACCTACTCTGCCAATAACAGAGCAAGATTTATTGACATAAATTTTCATATAATTTCACAGAAATTAAGTTTAGAAGGGTATTATCTGATAGAATACTTAAAAAGTCATATACATTTTTTACCTACAGAAATAAATCAAGACTATAACCTACAATTTCTTAATCGTTCTCTTTTGCTGCTGTATATGAAGTTTAGCTATTAATAAAGTATTCCTCACCCCAACAAATCTTGGAAAGAGCAACTGAAATGTAATTAAAAACACAGAGGTTCTATGAATGCTATCTAGTTCATTTTTGCAGCTCATGGATTATTTCCCCTCTGTACTCTTGAGGGGAAGATTTTAGTTAGTCAAGGTCTTCTGCGTAACTGTAGAGATGGTAACTTGATTAGAACGCTCTTCTGATGCAATCCATGTAAGTCCTGCCATCAAGCAGACAGCAGAGCTGTACAGAGCTGACTGCAGAATACCAGTCAAGTAAAACTCACTGACTGAGATTTGTGGAAACACGTTCCCCTTAAAATAAAAAACAAAGCTTCCATCAGACAGAGGTCTGAGGACAGAAATCTTGTAAACATCACTTTTGTTATTTAATGACAGTAATTAAAGCCATTCTGTTCTCCCAAAGTAACCACATACATGTACTGCTTATCTCCTATTAATCCATAAAACAAAATGGAAATATATCAGCAAAAATTTTCCATCAACAAGACTATTCATGACCAGAAACGTGTAAAATAATCCAAATACAGAAACAATGTCTGTCACTGTCTATCACTGTAATAATCCACTAAAATTAAAAATTCAGGTTACACAGAATCACCTGTATAGTCAGGTAGTTTTTTGAGTCATCATTCCCGTCAAGCTTGATGACATTCCTTAAGATTCCCATTATTTCATATCCACTTTGATTGTATAATGCATTATTTTCTACCTAAGATACTTTAAACTCTTTCAAGAGAAAGCAAACCCATAAGACATGAAAGGACTAAATGGACCTTGCTAATCACCTGTAGACTAACTCTAATGTTTAAAAATATAATTTGATATTAAAAGTTATTTTTTACCTAAATTGCTATTAATACTGTTTTGTAGCATCTTCAATGACTGTATCTAGCCACAGCCTGAACACAGATAATTTTGAGCATAGAGGTACATAAACTCTTCCCGTTTTCTGCCTTCAGGATTTGGGATTGAGGATGAAATGTCACAAAAACACTGTCTTTTTCGTCTGTCTATTAAATTGCTAGACATGCAGTTCAGGCTGGAGATTAACAAAATCCTTCCCTGCCCAAGGAGACCCAGATCCGCACTTCTAAACCTCAAGAGTGCTCTCACTGAGTTACAAAGTCTGAGACATAATCTCTCTGCTCACACCTCTCTGGTTTCCACGGAGTGTAAAATCATTAGGGAAAACAGGGGAATTAACCTGTGCCCTGGCTTTAAGACTTATTGGGACTCTTTCCTGGGAACACAAAGATCAAAGATAGATTTTTTTTTTTTTAATATAAATTTTAAATCAAGTATTCCTTGAAACAAGGACTGGGATTCGGGTTTCCTAAGCAAAAGCACTAACGTTTCTCTCTGAAACAATAACATTCAAAAATAAATCAATGTAATAAGGGCTATGCAGATTAAGCATGAAGATGGTGTTAGTCCTAGAAAACTGCAGTTCACCCAAACAATACAAATAAAATGCATGATTTCTTCCTACTTGTATGATATGTTTTATGAAACAGTGTTTCACACCATTTCTCAAAGACGATTCAAACACTGCAGCAGAGTTGTAATCCTTGTTATGTGACACCAGTAACTGAGTATTTTTTGTTGTTTTACAGAAATAGCAGTAAGTAACCAGTTATATCAATCCCAGCTAAGACTGACAAATCCTTAGGCTAATTTACTCTGACATTATCTTCATTGACTTCACTAGGATCTGTGGGGGTTTACTGTACTGAACACAGCAAATATCACTTCCAGTTTGCTGTCCTTGAGTCTTTTTTTTTGTTGTTAATGAGGATAGTAATAAACTCACATGGGTCATACCCTGTCCCTTCTCTAAATCCAGGCCCAGTTCTAGGATGCTTGGGAAAGCAGAGCATATCATATTGCTGTATGATATACTACAGACCACGAATATTAGCAACAATTTTAAAGACACAGAAGTTAACGATCAGGCAAATTTTACATAAGAGAACCAAAACTAAATACTTTTTAGTATTTCTTGGAATTGTGAGGTCAATTCACTTGGATTTCATTTGGAAAAGTATAAATGAGAAATTTCACAGGTTCGAATATGTTATATTTCCTTCTGAGGAGAAAGACTTAAGCCATCTGTTTCTTGTTTCAGTGTTTATTGTTAAACTTTTCATTGCTCTATAACCCTTTTCATATATCACAACATTACCCTTTTTGAATAAAATTGTTACAAAAGGGGAAAACAAACAAAATGCTTTGATACATGAAAGCAAGCCATGATGTGTTTCCTTCACAGAGATTTTCAGTTTGTTTTCATTCCAAATCTCAAAACAAAGGCTGGTTTGGATATCTTGCAAAAATCTCGGTGAAATACATTTGTTTATTGTTAGTGCTCAAATGAGATTTGGAAACAAAAACATTCTATAACATTTTATGAACGTTGCGGTGTAATTTTATATTATTGTAAACGAGCAAGTATCTCACTTCATCTAATTATATTTAACCTCTTCATCTCATGATTACTCTTGCAGAAGCTTTATCAAGATGTTTCTTGTTCTGTATATACTGTAATTCTTTAAAAAATTATGTAATCCACAATACTTTATCATAGCTATTGCCATGAAAGAATAACATGTTCTTACTAGAGGCTGTCACAGATTTTCTAGTAAGATTTAAAATAAGCAGACTTGAAGAATCTTCAATCTTTATGTTGCCATGCATTCCCCTGACAAAATGTTTACTTATTATAGCATCATTTTGAAATCAAAAGACATATGGAGATTTATCATTTTAAAAGGGTGGTTTTCTTGTGTTTTTTTAACCAATGATGTAAAACATTATTGCTCCTTAAGTGGGTTCTAAGATACAGGTTTTGCCATTTTGGATGAGCAATATTAACAAAACAAAGCAAAGTTTTTCCTAAGCACTGTCTGATCATAACAACCTAAATAAAAAACTGAATAAACCTAACATTTATAGATACACATTTATTTAAAAAACAAACAAACAAAATAGTTCTACGGAGATACTATATTCTGATGGCATCAAGGCCAGGTTGGATGGGACTTTGAGCAACCTGGTCTAGTGGGAGGTGTCCCTGCCCATGGCAGAGGGGCTGGAACTCAATGATTTTTAAGGTCCTTTCCAACCCAAACCATTCTAGGATCCTATGATTCTGATTTGCTAAAAGTGAGACACACAACCAGCAAGCAGAAGAAAAGTTACTCCCTTTGAGAAGCATGCAAAGAGTTCTGAATAAAACATATTAGTCTTTATGCGCAGCTGGCATAATCTGACACAAACAGACCTCAATAGTCACATATAGAATGACTATAAAATATCCAATCACAGTATTATAGGCTCTTTCTTTGAAAAAGAGAGTTCAGTTGCTCACAATCACTTCTAAGACTACATTACGAATGGAAAATATGACATTAACATACAGAAACACATGTGTATACATATATAATTAATGTTGTTTTTTCAGTTTTCCATATAGATTTAAGAAATTGTTAGATTAAGCTATTGCAACTTTAATTTATATGCACATGGATTTACTGGGTACAGAGCAGAATAAAACCAGAAACTAAGACGGCTACAACCTTTCCTTCTCCTTCTTCCTTATAACAGTGCTGGAAGTTCATGTAGTCCCCAGCTGCTTCTTTGACTTTTTCCTCTAAATACTCCAAAGCCAACAGAAAAATAAAGTGCTTGTCATAGCTAACAACTTTCTCCTTCAGTCTGCATACCTGTGAGCCAGCCAACCCTGCAATCCATCAGGTGACTACAGCTTGGGAGTTTACAGCCTCTCCTCTCATCACAACTTCACTTAAACTCAGCTTCCGATATTTCCAGCCCCAAATAGCTTCACTGAATGATATATTACCAAGCGACATATTAATTCATCATGAACAAGGACTACATATCATGTATCATGTTACAAGAAATACTACTGATTAGTATTTCCATTGATTTCTAAAATGAAATGCAGATCTGATCCAAATTTGTCTTTAAGCTCTACTGCAAAAATAAAAATATTTCCAATAATATTAATAAATTACTATACTTCAGGACACATAAAAAGGCAAACCTCTCACTCCAGTTAATTGGAGCAACTCCAGTTGCAGCAACAATAGTTATTTCTGTTTTAAACAATCATATCTTTTTTTTTTTAGTCAAAGCTTACTCTCTTTAGTACAGGAATAATTTACATTCTGAAGCCTGATATAAATTGATTTGTTTATCCAAAGAAATCTCAAGCAGGTAACAGGAAGCAGAACTCTCAAAAGAAAACAAGATAACTCATTTTTTTAGTTTCTTTTCATTGTTCTATTTATTTGAATAAGTCAAAGAGAAAAAAAAAAAAAAAAGTCCTAGCTGAATATTTCTGCAAATCTGAAACACTTCCAAATGGATGCTGAAAAATGATGGCAAAGTCACTTCCCCGTCTACACAAACAAGTAAAATACAAACCATGGAGTTGGAGGAGAGCCGACATTTTTAAATTACAAGAGTTTCGTATTTAATAGCTCCACCCTCCATCATAATGAAGCAGTAAAAAAAATTCCAAAGCTTGTCTTAGGTCTGTCAGACTATGACAGATGAAGATATACAAACTATTTTTCTTTCTTCTGGTGGGTAGGAACGAAATGAGGTCCTTGTCCTGTGAAACACTATTCACATTCTAAATGGAGCATAGTACTCCCAATTCCCATTGACTTCAAGTGCTTGTGTTAAGTATTATTTGTTGCACAGAAACATTTTTCAGTCTCAGGAGCTTTAAGCTCCACTCGTATAAATAATATCTATTTTCCCATGCAACTAGATTCAGGGAAAACTGTTCTTCATGCAAATGAGGTTACAACATGAATAGAATTAACCTAAAACAAAAGTGTAGAAAAGTCATAGAAAGCTTCCCTTCCATTTCCAGTTAAAGCATGGGGGTGGGGAAATCATTCTCTTCCCTGGGTGAACTGCAGTTCGTAATTTGGCTGCTGCAAAAAACTTAATGCAAACCACAGATGTTGATGTCACGGACAGAAGATCCTTGAAGTATTATTTTCCCTTTTATTTCAGAGCGGTGGTAAAAGGAAGCAACTTAAACATATATTGAAGCTTGCCTTACAAACTGTAGCAGTTCTGTCCACTTTTTCTCTTCTCATTTTACTGCAACTACTGTTTTCTTGGAAGCAGCAAAGTAAAAATACAGAAAAAAAAAAAATCACACAGGCACTGCTGATAAATACTACAGTCCCTAAAATATCCAGTCCATTTCCATATGACCCGATGGACACTCCAGCTCCCTTTAACTACCACGGGGTTAAAGCTCTAATGTACAAGTACACACCACAGGTTAATGTAGCTATAACCAATATCGCACACACATACATCTCACCCTAGAGAGGGAAGGGGGAGAAAAACACTTTGCTCAGTCTTTGGAAGAACTTAAAATATTCAGTGGTGAACAGAGGAAACGGAACTGGCCATAAGAAGGTAAATCATTAACCTTAGCCCACCCTCTCACCACCACTCTATCAGAAGTAGCTCAGCCTACATACAGTGGAGGATTAATGATAAATTGATGAACTGCAGAATATGTGTTACATACTTGCTTTGACAAGGCTCCCTTTTCCTACTGCTTCCAGCATTTTCCAGTATAACTTCCCCATAGCACATAATTTTTATCCAAGCCTTTTTGCCTAAAAAGGAGAGTATCCACTCCCTTTTCTTACGGTTTAGGAATGACTTATTCTACAAGATGGCTCACTGTTTGTCTCATTTTACTTCTCTCATATAGCATGGCTAGATACAGAACTAATTAGGGCTAGATTCTACCTAGCAAAAGGTGGTGAGGGAGGATTAAAGATGATGCTCTGCACCAAGTCTGTGAAGAAATGCAATCCAACATTACTTTCTTAATTCTTTTTATCTGTTTCCAGTGCAGGTGTGTCCTAAATAGCATACTAAGTTCAATTAAGAGACCAGGAAACATGCCTGCCTCCAGTTAAAACACATAAGGAAAGGCATAACTCATATCTTCATAGTCTCTCCACCCAGCTCTGAAGAATGCAAACATTCTTTCCAAAATGGGGGGGGCGGGGGGGGAATATCTTTCAATAAAATATTGCTGCTATCGTATTGCTGATTAATTGCTCATGTAGAATATTTGTCAATGTATCTTTACACATACGCTGGTATATAATCATGTAGTAATTGAGCTCAGTAATGGAAAACTGTCATTTCATTTGACTTACTGGTCCATTAACATGGCCTGCTTTGTGGTTGAAAAGTTACTTTAAGTTTTTCCTGAACCACAAAGTATTTTTCAGATGTTTCCTCTCTACTCCCAAGGGTTCCTTCTTTACTTGCACATTTCCATATATATATTATAGAGCTTAATACAGATAGATATGGTTGTATTGCTTTCTCATTGCTATGACCACAATGATTTCTAAAATATTCATATATTCTTATCATCAAAGTAAAACAACATCTATTGGCCTAAACAGACTTCTACAAGTGTACACAGTATCAAGGAGAAGACATCCTTTACTTGTCAGGATAGAGTTTGGCAGAGATGTCACCCAACAATAATTCATAGGCACTTTTGAAATGTGTAATTGTGAAATGCACATGCAGCCTGGATGCACCTGATCCTGAACTCTGTCTAAAATTTCAGGCTTAAACTCTCCCTTGACATAAATACGGCTTAGTCATCATCACTGAACTATTCAGGAGTAGTTCTCAAGAGAGGCTTTTTTAAGTGACCTATATTAGATGCAGTTTGGAGCGAAGCTCATCATAAATGAATTATTGACTACAATACAGGTGGACGCATTTATCATGTCTTTCTCCCTCTGTGCATTATACTGATACACATTTGCATGCTTTAGTTTCCAGGTTTAAGATATTTTTTGAAATATGGGTTGTATCACACAAGACAGAAGCGCTACCTGTGCTATGAGGTGGGAAGTTATTGTCCGAAAATTGCTGTGGGTCAGAACTGTGATGACAGGATTATACAACTCTTTCAGTTAATATCACAGTACACATATTTTGGGTCTCATTTTCACGATGTGAAAACCAAATGTTTTCATGTACTTGCACAAACCATTAAAAAAAATTGATGATGTATATCTGATATCTATCAGTGCAGAAATTTCTTCAATTAACATGTTCTTACTGCAGTAACTGGGCATATGAAAACAGTGCATTGACCCTGGGCCTCAACTTCATGAAAATGATGCTGCTATGCTGCTCTTCCAGGAATCACCTGAATAAACAGAAAGGCCCTATCAAAACATGTTTATTGTCTTAGGCAGTAGAAACAGTTATTATCTGGGTGCAAAACATTTATTGATAATATTTAATAACTTCTTTATTAATTTTGCTCATTAGTTTCCTAAATGAATGCCAGGGCACTTCAAAGTGTTACACAGGCTGATGATAAGAGAATTATGTGTTAGACCAGTTCAATATCTGTATGTCAGAAACATATTCCCAGCAGCAGGCTCTGGGGGATTCAAGACTGAATAAAACTGGGATAGAATAGCTGAATATACTTGGGGGGGGGGGGGGAAGAGAGGAAGACTTTGAAAGACTTGTGAGAAGACAAGGATTAAAAGCATTAATGCATTATTTTTTTACTGTATATAAACAGGCACGACAGAAAGTAACTGGACAGATCACGAGGCAAAAAAGCTCTGCCAGACTGTGCAGGCAAGATTAGAAAAACTGAACCAGTTTATTCACTGAGAATTAACACACAGTTTAAAACCCAAGCAGTGAATAAGGTCAAAGATAGTGGAGCAGTGCCAGGCAATGAGAGGGGGTAAAAGAAATTGGAATGGGGAAAGTCAGGCAAAACAAATCAACTTCTTTTTTTTTTTCTTAAATAAGATTCAACTCTTTATATTAATATCTAGAAACAGAAGTACCCCCATCAATGAAGTACCCTTGGCAATGAACCAGGACCGGTATAAAGACTTGGCATTTGGACTTTGTCCCCAGGGTGATCACATGCAAGGCTCAGTTGCTGCAAAAGTGTTTTATACAAATAACACTCTCCTATATTTTATATCCGAAATTAATCCTGATGGCAATGCATCATATGAAAAGCTCAGGGAACAGCAAAAACCAGCTTTTTACAGGTACACAATAATGGAAAAACTACCTAACAATTTTTACAACTGATGTTTAGATAGAATTTAGACTCCTTAAACTTGTCTTTTTTAAAAAATATGATATACTCCTTATTTTTTCTATTAAATCGTTACGCAAAAACTTCTTTTTTCCTTCTCAACTCCTTCCAACATTTTCCTAAAATTCATTGTTGACTGTTTTTTATACCACATTTGCCTGCATTCCAAAACACTGGTGTAAACAAAAGGAATTGTAATAAGCAAACCCACAGCTCTGACCATTTAGAGAGCTCATACAATAGAGTCTGCTACCAGTCTTTCTTTTTTCTTCCCAACTTACAAAATGAACCAATATTTTTCCCCGTTGGGGTGGAATCTCAAGTCAACACAAGATGAAGTTAGAAACCAGATAATAATAATACTGCATATGCCACACACAGTTTGCACACTGAATTTGAAAGCAGCAAGGGAAAACAAAGGTCAGGGTAATAGAAGAATTTTGCCCTGCTGAAGATCTCATACATTAGTATCAGGAATACAATGTTTATACAATACACAAATAGTTTATTTTCCGTTCAACAGATGGAATCATGTCTTAGCAGGCTTTGAAAAAAACACCCCAAACTATCAAACCAACAAAAATTCCTCCAAAACACTTCTCACAAACTATTTGCCATTCAACTTTTGAAAAAAATAGCTATTCCAGTGCCTTCAGATATGGTGGGGTTTCTGGGTTTTTTTTTTTTGTTTGCTTGTTGGCTTTTTGTTTTGTTTTGTTTTATTTTAAATGTAAGCCCGGTAAAAGTTAATCCAATGGATATCAGCAGCTTTAAGTTAACTGGAAGTAAGACCCACATTCCATTAGCTTAGGAAAAAAATTCAATACAAGTTTAAAAAACTTACCAATGGTGCTTAGCCTACAGAAATGAAATCAAGGCAATAAAAAGAATAATTTCCTCACTTTGTGAGTTGGTGCTAAAGACAAATGCAACTGGCATCAATCAGTTCTCAGAAGTGAAAGGGTTACTTTTGACTAGTGTATCTAACACTACTAGTCGGTCAAGGGAAAACGAAGTAGGTACAGCTGAAACAACTCCACTGAAAACACCATTGTCTAGGGCTTGAAGAGCCTTTCCCGGAGAAGGTAAATAACACTTGAGTGTTAAACACATTTTTTTTTTTTGCCTGTAACATTCCTGTAGCATTGCTGATCTATTCCAAGGCGACATAAAACACAAATTCAGCAGTATAATTCTACTGGAATTAAAAGTTGCTTTAATTATAGTTTAAAATATGTTTCCATGTTTTCCTGATCATTTTGGATCTTTAAAAAAAAAAAAGGCCACAAACAAAAAAGACCCTTCCAGTGAGACAACTGGCTACTATTGCACTTGCACAGAAATTTCCTTTAAAAGACAAAGGAATGTCTCAGAAAGCATAAGGTTTTGAAAGACTTACAGAAAACTTTTAGAAACGAGAGGTGAAGTTGCCTGAACAAGACAAAACCCAACCAACACTCTAGTTAGAACTTTTGTTGAACTATAACTTGTTCAACTCTCTGGCACTAGAGGCTAAATTCCATTGTTGGAGAAACCTCTCAAAGAGGTAGTCCAAAAATAATACAGCAAAAGAAAAGTCTAAGTTTTCTATATAGGACATAAGAACTGAGAGAAAAACAGTCAAGGTACTCATTATCATGAACAAGTATACTTTTGGCCACATCTATCTTTACTTCACACCAATATATTTTGTTCTGTTTGTGGTATGTCTGTTGGCATGTCAGTGCAGTCAAAAGCCAGCCTATAACTCTGCATTTATTCTACGATTCAGGAGAGAAATGTGAAAGGGGTCACATTTTCACGTAAGCTTAAATTATTATTTCAGTGTAAGAA
The DNA here is from genome assembly GCA_028565335.1 of Limnodromus scolopaceus. Lineage (NCBI taxonomy): Eukaryota > Metazoa > Chordata > Aves > Charadriiformes > Scolopacidae > Limnodromus > Limnodromus scolopaceus. Next base: position 62,236,396 of record JAOXNO010000033.1, on the reverse strand, counting down.
ACCAAATTTTGGACTTAAATGTGATAATCAGAGCAACAAGAACTGTCTAGGTCATGTGGAGCTTAAGTATAAAGGGAAAAAAATTGAATACGAAAATATAATTGCTGTAGGAAATGGAGTTATAAACAGAAAACTACTTTATAAATTGTAGGAACAATTTTAAAATAATATTTTTGGATTAATGTTATGGACAAGGTTGCTACACAAACATCACTCTAGACCTCTAGGAAACTAGGATATAATTTATATACATAACTATGCATGAAATTCCCTGCTTCTTTAAATTTAATCTATTAATATAGTAATATTTTAGTGTTATTATAGTGAGAAATTTTATTTCAAATAAATGTCAGGTACTTTATAATTAAATAGGTATTTAAGGGGAAAAAAAGATTATCAAGTAGTACTCATGCCTTTCTAATTTCAAAATAAAATGCCAAAGGGACCCCATCATGCCCTTACTACAATCAGTTTGTGTGCACTGCAATAAACATCACAATGTGATGCTTATAGAGCCATTGTGTACAACTCTGGTGATTGGTGTGTTAATTATTTTTTTTTTTTACACCTCTACTAAAATTCAAAATTTAATTTTTAATTGTGTTAAGCTTACAATTATTTTGATACCAAATGAGTGACTTGGTTCACAGAATGCTATGACCCAGCATGGTTCAGCGTGGTTTGGAAACTTCACTGTTTGTCAAAGCACATAAAGAAATTCTGCTGAATTATATCTGCTTTTTTTTTTTTCAGACAAGCAATATCAGAAGATGATCTGATGAGAAACACACTATATTTCAATTTTTTACCCTTAATTTCTGAGCTCCTGTAATTTGAAGCACCTCTGTACCTTGAAAATACAAGGCCTGAAAGGCAATGGTGACGGGTCCTTTGATAATTACTTCCATGTCTATGGCCAGAATGTGTCAGCAGAACCAGGATGGTGTTCTCACCACTGAGCCAGAGACGACACGATGTTGTCTTGCATTGTACTGATATTAAACTAGAAATGTATAAATAAAAATATATCTATCTATCTTAAGTGAAATAAATGCTATAACATAAGAAAAAAATGTAATATTAACAAAGGTAAACCATAAGAAATAAAGAATATGAAGTTTTTATACATTTCACTTCTGGAGATAAATTATTTCGCTCTTCCTGGGAAAGCTTACACAGATATTAACCATAAAAAATCTAGCTGAACTAAGTCCTGGTTTTAACTTTTTCCCCCTTCCTCCAGACAACACGTTTGCCTGCTCTTTTATCTCGCACCAGCCCCACCACACAGCAACGGCCTCTGCCTTCGGGCAAGGCATCTGCCTACTTGCTGAAACAACCTGGATGATTTAGCAACTTTCTTACATTCCTCATGGGGCTATTAAGTCCTATCTCCTCTTCGTAACTCAGTTCCTTGAAGCTGGTGTATTTAGCCATCAGTTTAATTATTTTACTGCTAAGCTTTTAAGTTCATCTGCTACGCCCTGGGAACACCACAACATACACAGTGTTAATGGGCCTTTGCCCAGGCATGTTATGTCTTTGTAGCTGTTTACATCACTCCCCAATTACCTGCCTGCTTTAAAGATAGGATATATCAGTCCTGAAACTTCATAGACCTTAAAAGTTGTCTCATCAAAAACATGATGCCTCTTGTACATTCCTCCATTCCTACAGTGCGTTCTGAAAAGTGAGTCAGAATCATTCACGTTGCATCCCAAAAGGAACACCACCTTTCCCTCTCAGGGCCATTTTGGACATCTAGTAGAACCTGTTTTTAATAGAAACCTTTTTTTTTTTTTTTTTCTTTCTTTAAGACAAATGTTTTGTAGCATTTTCATATCACGGTGCTGAATTGCAGCCTTATTTGTATGAAGAAAAGCTTGTATTCTTGTAAGAAAGCACATCGGAAAAAAAATACAAAACTAAAATACCCCAAAACTCAACTTTTCTCTGATTCTATGCTGAGCCTGGGCATATCAGTTTTATGGATAAATTTTACACTAAAAAAAAAATATGTATAAAGCTGTAACCACCTTATTAAACCTGCTATGTTCAATGAAGCCCAAACCCATCCTGGATGTACTTAGTTCTGCAAGTAAGCCCCGTTCATGTACACAGGAAAGAAAAGAATTCCTCCAGCTACACAAAATATTTTTACCACACTAGCATTTGATCTTTAAATAGAGTTTTGCTGTATTAAAAAGACGTACAGGAAAAAAGAAAATCACACACTCGTAACTCATAAATATTTGCTGACCTCCTTCTCTGTATTGCCACTGATTTCTCAGTGGCATTTCTGTCGCAGAATTCCAGCTCAGTTTAGTTTGACTTACTTAGTAAACAATACAATTTATATGATTCCTGTTCAGTACCAGTAATTTTTCACTGGGCAAAAGGTATAATTGCTGCATCAGAGAAACCAAGTTAGAATATAGCACAATGAAAGGAGAAATATTACAACAGGTTGGAGGACACAATTGCAGAGGGAGGACTACAAAAATTAATATTTGTGAATGTGCTCCATACTGCCTCTTGACTCCCTTCCCACTTCTCACTGGACTTCCATTTTGCATTTAATATAAAACTGCTGTTTGCCAGTAGAAAGTTTTGATTTAGGTTCAGATAAATTTCATAGGTTTCACAAAAATTGAAGATAGTCAAAACACCTTGCAGTTCTACTACTTCTATAGCAGCTTGTAGCTACTTTTAAATAAAAGGGATACATTAAAATGGTAACACTACACTCAGACATACCATTTACATAGCCTTTTGGGGACTACAGCTATTATATGAAGAAGGTATTATACGAAAAATCCAATCTGAGGAAAAAATCTGAATCGTAAAGGTGTTTTTTAGCCTATGACTTACCAGGTGAAAAGGCATCTCAAGTTTTACAGCTGCCCACCATTGCACAGAGTGTGAAAGCTGCGCAATCAACGTCAATTAACTCCCGGTGACAAAATTCATGCAACATATTCGATAAATCTTTATCATTGATAGATATAAAATAATACCTATTGTTTTGTTCATTCCATATTGAAATTTGTGGGAATTCATTAAGCATGAAACTTATTACTAAGCCACTTAAGCCTTTAATGACAGTACAAGGTAGGCTACGTTCTGTTCATGATTCCTTTCCAAATGAAACTTTTGCTGCATCTCAGTCAGTATTATCAGAGTTGTTTTTACAATTAGAATTTAAATTGCATGGTTCAGAATGCGTCGATACATCATTACCATCTTACTTGACAATGTAATATATTTTAAAGTCTATTCTTCTAAACAATATTGAGAAAATATAATCACTGCCTAAATTTACTGTCAATTACCATTGTCTAGTTATCATTAGGAGTAAAATATTTATTCAGTATGTTATGATATAGTAAGATGTGAAATCCGTTTCAGATTCTCCTTTAAGTGCTTTGTATAAAAGCAGCTTCCATAGAGGAAGTCGTTGTATAAGAAGAAAATTTAATAAAAAAAGAACCCTCCTAAAAACAACTAAACAAACCAAATGTAAAATCACTCTGTACCATGCACAACATGGTGATATTTGTGAAAATTTTAGTATTATTTTTTCCCCAGCAAGGTGCACATCACTACTATTACTTTACACAGAAATTCTGCCCTGCTGTCTATCTACTGTCCTTGTAGATTATTTGTTTGTGTTAAGAGTGGTTGGCAAAATTAATTTTAGTTATTTGTGAATATAGTATGTTCCAGTTAAAACAAAGATCACCTTTTGTCTATTCATCCTTTTGAACACCTAATTTAGCAAAGTATTCAGTTCATTTGCCTAATACCTACATTCAGAAGGTCAATGGGTATCTATGGAAGTGCACTGTGCTGCATGTGCACAAGGGGTAATGTTTTTAAACTGAAAGAGAGAAGATTTAGATTAGATACTTGGAAGAAATTCTTTCCTGTGAGGGTGGTGAGGCACTGGAACAGGTTGCCCAGAGAAGCTGTGGCTGCCCCATCCCTGGAGGCGTTCAAGGCCAGGTTGGACAGGGCTTGGAGCAACCTGGTCTGGTGGGAAGTGCCCCTGCCCATGGCAGGGGGGTTGGAACTAGATAATCTTTAAGGTCCCTTCCAACCCAAAGTATTCTATGATTCTATGATCTTAAACGATAGATTCTGCCCAAGACACTTTGCTGTACCAAATTGCACAGCCAAAAAGACGCCCGCAGTCTTGATTCCATGACACTGGGAACTAGCTTTTTTATTACATTTGCATCTTTCATTTTTCTTCAAAAATATCATGTCTCCTTATGTCTTTTGCACTGTGGGACAAATTAAAGCATCATTTATTTTAGTTCAACTAGTATGCTTTTAAATTTTGCATAGTGACAGTTATCTGGGCAGCTGATTGTTATTCAGTACAAACACATTCCCAAACCTAATGTTGAATTAAGACTGCATCAGTGGAATTCCCACGCTGTGTTTCCCTAACCTTAAAATAAATTATGACACTTCATGGCCCTTGGCCTAAACCTCAGTGTTTCAACAGAGAATTGTTTCAATGTTTAGAAAAAAGGGTTTAGCTAAAATCAGACAGTTTAGGCTGTATTCTAAAAATTCATTCTTTTCTGGATCTCATCTTTACGGCTATATTTTACTTAAGGAAATGTAACTCTAAACTCCATAACACTCCTTTGAAACGTTAGCTGAACAGCAAGCAAATTGTAAAGAATGCTTTGAAAAAAATGAAACTGCTTTTAATTGAGTAAGTGTTCATGATGAAACAAACAAATACTGTGCCAGTATTTATAGCAGTGCATTTAGGGATCACTAATTTTATTACTTTAGTTCTCTGTGGCAATTAAGAACGCAGATAGTTATGGCCAGAGTACAAAATAATTGAACTGTTTTCCCAGTTCTGGTTTAAATCATTTTCATTGCAAGAAGAAAGAAAATAATTCAAACAATGCTGAATTAACGTTGAATAGAAATACATTGTGAAGATGTCTCAAATTTATTTAGATAAATATTTGTATTATAAAATCTTCTTAATAAAATTAGTAGAAACTACAAATATGTCACAGAGAGAGAACTAAGAAACACGAAATCTTAGATTATTTCCTTAATCAGAGGAATCTTCTGACACACTTTTCAAATATAAGTGCACCCCCTCTACACCCCCTTACCCTTATGTTCATAGTACGAGTCCTACAAAAGAGAAATGCCAATGGAAGAAATCAAACTACAGCATTAATAAAGACAGGGACTAGAGTAGAGACCAAGACGAGATAAACAAATCATGTTCTAGAAACGGCTTAAAAATTCCCCCTGCCTGACATTGTCTTACTTGCTTCATGCCTTTAACATCTAAGGAACTACAGACACAAATAAATCTGCCTTCTCTGAAAACAAAAACATCTCTTTTATACACAGACAGTTGATATGAAATCTGAAAAATACAGATCAAAGAAGCCAGTTTCATTAAAAGTCAAGATTCAAGAAAGATTTATTAAGTCACTGGGTGGGAGCCGGGGAGAGGAACTACTATATAAGCATTTCAGCAGAAAGCAGCAAACCTGTTAGGCACATCCATCTATTATAAAGTAATTATTTTGTGGCCTCATGGTGTAGAGTAGATTACTTTACATCATTATTTGGGAAATGAAAAGGTGAAAGATTATAGTTAATTATCACTTCATCCTCTAACAAAAACAAACCAATGTCAAAGAATTAACTTTACTTTTGAGAGGGAAATTGAAAGCATCTTACTGAATAATTAAGAGCTTGAGATAAATTTGATTTTGTAATAACTGACATCCAGTTTCCTAAAAGCAAACATCACTTGATTGAAAACAGAATTCCTATCCATTGTCCTTGATTTTAATTTTCCAGTTATAAGGAATTAGAATAACACTGATGGTTTCAGATTCACTAAGAGAAAGCATCAAGACCTGCATTTAGTCCCAGAATTGTTTCAGCGTTCACAGGGCAAGTGAAGCTGTTCCAATGTATACGTAATGCATTTACCTCTATGAAGGCACTCTGGGTGCTCTCCTATAAGCTCTATGAAGCAAGATCTTTGCATTAGTGAGAACACTTAGATGACATCACTCTTAAATGTATCCATAAAAGAAATAATTCAGTTACTTAATGTCACCTTGACATTTATTTTTATTTAATTGGTTGCATGGAAATCTTACACAGCTCCTAAGCAGCAGAAAAAAAAGCATCCTTTTTTGTTTTGGTTTTAACACCTTCCTTTCTCCATCTTTTAACTTAGTATATATTTATTAAATACCTTTATGCTAACTTTTCCAAGATAAAGAGCACAACATTTTCAGTAAGTGCATGGACACCTGACTTTTATACACTTAACTTTTCTAGGATACACATTCATGCACCAATGTAAAAAAGTGTATGTCAGTAGCTTTTTACTAACATATCATTGCATCTTTTGTACAGTGATATATTTATTTTGTATCCATTTTAAGCCTAAAGGCTTAAACTATACTATATTTAGCATTGGTACATGTCATCACTCTTTATCATTTGTATAATAACGTCCTTAGTAATACTGGCACATGTAATACCTCGCACCTGCAAAAGTCCTCCAGGTTAGCATTTATAATTTATGAACAGGAGGGAAACCGTACTTTCAACATCCTTCATTTCATTTTCTATTCTCTTTTCCCCCTGATACTTTTTTTAACGTGAAATTGCTTATGGTCTCAAACTATCAAAAAATGTTCTCTTCTACTATATCAACTACTTTGCCAATATAGAATCTGCATTTCTAAAAATCGTCTCTTGTACATTTTACTCCTTGAAGTCTGGAACATTTTAAAGCAGCTGGATTTAAAAAGAACGCACACTCAGCACATTCCAAATATTTTGAGGTTTTTTTAATAGTTTGCATAGTTCCTCACAGGCATTAAAAAAAAAAAAAGCTAATTACCACAGAGAAACAAAAACAAAGTCCTTCTTGCATTAAGAAAATATCCAACAGGGATATAAAAGTAACTGAATATGGATCTGAACAAAAATCTCATCTTCCTTGAACCATTTAAGTTCAGCAAGAAAATTGTATCTCTAGGCCCTGGATAGAAACCTAAATATTATGCTGGCCTATAACTTTTAGGGAGTCTTAAATCAAAGGATTGGGTTTACTTAATTAATATGTGAAGTATTTGGAATCCAGATCCAAATTCTGTTTTTTAAGTTCTTTTATGCACCCTTTAACTTTTTATTACACTTTTTTTTCCAACTATGTGCTAACATAGCAGGACTAAGTAGTTCTGAGAGAATAAACAGGAATATGGTCCCTAGTCATTGCCATCAGCATCGAGCACCAGTCACCCTGAAAAAACTTTATTACCGGGGTAATGCATTAAAAAGAAATACAGGGTGAATATATTTCAAAGACCGGCAATTAGAAAAGAAAAGGTCTCATAATTCGATCGCTTACCCTTCTCAAATGCCTGAGAGAGGGAAGATTTTTTTATTTCTTCAGACCAGCCATGAGAATTGACACATTTCAAGGAGATGTGGGTTTCAATTTATATGAAAAGTTGAGCTAGGAAAGCAGGGCCAACACAGTTTCTCTCCTGTGTATAGGAGGGAGTTCTGTTGGTTTTTATTTAAATTGTATTCATTAGTGTTCCTTTTTTTTCCGTTGTCTCCACGGTGACCTCATATTTCAGTACACCAGGAAAACATAACCAGGGAAAAGATGTTATGTCATGAAAACTGTTTGTTACACCAGACTATTAAAATCTCAGCCTCTACAGAATAGACTTTTGTTAATATATCCACCTTGGTCAAATAACAAGTTGTTACTATTCAATTTCTTCTCTTAACATGACTAACAGAGCTATGTCTACAAAGACCTGTTGTGACTGCACGTAATACCAGATACATATAATGAGAATGCTCATCTTCTTGGAGGTTTCACAGGTTCTTCAACAAAATTAGCAGAAAAGGTAATGTTTCTGCAGGAAGGGGCTAGGGAGAAAATATTTCGGAGACTTGCATCATTCCCTGGAGAAAAGTTTCTTCCAGATAAATTTCAGAATCATTTCTTTGATCCCTACAAATGACTGTAGCAATAAACCCCAGGCATCTGCAGAAGAATTCCTCTATTGTCACATCTTAGTATACCTGAGACAATCCTTGTCCTCCTGTCCGAGGATCTAAGTTTTTATTTATTTCAAATGCTTTAAAATTAATAGAAGAGTAAAATAAAATTTGGTGGAGGGATCAGAAGAATTTTGTGTTACTTTTAACTAGAAATACAAAATACATTTGATTTATCATGACGTCAGAGTGATAAAAAAGTTCAAAAATTTTAACATATTTGAGTCATATAAATTTCTTACATAGTATAAGCTAGTTTTTGTACTCATGTGCCATTTCTAATCATTTATGTTTTTAAAATTTCAAGAATACAATACAGTGTATTACTAACTCAGACTGTCTTTAACTTAAAAATTCTGTTTTATTGCTTGTCTTGCCAGTTTGGGGAAAAAATGTCATTTAAATGTCTAATGAAGGTCTATTCTGCGTTACTTACTGATGATATTATGTCCCTGGCTAAATGCTTACATAACAAACCATTAAAATTAATTAAAGAATAGGCTGACAGTTGGTGAAACACAAAATAGTAGGAAGTGCTTCCTGAAGAGCTTGATTTTAGGTGCCTGTCTCTGTAATTTCCAATGTTTTATGAATCTGGGGACAATCTACATGTAATCTGACAACATGATCATGATCGATCTCATAAATTATATGTTCCCACCATTTACATGCAAACTGGAGAGGAGACACCGAAGAATTCCTCATATTAAGCAAGGCTGCAGCCTGAATCAGATGTATTTGACACTAAAGAAGCTGTATCAACCCACAAGTCATCCTCATAACTCAGTCATAGGAGGACTTCTCTTTCTTAAACTATTTCTTCCTTTAAAAGGCTATTGAAAACTTGCAGAATATGAATTAATTTAATTAGCCCCTGTAACAAGAATAGTACCGTGTTACCCTGAACGGTGTGTGTGGAGGTATGTGTATGGAGGTAACTATGAATGTTATTTAAAGAGGACACGACTTTGAGAAGGAACTTGCCAAAGCAAGCTGGAAGCAAATGCCAAGAAGACAGGTTGGGGTTTAACTCCCAATTCAAGCTGGTTGGAGAGTCTTCACATATGACTACTCTCCCTTTGGAAGGGAAGACCAGAGGAGAACCCCTCTTAGCAGAGGTTTGTAGGGCAGAAGGGTGTTAACCTTTTCACTCAAATGCCTTGAGCACTCACCTCCATTGAGGAAGATTCAGTTTCCATTCCCTGTTTCCCTGAATATTGAATGATCTATATAAAGATGGGCGTGAGAACAATGGAATATGGCAACCATGTTGGGTCAGGGCAACCTCGCTTCTAAAGCACGGTGAAATAGCAGTTATCTTCATGACTTTAGCCCACATGAAAGTAATGGAAGACATATTCACAAGGAAATAGAACAAGTATACATGTTCTCTCTCAATAATTATGGGATTGGACTGAAAACCCAACTTAAATCAAATAAACAAAGCACACACACACACCAAATATTGCGAGATTCATGATAAAATCTGGAGAGTTGGGAAGCCTGGTTGCAGCACCTGTGGAAGGTTAGTTAGCACACACACTTACAGGTGTATTACAGAAAGTTGTAAACACACTACAGACATACAATATTAGCATATAAAACAGACAAAACATGCACTGCTGCAGGCACACTACAGGTGGTAGGTATTGCAGCTATGGTTAGTGCTTATCATGTAACTAATAAATTGATCCTTTGCTAATTAAACAGTCTTACAAACCAAAATTCCTAACCATAAAGAAAAATAAGCTACCCCATTAGATTGCTACTAGATACTCTGCCAAATATCTGTGGCTTTCTGCAGTTAAGAGATATGAAGAATTTGGAGCTCAGTACTTCTAATGTACCAAAATATTAGCCATGTTTTCTTTTAACTGCAATTGCCTTATTTTCATGTGAGTTATCTTTGTGCAATTAATGCAAGATTTTATGAAATATATATAGCCATTTGCAAAAATTCTGTCTACCATAATTACAAAATATGTTTCCAATTAATGAACTTATCACGACAAAGTGTTACAGGCTCAGTTAAAAATAGAAATCTCATAAGAATTGTCTAGTATAACTTCCTTTTGGGTACAACGACATATAAAGAACAATGACTGATTTCTCGAGACACCTTACACATTTTCCTTTCTGCAAAGCTGCTTCTGGGGAAGACAGTGATTTGACTGGGCTAGTTTATGGGTAGCACAGAAAAACATGCTTTAACACTACCATTGCTGTAGACAGCCTGCAGGTAAACTGAGGTCTTCCATTCCCAGGCTCATTTGTTATCTTTTAACTCTCAACGCCGAGGGTAGGATTTTCCAACACTAAGTTCTAGCATTGACATGATCAAAGCTGGAGTAACGTTTAGTGTTGCAAATCTCGATCTTGCCAACGTAAGATGTTCTGTGGCAGTTCTATATCCAATAGTATAATAAATCAAGATTTTTATTATTTGCCCTCAGAATTTGTATAGTTTTTTTTTTTCCATAAAACAAAATGGCTTAGGCTGAGCAAATACTGTATAGATAGCAAATATCAAAACAAGAAAGAAATACTTTAGTTTGGTTTTATCTTTTGTATCCTCGTGCCTAGATTCATCCAATACTGAATGTCAATGGAACATGAATATTAGAAAAGGGATGGAATATGACAGTGCATATGGAAAATGTTAGGTTTCCTTTTCTATCGAAACTTTGTTTCAACTTAATTCTGACTAGAGTGTTTTAAAAAGTTAGAGCTGAACAGTTAGAAAAGTGACAGTCTTTATATATTGAGTGTCAGAAGTAATCAGTTATATAGTTCTAACAATTTCTTCACTGTTTATACTTTTGTTTTAATTGTTTGGTAGTGTGCACAGAATTTGATTTATGGGACAGGGGTTCTTTTTATTAACTAATTCTACTAGCATTCTCAATTTCTCCTATAGGAAGCTCGTTTAAAATGTCTAACGCCTTTAAAGTGATTTGGTATTACTTAAAACATTTTGGGAATTGCAACTTTATAGTATTAGTCATATAAACAAAAAAGTTATTAAACAGTTTCTGAGGTTAAGGGCTTTTAATTTTGGGGCAGCCCATTCTTGCTAATTTGGGAGCTCAGCTTGATTTCACATGATTTCTTAAATCTCAAAACCCCTACTAACTCAGTAAGTATTTGAGAGTGACTAAAAATCATGCCAAGAAAGTCTTAAACTGTTTAAAAAGAAGAAATAAAACAATACCAAAAAAGAAAACCCAAAACTTTATCAGTAATTGAAGAAATAAAAAGTAGAGGCTATTCTTAAATCTTTGTGCTGCAATATACTATGTTGTATATTTTAAGTGGTAAATGATGAAAATGAATTATTTAAATCCCATATTCTACTCAGTTCTTTAAGGAATAATGTAAAGTATGCCTGTGAAATCAACAGGTCATCTTCAATGCAAAAATCCACTCAGCAGGGAGGTATGTGGGTGACACACAAGTCTCTGACCTTCACGTTTCTGAATACCTTTCTATTTTGAGGGGATGCATCAAATGGTTTACAGAATTTTTAAAATACACTAGATTTTGGTGCAATATCTGTAAGTCAAAGAAGCAACAATTACATTGCAGGATCTCTACAGAGAGTGAAAAGACTATTTGGCAATCTCTGTTTTATATTTTCTGAGGAAGTTTGTCTAGGAGAAGGCTGAGGGGTGTCCTCATCAGAGTCTACAACTTCCTCAAGGGGAGGAGTGGAAGGGGAGGTGCTGATCTCCTCTGGTGACCAGCAACAGGACACAAGGGAATGGAATGAAGCTGCAACAAGGGAAGTTCAGATTAGACATCAGGAAACGGTTCTTCACAAGAGGGTGGTCGGTCACTGGAACAGGCTCACAGGGAGGTGATAACAGCACCTAGTCTGTCAAAGATCAAGACGCTTCTGAACTATGTTCTTAGTCATATGGCTTAGTTTTAGGTACTCCTGTGAGGAGCAGAGAGTTGGACTTGATGATCCTTATAGGTCCCTTCCAACCTGAGATATTCTATGATTTTTATGTCCTCTTTGGCACACTTTTACATATTTTTTTATTATGTGATTCAAAGACTTCATAGAAGAACTAACTGAAAAAATAAAGTGATCTGTTTCCTTAGGAAGTAAAAACTTTATGCAACTCTGTTGTTCCTTTTCTGTCTTATGAATGATCTTTATTATTAAATGTATAAATCTTTATAATTTTAGCATGACCACTTAAACCTATTATACAAAACATAATTTCGTTTGTAAGGGGGAAAAAAATACAAATAACAGTGTGCCAGAGTATATTTACATTACATATTGGTTTCCTTGACTTTCATGGTCTTAACAATATTTGGAAGATGTTACAGCTCTTGGAACCTTCCTCAACATGGAAAACAGCTGTGATTATGTTCAAATCATAGCAAGAAGGAACAGTTTCATTACATTAGTGGCATAGAGTAACTTTGTAATGCTATATATCTTGAGACAAATGCAAATCTAGTGTTATGACTCTATTAGAAGTATTTATAACAATTCTGCTATATTTGATAAATGAACTCACGGTAATTGGTTTCAGGATCTTATTCTGACTGTAGCATATCCAGTAACATTTTGAATATGAAATTACGTATTTCAAACTGTCAGTTTTGTTACAGTTCCACGTGGAATGCATACCAATTATAGCTACTTTATAAATATAGGTGGCTAAATAAAACCAAAAAGAATAACAGTAAACTACTGCAAGTAGTGAATTTTGTCGAAGTTCAATAAGAATAAATAAATAAAAGGATAAATATATGTATATATTTGCATATAAATAAAAGGATAAATAAATGTAAAAATTATTAACCTACTAGTTTTTCTGTATAAACGATGAGAAAAACATCTTCTAAACATGTGAAAGATTTCAGTAGTTCTAAGACTGAGACTATTAAATCCTTTTATTCTTAAGTCTAGAAATAAAACTAGGTATATTTTTAAGTGATATCTGTAGGGGTAGACTTTTCTGAAATTAGTTATTTGAGGACTCACTCTTGCCTTCCACTGTAAGCATTGATGTATATCTTGGAAAAAAAGAAAAAAAAAAGCTATTGAGTATTACTAATGATGTAATATAAATTAAAAATGAAATCAAAAAGAACTGGTATAACTTCTTCAGCATTATTTTATATGAAGACCGTGTATAAAAATAAAGCTCTTTCTTCCCCAAAACCTCAGCTCTTTTTTCACACCATTACCATTTGTTTCTGAAAGTAAACAGGTCTTACGTTATTTTAAAATATCTAAAACGTACAGCTTGTTCTGATTTTCACTTAATGAATTTTACCTCAACTCTACAGAAATGTTCACTGAAAAAAAAGAATAATTTAAGGGGAAAAAAATCTTTGAATAGAGATTTTACAGATGTATCTTTTGGACTAAGATTCATTTCTCTATTCTAGAAATTATATAAAAAGACATTGTTAGCATTTGCCGGAAAGATTTGTAAGGACGTATTGTGAAAGGTAATTGTTAGCGCTTGGGAAAAGGGAAAAATGTTGGTTTAATCACGAGAGACCGTGTTGTGAAATACTGAAGTGTGTAAATACTGTTGACTTCTCACATACACAAACCTTTACCTATCTTTCATCATCCCTTCCCAGCAACTGCAGAGCTTATGTTATACTATACTCATGAATATCAGTCCAGCATTTCAAAAAAGCAAAAGTTGCTAAAGTTATGATTCTTGTCTTATTTATCTAAAAGTTATGTATTATTTTAACTCAGGTCTTCAAGATCAAAGTGCTACTTGATATAGCCCCTGCACAAAGCTAATCAAAGAGCTGTTTGCTTCATTTCTGAAAAAGAATCAACTTAGATTTTTACTATAAAAGAACAATCACTCAATATCGGCTCAGAAGATTCAGACCATTAAACAATTCATATACAAAGGCTGAAGAGAAACAATGCATGCATACCATTACCAGAACAACAGTTCTGGGATTACAGTTACTTTGTCCCACCACAATACAAGGTAACAAGGACCAATATTTCAAAGTCCAAGCAACAGGAACAATGAAACACTATATGTATTTACTGTATCTTGTTTATTTTTATATTTGATGTTTATCCAGAAGAGAAGAGATATTTTTTTTCCTACATTCCTTGGATCTGGGCACATTCTCAAATACCTGAAAATTCTGGATATTTAATGGTACAGGAAAGGATCAAATACTCAGATCAGAATAATTTATTCGTTGTCATATTATTCACTAGCAGCTTGTAGTGAAGTGCATTACAGTACTTATATATATACATATATATATATATATATATACACACATCTATATTTCTATCTACAGTTTGTCCTATAAAAATAAGTGTCATACGATCTCTGAGCAGAATTAACTGGAACAGGATTGTTTGGATAACACTGACTGGAAAAATATTTCTGTCTTACAATATTTCCATGAGAGTTCATGACAGTTTCATGACAATCTTATGTGGTGGAAATAACACACCATACACCATATTATCTTGTAATTCGTATCAAGGGACTTTACTGCAAAGGCATATGGTGCAGTCTCATCACTCAGTTAAAATGCTGCATCTTTATTTACTGCTATGTGTATGCAAATTGTATAAAGGTTTCAGAGAGTGACACAAGACTTATGGCTTGACTTACAAAAGCGACCCTCTGCTACTATCAGTTCTTCAGCCTGAATTCAGATCAGCAAAACTGTATTGTTTGCAAGTTCATCAATACATATCCGAGTATTGAAACTTGTAATTGCGTTTTATACAGTCACCCGTGTGTTTTCTCATGTGGGAGAGATTAAAAATGACCAGTTGACTGTTTTGTTTCCATCTGGCTTTGCTAGACTGTTCACAGACTGGTAATATCCACAGTCTGCTGGTTCACAGTGACTCACAGTGCCGCCAACCATCCAGTGCTCACTTTTCTGACTGAAGCAAAGCTTAAACTGAAACAGGTCATCTAACACTTTCTGTACTACTACAGCCAAATCATATGGACACTTGCTCACTCAGGCTAAGAGGGTTGGGGTTGTTCAGCCTGGAGAAGAGAAGGCTCCAGGGAGACCTTATAGCAGTCTTCCAGTACCTAAAGGGGGCTACAGGAGAGAGGGAGGGACTCTTGATCAGGGAGTGGAGTGATAAGAAAAGGATGAACAGTTTTAAAATGAAGGAGGGAAGATTTAGATTAGATACTAGAAAGAAATTCTGTACTGTGAGGGTAGTGAAACATTGGAACAGGTTGCCCAGAGAAGCTGTGGATGCCCCATCCCTGGAAGTGTTCAAGGTCAGGTTTGACGGGGCTTTGAGCAACCTGGTCTAGTGGGAGGTGTCCCTGCCCATGGCAGGGGGGTTGGAACTCAGTAGTCTTTAAAGTCCCTTCCAACTCTAACCATTCTATGACTCTGTGATTCTATAAAAATATCCTCATGTTTATGTTTACTCTTATTTAAATGAACAGACCTTCTACTGTGAGTAAACATTTGTAGCACCAATCCAGCAAACCAAATAAAATGTACAATATTGCGTGCATATATAAGGTCTAGGCCTTATTCATATCTTAATGCAGTGACTAGAAGCCCAAAACCTCTTTTACTATATATTGGCTATCCCCTTCCAAATTTACACCACTATGACTGTTGCTGTTATGATCTGGTCAGAAGTAGGCATATCATATATGACAAATAAAATGGTGACATACCCTTCTTTTAATCTTGCAATCACACCTCATAGTTTATCCTTTCTTCCTTTATATATTCCACTCATCAGATTTCTTTAGTAAATTTGGTTAGAAAGGAAAAAAAAAAAAATGGTTTCATCATTTAAATTACCACTGATAATTCATTAAGCCAGCATCTGTTACTAGCTCATTTTACAACATATTCACATGTTTCCGTACAGCCAAGGGAAATTTGTTGCATAGATGGATCTTAAATGCATTTATTGTTCATAAGTATATCTTTACTTCTTTTACCCACTGTCACAGCATACTTGAAGGGTGGGCAGATGCAGAGTCAACCCTTGGTATGTGACTGGCAGCTGTTCTCTCTTCTAATGAAGAACTACAGATCACAGATAAGAGAATATACTAAATGTCTTGATCTAAATGAAAAGCAAAACAGATCAAGAAAGATTAAATGAGAAGCTAGTACGCAACACTGCATTATTGCCTGACTCTTCCCTTTTAAGAAGGGGAGTGACTAAGCTCCTAGTAAATTTTTAATTTAAATGGACTATACACATTGAGTTGCTCAAAACTAAAATATATGTGTTTCGTAACATTTCAATATGCCCTGGTTTAACATGACTGTGTTAAACTGATCAGTCCTACCATCAAATACTTAACAGTATTAAAAACTAAGAAAGTAAAGTAAAGATCAGGTGTTTGTTGTTTGTCCGTGGATTGTCAATATTTACAATAAGTTGCTAGCTCTAAATATAGAATAAATGGGTTTTGCTTATATTTTGCTTGTGGTTTAGCTATACTTCTAAGTATTATTTTTATTGTCAAAATAAAAAAAAAAAGAATAAGCAGCAAACATGGACATGGTATACTTGACAATGCATTCAAAATATAAACTCTAAATGGTTTTGATTCAATGCACTAATCTGTGTTTGAGAACCTATCTTTACCTAAACAAGCGGATGCAGTTCTTCTCTTAATGTTTGAGGGAAAAAAAAAAAAAAAAAAAAAGAAAAATCAGTCTTTACATCCACATTCCATTTTGTTTACTGAGATACACAGTGATTATAGTTTTTCATTGTACAAACTATTCTTACTTAAAATATTGTTAGTGAAATGTCAGTTGATGGGATTAAATCTATTTAATTATTTATTTTAAATCAGCTAGATAGTAGTAATCCCTCGCCTGCCTTAAAGGGAAGCATGGGAAAAAAATCATAGGGATTAGGAAAAAAATTAGTCACATGGGTAGAAAATTGCAACATAAGATTCAGCATGAAAACGTAAAGGAAAGAAAATAACACAGAAAGGAAAATTACAGAAGGAAAAAAAATATTGGAAAATACATAATACCAGAAGAAATTTGGTAATAAGTGCACAGTAAATTCGGTGTGGATTTGCAGTAATTTATGCCATGAAACAAAAGACCAGTGTGATTTGCAGCTGAATATGTAAAGTCATCACATTATAAAAGAACCAGGATCACTTAATTCTGTATATGACTGATAAATTAGTATACACAAAACCTACATTTATTTATGTGCACTAAAAGCACTGGAACAAGAACAGCAAAATGTCCCTTCGTATATTGCTGTATGTTTTATAGACATGGCTTAAAAATACTGAATTTGTATAAGTAAATTAGCCAGTAACCAGGGTCAGCTAATCCGCTAACACCATGGAGACTTTTATTGACTAAATATTTAATCAAAATACAGGGAAAAAATCCAGAAAGAAAGGTCATCAAATTGTGGACCAGAATCAAAATAACTATGGTCAACATTCGTAAATGTTATCAAGTAAAAGAGTTAACATAACTGATGAGAACTCCACAATGACAGAATACACACCAGGTGAATTTTACTTACAAATATGCGGGTCTTTTGAACTAAATACCTACTAGTAGTTGACACATGTTACCTTTTTGACTGGAACGTATGGTTTTGCCTAGTTTCACTCAAAAAGCACCCAATCCTCACTCTGCAACACTGCTCTGCGAGAAGAAGTAAAGCTCTCTAAGTCACCGCAGTCGATGGTTTGAAAGCGTGCTCTTGTATGAAGTAAAATTCTAAAATAGATATACCCAAAGTTCAGAACTGTGAGAGCAGAAACCTAAACTGATTTGGCCTTTTGAGGAACTTCGCTTTTTAGCCTGGAATTTTTAAGTTGCACCCCCGGGCACCCTCAGAACTACATTGGTTTTGTCAGGGTATGTAGGAGCTAGATGTCAAGCTGCATCTAATCAATTTTTGGAAATCAGATGTTGTTTTACCTAGAAGGAAAAGGGAGGCCTTCTCAAAACTTTCACTCCAGAATAGAGTGAGAAAGATTCAGTTCATAGTAAGAGGGTGTTAAATACCGTATGTCCGCATTCCCCAATGAAGGCACACAAACACCATGTGCAGTTTGCATCTAGGACCTTTGCCTCCTGCTGAGGTTTGGACTTGGTTTGTAGGTCAAGCCTATTTGGGCAAGAGGAATGGCAAACACAGAAAACATGGTTCCATATAACGTTTAGAACATCTGACTACACCATAGAGGCAGCAATAGACGTGAAAAAGGATCTTGTTTCATGTTATCTTAGTATTTTATCCAACAACTGTACGATACAAACAAAAATAGCCATGGGAACAGGGATCATAATCTGAGATGTTCCCCTCCCACATACGAGTACAGAGCTGCTCATAAATATTATTACTTTTTTGTTTCATAATAACTTTAGCATGAAGAAACAACTTGGCAAACTTGGCGAGCTGGATTTGGATGTCACTTATCTGAAGGCTAATGCAAGCCCATCCCCTACTCCAAAACAATTTATGGTAGTCAATGAAATAAGTTTAATAACTAACATAATCAGATCTAATTCAATGACCTAGTTTTTTCTTTATACTAGTAATATCTTGAGGACTAGCACTTTCAATGCATTTTATCAGGGAAGAGTCTTTTAATCAGAGGAGAAATGATGTCACCAAGTTGGATAAAGAACAAACAGATTTTTCATCTGTTTGTTATGCACAGCATAAATGCTGAATGTACATCTCAAGGTGCTGCAGAGACATTAGGAGGTGCTGAAAGATCTTGGCTAGTTTATCCAGCTTTAAGTACAGTTTAAAAATAATTAATCTGTAAAACATTCCAGATTTTTTTAATTTTTTTTTTTTAGCCACCTTACACCCCCAAAGGATGAGAACAAAACAGCTGAATTGTAAAGGAGGATTAGTAAATTACTCTGTTTTCTCTATCTGCTTAACCACACTGGGTGGTCTGCCCCCAAAATCTGTCTGCTTGCTCTCCAGCTGGCAAGTACAAACTACTGTCTGTTCAAACCCTGGCACAGCTGTAAGAATGCCATGAAGGATTCCTTTCCTGCACATACCACATCCCAGTTGTTTAACCTACACTGAGCTAGGAAGGAAGCTCCATTAGACAAATGAAAAACATGACACAAGTTAATGGTTCACATGCTCATGTCCTTTTACTAACATCATTTATCTTTTTTCCCCACAATAAAGAAAATGCCAGTGAAATAGCACAACACCACAACGGCCAGAAAGCTATTTCTATGATTATGCCTGCAAGTGAAAAAGCCAAATTTCTTCACACTTTACTTTCACAGAAGTCTAAGGACTGCACTGAAGATTAACATGGACTGTTGTTTATATACTCAGCTAGTTTCACCCTTCAGGTATTCCAGTATGCTGAGCTCCCCATGTGAGAAAACAATTGTAAAAGAGAAATTGTAAGTCATGTGCACCTACCACTTCATTGGTGTCCAGAAAACACCCAGCAGAGCTGAAAAAGTAAGTGATGCCCATCTAGAAATTCCAAGGCACCTGCAGAATTTACTTATTATGTAGATTCCTCGGTAACAGATCCATGAGGAATAGCAAGTAAACAAGATACATCATTTTCTTTAAGCCTTTTCCTTTTTTTCTGTCACTGGGCAAGAACTTACAGCAGTCTTTCCGCTAAGATAAATAGGTTGAAGACATTGACTGTAAAGCTACAGGAAAAAAAAAAATTCTTCTTAGATAACTCACATGGCATCTTTTAGTCATATGGGCTAATCTTCCTTAAACTGATTGCTGGGATTTCCACCCATTTTTCTTTTCTCTGCTTTTCTTCTGAGGATGAAAGATTGGTAGACAACAGCAGGCAGCACAAGTAAAATGCAAAGCATGAAATCTGTTAATAATGACCACCAAAGGAATGCTGCTCTTCTGGCAGATAGAGCAGATGGCCAGATAATGTAGCGCAATTAATAAAGAGGAGCTCACAGGGACCAAGATTTTGCTGGGTGCTAGAACAGCAATGGTCAGCAGGTAAATACTAGCTTGAGTGTTGAGGGGCTTTTTTTATGTTGGCTTCTCTTAATGGTCGAATTAATTATTTTTTTTTAATACCAAGGGTAAAATTATAGATTTCTGTCTTCTCTCCCCACACCCGAAATTAGGCACCTAGCTCAATGCTCAGGCACCTAAAGTTGTAGTCTATTATCTCCAGGGGCTTACTCTCAGCATTGAAGCCAGCGAGTTACACTTGAGAATTTAGCATTAAGTTAATACTTAAGCACTTTAGGCCTTTATTTTTTATTTTAAAGTGTATTCAAATTAAATCATTCCAGAATGTATGCTGATTGTTTGTTTAACCAATTTATACAACTTCAAAGGTTAAGATTCCAATTCCACAGCTCTATCTTATTTAGAAAATAATACAGAAGTCTAATCTTCAGTCAGTCTGTTCATTTAATGCAGAACTAGATCCATTAAGAGCAAACATGTAAGTATTCTCTTTATATTAGGAACACTTCAGTATCAAAAATATACTGAGGTCAGCTGGTACTTTCATTAACAACGTGTTCTAAAAAAAAAAACAAACCCTAAAACCCCCACCAAACTAAAAGAGATCTGTTTAACTGAAAAAAAGTCATCTTGCTAAGCATGATGACAAGCTGAACATCTGTCACATTCGTAGTATGAGAAATCCAATGTTGAATTTGGAAATTGCATTTTTCTGTGTTACCAATAGAAAAAATAATATCATGGTTAACGCATTACAATTTATTTTTAGAAAAAAAAACACAAATTGTTGTAAGAAATTAAAAGGAAAATGATAGATACAAAGGGAAAACTACAGAATGGCGCAAGAAGTATTATGAACTCTTCAAGTTTATGCCACACGTGGAATGATGTCAACCAAAGGTGACTGCTTTCCTTATCCCTTTCATTTTTTCTCTTCTCAGAGGCAACTTTTGTTCTTTTTTTCTTACCCCAATAAGAAATTTAAATATTTCCTTATTTATTTATTTTTTTAGGAAAAAACCTGTATACTAGAGGTTTCCTTCACACCTGAAGATATCAGCAAACGCAAACATGGCTTATTCTGTAGACCTTAGCAAGTTCACATAAGAAAATTAGGCATCTATTTCACAGCCAAACTGTGGGCAGAACTTCCAGCTGTTTATGATGCAAAGCTGGAAATCTTTTCATAAGTGACGTAAAAGAAATAAATATTTTTTTTCTATATACATAAAGTATAGTATTATTATATCAAAGGAAACATATTAAAGGAAAAACTTCCATAGATCCTCAGTGTGAAAGTAAAGGCTGATCTACTGACATTTAACACTTCACTTCTTTCAGAGAAGTGTAATGTCATTAAGAGTTTCATCCCAGCCACAGAAGATTGTGCAAACCACAAAGTTACAAGCTAAGCTGAATAAACTGTTACGGATCACACACTGGGTGCTCTTGTTTTGCAGTAAAAACACAAACTCAGAGGGTTAAGGAGAAGACATGAGTATGGGAAAGCAGAAATCTGTATTCTAAATCTAGAAAGTTCTGTGTTCAAAATCTAGAAAGCTAGACTCTCAACTGGGCAGGCAGAACCCTTGTTCTCTGGAAATTCTGTGTACTTCATCTAACCGTTGTTGAGCACATGTTACTGATCCTGTCCTGGGAACAGAAACTACAAGTCAGAACTCCCGCAGTCAAAGATGGAGAGTCTTGTATCCCAGCCCAGCAGCTCTGTATTCATTTTACACAAGACAGTCACTGGAAAATGCTTGGTGGTTAATGCACTCCTGGGGGTTGTGGGAGTATGAATTTCAAGGCTCTGCTAAAACTAAAAAAGACTTGAATCCCAGTTTGCCTGTACAGCTAAATTCTTTCGTCACTGATCTGTGCTGGCATAAGAGAAACCCATACAGATGGCTTAGAAGATCTTAGAGCAAGCTAAAGGAATCACGCAAAAAGAAAAAAAAAAAAAAAAAAAGAAAAATAGCTATTCTGAGAAGCCTTGTTCGCAGTTTGGGGATTTCGTCTAACACCAGAGCTTAAGGGTGTAGGAAGGTAGCAGCTATTTAATGCCTTTGAATATATCCACCAATAAGAGGGTAAATGCTCGAAAGATTAGATTCAGCTAAGTTGTTTTGAGGCTATCAGTGACACTTAAATGATAGATGAGTACTTAAAGAAAGGAGATAAACAACTACATATCTCTGAAAAATCTTAGCAGTAGTTGGTAGATATAACTATTTATCATAAAATAACTCTAGAAATGCCTACTGGGTTAACAGAGTAGCCTTCAAGCAAAAGATGTTCCTTGCTCTACAATTACAAGTGTTCATGTGAGGCCTGCCTCTCTTCTTTCACAAGAATATTCTACTTTTTATCTGTGAGAAAAAAAGTCTTGGCAGATAATTTTCTTTTTCAAATTTAATGATAAGAATTTATTTTGCATCTGCCACACCTAATTTCAAGCCTCTTTACTGTCAACTCATAAAAAGATGAAACGGAAAATGGGTGAATTTCTATAGTCACACTAATTTACATTACACAAAAAGTGAAACATGGTGACCTTAACAGCATCAGGCTTTGGTCAATATTGTATGGTCTTGAAAGTCCTATCTTCTCATGTATATGAGCTGAAAACATTCATCCAGAAAACATTGTAAAGTGACATCTGATATCTCTTTGTTTTGGAAACTGAGGATGTGCTACAATTTAACTGAAAAAGAAGTTATTTCTCTTCTTTTTTCTGTGAAGAAGTGTTAGACCAAAGGCTGCCTATTCCATGGTAGCTAGCTATCAATCTGTAGAAACCATTATAAAATGTTTTATCTAGAACTATTTAATAGTAAAACATAATTTCATGGCCTCCGTAGGACAATTAGAATTACACAAAGATTAGGAAATTTTGATTTTGTCTAATCATTTATTACATCAGATGGTCACTACTACACTCAGACTGACATATCTCCTTCAGATGAGAACATGAAGGGTTATTAATAATAATATTTAAAAAACCAAACGCAAAACAAACAAACAAACAAAAGAATCCAGAAAAAAAACCAAAACCAAATAAAGCCCCACCACAATTGATGCTGATATAATGAGGACATTTCAGACAGTGATAGAGCAAATGTCCTTCTGACCGTACTGGTAAACCAAGATGAACTATATTGAAAGAGGAAAAGGTCTGACTAAACAAATAACCTGACTGCAATTTACTGCAACCCATTAGCTGGTATCAGTGCAGTGAAGGCTGTGAAAATTGAAACATGGTTCATTAACTGTGTGTGGGGTTTTTGATAAGCAACTCTGATATCTATGTTCTCTCTGATGACCAAGAATAATCTGCACTGCAGCAACCTGATGACGTGTTTCAGCGCGTAGCCTATTGACCACCTGCTGCTTAATATGCTACAGATGATACTTTAACAATTCACAAGAAGCTGGGAATAGACAAGAAAGAAAAGCCTCTCATCTGAGCTCCAACCCACATTACTGAAAAATTAGCAAGTTATTTGATGGGAGAAGTTAAGGATGCTGTAGCTATAATAACACTCTCTTTTCCCTGATCATGAACTTGAGAAT
The DNA here is from genome assembly GCA_028565335.1 of Limnodromus scolopaceus. Taxonomy (NCBI): domain Eukaryota; kingdom Metazoa; phylum Chordata; class Aves; order Charadriiformes; family Scolopacidae; genus Limnodromus; species Limnodromus scolopaceus. Next base: position 62,212,752 of record JAOXNO010000033.1, on the reverse strand, counting down.
GAAACCTTTACTTGCAAATAGTAAACAACCAAGTGAATTCCAGTGTTTTGACTAGATAATCTGCTGGAAGAGATCTTAAGACAAGGTTAGTGAGAAGTGTGAAGCTCTTTGCTGAAATGCACAGTGGGAGACCAAGAGGCAGCAGTTATCTGTTTAAAGAGAGGAAGTTCTGACTGGATATAAGGAAAACGAACATAACTGTGAAGATAGATAACAAACATTGCAGCAAGTTGCCCAGGTAGCTTCTGGAAACTGTCCTTGGGAGAGTTTCAAAATCCAGCTGAACACAGCCCTGACCAGGGCTCAGTATGAATTCGGGGTTGATCCTACTTTACGTATGAAGCTGGATTTGATAAAATGCCTTCCTGTGTGAACTGATTCTATGGACAAGGAAGGGAATGACAAGACTTAAAATTTTCAAATATTGTTTGTAGATGTATAATCTACATGTATAGATATATGTTTTAGGTTTTTAAATGAAACAAGGAACCATAAGCTCAATATGGTTTATCTAGCACCTGTTAAAGGGATTAAATAATTTTTTGGTCCTCTATAGCCAGCAGAGAGGCAGATTCCCCCAGAGAATGATTCAGAGATGAGAAGCTTTATACAATGATATGTGTTTAACAACTAAGTTCCAACTGTGTTTTTATGGAATATCAAGAATCACTTATCTATACTCCAGTTTTAAATCAAGACCATTCAGATGACATACAGTAAATCAGAAATGGTGAAGCTGATTTTTACATTGTTGATGAGCAATGATACAATAAGCAACCATTTCTATATATAAAATGCTCAATAAAAAAGCATAAATGTAGCAAAGCTGTATGATTTGAATCTTACTGGACTGAATCTGTAGCACTAGAAAGCTTTTTCACTCAATATCTCACCGTAGTTCTAATCCAGCTCCCAAATCTGGGAGCGTAGACGACTTTTTCCATGGGCAGCAAGTTAACATTTGCCTGCGAATAATTATTGCATTTGGTTTCTTTAGTTCTAAGAGCACTCAAAAAACAGCTATATAACATTTAAGGCAAACTCTGAGTTCTCAGGCATTTCTGATTCCAATAACATATTAAATATATATATCATTAAAAACTTACATATTGCTAAATAGATGTAAAATGTCTGAATGCAAGATGACGATGATGATTATAAATCAAAGCCTTAATATCATCCTTCCAACTCATATGAGTTTCCTGGAAGATACATGTTTTTTTCCTACACCTGCCATCACTGTAAGCTTTTTTATATATCTTGTGGGTTGCGCTGGGCTGGCCACTAATCAAACAATAGATGCTCTCTATTGTGATATATCACAATATATCACTTGTATGTTTTTTTGTATTTGAAACTAAGTATTACGTAAAATGAAAATATTTAACAGTTTTCCAGGGGGAAAACCAAACCAAACCAGAACACATCAATCTAACAAAAACCTTTCCACACGTGAATGATTATTTTCAAGACACTAAAATAACTTTTAATCATATCACCTCAAAAAGTTAAAAGGATCTCATGAATGTTCTAGACATTGTCTTGCAAACCTGACCATTTTCATAAACTCCTCTTTGTCACTCTTTTTAAAACAGCTACACAATTCAGTTCTGCTACTTACTTGATTAACAACTGCTTTAAAATGATGCAACTCTACCTCTCCTGAATTAAAAAGCGCCTTTATTTTTTGCTTCAGTTATTATTTTGAGGAATAAAACTGATGTTGTTACCTTTTTATTTTCCTAATACAATTATCTCAAAATTACTTCTATAATATGCCATTTCATCACCATTTTTAGAAATTCCTTGCTCACACATGATAAGAAATGATGCTTATTACAATAATGATGTTCAAGACAGGTTTTTCATGGTGCTGCGTAGCAGGAAGATGAGAGGAAACAGCTTTAAGATGAAAGATGTTTCAACTGGAAAACCTTTTCCCCCATGAGGGCAGTCAGGTACTGGAACAGGCTGACCAGAGACCTAGTTCAGTCTCCATCGTTGAAGGTCTCCAAGACCAGCCTTGTTCAAGCCTTAAGAGTGTTGATCTGCCCTCATATCAGGAGGATGGACTAGGTAACCTCCTCAGGTCCCTTCCACCCTGAATTATCCCAGACTTAGGTGTCTAAAAGGGTTTAAGTACCACCCAAAGGTTTTTTCTAGTCACTGTAAAATTTATGAGAGTGCCTGCCTTTTGGAGATTCTCTGGTATATGCTGAAGGTGAGAGCAGATTTTCCTGGTAACTGGCGACCCCATCAGATTTCTCTCTTTTATAAGCAGCCTATTTTCATGAAACTTACAGCTGTATGTATGAAATATTATCATTGGAACTTCCGCCCCGCAGTCATATTTAGCCGAAATCATCAGCAGTCAAGTTATTACAGCAGAATCAACAGGCACATACATAAACACAAAGAAACCATCTTTGATTCTCTTCCATATACAGTCAGAATCTTTTTCTCCAGTTAAAATCAAATTTAAAGACAATAAACATGAAGGGAAATTCATGCTATCTTTTTGTGTCCTAGAGACATATACACTCAGAATTATATTATTTTTTAGCAATTTATTGATGTTTATCTCACATTTTCCTAACATCCCTCTTAACTAGACAGTTCTGAGATCAGTTTTCTTTTTCTAGAGAATCGCACAGGTCTTCTCTGAACAAACCATACTATTCCAGTGCATTACACTCATTAAATAAAGGCTAATGAAAAAGTTCCTTTTCCTCTGAGTCTCAACAGTGGGTACACAAGAAAACATTTAAAATAGAACTTGAAAACTGCTTCTCAAAGGCTTTTCTGCCCACTTAATATTAGTTTGCTTCAGATTAAATTGAAAAAATCTCATTTTGAAGTTTTATGGCCACTAACAACTTGGTTTATAAATCTTATATTTTTAGTTAAAGGAACCATTAACCTTGTGCAGCAGTGCAATAATTTTCCACACAAGGAACCACATGCCGCAAACCAAAAAATCTGGAAAAAATCTCAAAAAAACCACAGGAATTAGTTATGTTTAATGAAGAAAATTGAATATGAGGCAAGTAATTATTTTTTTAAAAACAGTTGAACCATCATTAGATTAACTAAAGCTTCAAAAACTGGAAGGGTAGCCTACTTCAAATTGCTATAATAATAAAGTTCCCAAATAAAGATTTGCAAAAGTTGGTGTTAATACAGAAACATTTCCTCCTGCCAACTTTGTAATAACTTGAGGATATGACATATTTTACTGACCATAGCTGTAAGATAAAAATAATCTTAAAAATAAATTTTAGTGACAACTGTGGAATGGCCTAAAGGATTAGATAAAGAGTTACTAAATTCTACACTGTAATTCCCTCTCTCATTATACTATGGAGCTTTGGTATAAAGTTCTATAAAGTCTGAGGACTTTGTGTACAACTGGAAAGTTGTTGCCTACTCTTATTCCCTACTGCATAAACTCTGAAGAAGGAATGATGCTTTGATATCATTTTGGATAACTCTTTTGCCTACTTTAAGTAAGAAAAGTTTTAATCATTGCAGATAAAAAGAAGCCTGTCTCCATCCAAAAGTATAAGATCCTTACATTGTTATAAATGCCTCTGCTGAAGTGGAGAAATATTATTACAACCATTTTTAGGAAGTACAGTTTAAGACTTCTCACTGTACGTCGTGCAAAGAAATGGATAGTAAAGTTACACCATGCTTTGGAGCATCAACTGCATTTTAGAAAAACAGAAGTAGAGAAAAAATGCTGTATCTTGATCTGACAATCACATTAGACCAACCTATATCATGGGAGAAATTAAAAGAACGTGTATTTCAGATCACTATGTATTCACGTTGTACGAAATTTGTTCTCTAATATGCATTTGAAGACTTCATAACATATATGTATATGTGTATATTCACACATATGAAATATTTCACATAGACGCTAAGAAAGAATAAAATAGACTTGGTAGAGGAGTTTTTAGGAGTTTACTATAGCGACGCTCTTAATGGTGACACTTTTATGCTCCAAAGATATATTTGTGGGTTGTTCGGGAGTTTTGCGGGGAGGAAGGGAAGTGTGTATGTGGGGAGGGGGTAACCTAAATCATTATTTGAAATTATCTATAGAAACACTTCAGTTTGTTTGTAGGTTTCTTCTACATTTAAAAAGCTGCAAACAATGAAGCTCAGTATTCTGGTATCAGCATACTCACTGAAAGAATATTGCACACCACCAGTGATCAGCTTTAAACTTTTGAATAGTAGAGTTTAAAAAAAAGAGAGACCTGGGAGAAAGTCAAGACAAGTGCAGTGTATGATCAGATACTCCATCAGTAACATGAACTAATATGCAAACAAACTCAAGCACCCAGTGAAAAATCCCATTTTCCATTCAGTAGCCAAAATAAATATATTTACTGAAGGTAAATTAGGTAGAAAGATAAGACATACACGTCTCTTTCTGAAGAAAAGCATATGCTAGATACATCACGTGCCAGATAAGTTTCCCCAAAAAGTTAATCCATGTAAAAGTAATTGGGTTTTTTGATGCCAAAGACAGCGAGACCTTGAACAATCTACTGCTTAAGTCATGTAATTTGGCTGCCTGGAACCAAACTGAAGTAATTTTTTTTCTAGGATAAAAAAAGAAAAATCAACATAACCCAAACTCATTCTCATTTCTGTTTTCATATCTGGAAAGTTTTGTAAACTTGTTACAGCAGAGGACACACTGGTACAAGCATGTTTGTGTGATAAGACAAACGTCTAGCTCTATTTATCAAAAACTATAAGGAAAATGAGGAAAAAAAGTGCCAACATCCTTATGCAACCTATAAATACCATGCAATCAATTAATTTGTTTATGAATCATTAGTTCAGAAAATCACATTACTAACATAGATACCTTCAGCAGTAAATAATAGGTCATTCCACTAAATGGAGACAAAAGCACAGGAAAAAAAAAAAGTCTATGTTTCTCTTAAAAAAAAAAAAAGTAGAACTTGGCTACGTTAACTGATGATACGAAATCTCTAATGACTTCTAGCCTCACAACATAAGCTTAGTCAACATCTGGCATGATATTCTACACTTGGAAGTCTTAGTCTTGACTGACTAGATTTCGGCACAAAGCCAGAAGTGGTGAATCACTTTGCATCTCATCAATCTGACACTGTTACATCAGAAGTTGGGGGAAGAGAGAAGCTGTTTGTTTTAAGCCACCTAAAAACACAATTTAACACTGAACTAAATTGAAATTTCTATTGTTAGTACAGTCATACTTTGATTAACCTTTAAGTTGTTATAACTGTATATATGAAATAGATGATTGTATATGTTAAATGGAACTGTATATATTAAATGAGAAAGATACTTCAGTGAACAGGTATCTCACTTGGAAACAGCAGAAATAATTTCCAGGCATAGAAAATATTGGCGTAAGTTTATCTTCCTTTTTTTTCCATGAAAATCATACTACACTAGCAGAACTACTGTGGAATTTAGTGAAATAGTCTGAATAAGTCAACCAACAGTGAATACCCACAACAATGAAGTCATTCAGAGAGAACAAGTACGTATGGCCGGACAGTCACTTGATGGAATTAAAACAGCGACTGCCTAAAGGAGAGCTGAACACTGCTAGCTATACAACAAAAAGGGCAGTCATATTACTGGTATGAATACAAGCTTTTCAAACCTATTTTGGGGCAAATTTTGTCCTAATTCATACAGCTCACCCATATTATTTCTTCCTGTAATGCAACCAACAGTCAAAGCTAAAGCAGCTACAGAAAACAAAGCCTTCTCCAATTGCATATCCAAATCTTTATTTCTCTTTCGTAAAGATTTCAGGTGGAATCTGAGAGTATCTGAATAAATTACAAACACATCTACATAATTAGAACCTTGTTAGTGCTTCCTTGTTTATAACTACCTGAACAGTTCAAATTACAGGTGAAACAGAAGTAACTTAATAGCCTGACTCTCCAATATAAACAAGAACTTTGTATCTGAATAAACAACATGTATGAGGTTGTTTACAACTCAACAAGTAGTTACAAACTACAACAGTAGTTGGTTTGCAATTTTCAGAAATCCTTACTGTTAGACATTAAAAATCTCCAAAGAGACTCATGGCATGTGCTAAATGCGTGGCTGACAACAAAATTCATCAGAAGGCAAAAATCTAGTGAGCATGCAAGTATAGAAACTTGCACCAAAAAAAAAAGTATTAAATAGATTTGGGCAGTTTGAGAGCACAATAAACACAGACTCAGGCTTGTGAATAATTTTTATGCGTAGAAAACAAGCTGCTAATATAGAATTACCTTGAAGTATCGTACCTGTTTCATACTTCACTGCAATACCATTATTTCTTTGTAAATTATACTCCTCATAGTTGAATACAAGGAAAGCTAAAAGGAAAACATAGCTTCCTATTCACTGTCTTCAAAACTGAAGATTTAGGTAACTCATTTGTATTCCAGGGCGAGGAGCAGCTGCCCTGTGAATGAGATTGAAGCTCTTTGTGTACCATCCTGGTCATAAAACCTACTACTGGGAGATGATAAAAGGACCCGAAGTACCTTTTGCTGTCATATCTCCTCCCAGGTGGTAGCTCTGTTCTTTGAGTATCCTAAACACCAGTGTAGTTTTCCTTTCACGGGCACTTTCATAAAAGTATTTTGTTTTATTTATATGAGAAAATAAATTCTTTTTAGTATCTTTTAAGTTACTTCATGAACCTTTGGCCATGGAAATATTATTCCACAAAATGATAAAAAGTACGAGAAAGTGTATTTTCATTCGGCTTTTTAGCCAGGATGAATTTAAATCCTCGCTTTTCAAACTTTAAACAACATACTGGCGCATATTTCAGAGCATTAGTTGAGTTACATATATGTATATACACAGGGTAAAATTTAAAAAGTCAATACAATCAAGGATTCGTTGCCTTAAACCACTTCTGATATTAAAATGGGATGACTTTTTGGTAAATGTTGTCACCTAAAAGCAGACCACCACATCTGCTGTTTAATATGTATACAAAGATTTTAAACAGTAAGAGTGACTGGAAGCCTTCTCTACTGTTCTTTAACTGGATTAAATCTTTGCAGCCCTTTTCAAGTGTAAAAGCTTTATTTTCTACTCAAAGACCATAACTGACTAAAAACGCTCAAACACGCTTTTTGAAAGGAAAAATGCCTGTTTTAAACATATAAAAATATCTATAGTGCTCTCCTTCCCCATGAGACACAATGCAGATGAGCTAAAACTGATAAAGTGATAAAGTAACAAAGTAGATTAAAAGTAGATTATGTCATAGAGCTGTATTTCACTTGCTACTTTGAAGTAAAAGGCACTCTTTGCTTTACAGATGTATGCTCCATGAAGCAGTGAAAATTAAATTACTTTTAATTACAAATGTAAGTGAATAACAATTCTAAGCAAAGATTATTCAGTACCTTTAGAAACACCCTTATACAGTATCCACTTCATTGGAACAAAATCTCAGAAATTACTGTTATTTCAGGAGCAGCGTTTCTCTATACCACAGAATTAAAATATTAATCCAATTATTTTATGTGTCTGTTCTACAAGGACCTTAAAAGTGTCTATATTTACTCAGTTTTGGTCTTCCAGAATGCTTTTTTAGTATGCATTTTTACTGGATTAGAAGCACATATGAAGTATGTTCTTAAAACAGAACAAATTCTAAATTGTTCTGATGTTTATGTTTTGTGAGCAAAACATAAAGAACTCTTGAACCTTCCTGCTTGGGGAACTTCTAAAAACTAATTACAATAATTTCATAGTTCTCGTGGGGATTTTTTCAAGTCTTTCAACATCCTTGTAAAATCCTGCATACTAAATGAGCTTCTGAATGTGCAGTTCAGAAATCAGGATTCCCACCACCTGTACAAGAATCCTACCTGCAAGAATTACATTTCTTTTTGTATATTTTTTTTCTGAGTTAATGAACCCTACATTCCTTTCTGCGTTATGTCATACTTTCAGGTGCAGAAAGACACTTCAGCCAACCCTACTGCCTCCCATAAAAGAAGAAAAAGAGATTAAAGAAACTTCAAATAGAATTTCCCTATTTCTCATGTAAACGTTCTAAGAATCAGTCAGTACAAACCATACACAATTACACAAAATATAAAATCTGGTCTCGGCTACCATACTCCTCCTATCATTTACAAATAATTTCTTTTTAAGAGAAAAAAAAAAACACAAACCAAACCAAAAATCTAAACCATCAACAATGTACTTACCATAAAGAGAAAACTCAGTGTTCTTTATCCCACATGAAAAGAAACATCTCCCTCCATTCCAGTTTATAAGCACAAGCTTAAAAAACTGAAGTACTGTAGGTGTGTCCAGAGTTTTTTATTGGCTAGTTCTGGAGAGCTCAATTAGCACATCTGTTTGTTTTTGTTTTCCCTAGTCAGTTCATTTATTTGTTTAGGGCTACCTTCACAAAACACAAAGCTCTGAGTCTGGAAGCATTCTCTTGATGGTAAAGAGAAGAGTTTACAAGTATCTTTTCCTGAGTCTCCTACGAGGTCTAGCTCCTGTGCCTCTGGCCTAGTTTGTGCTCCTTGTCTTAGATGCGTGTATTTTTATTTGAGCATTACTTTTCATAAACTTGGTATTAACAATACCAGAAAGACCTGTTTCAGTTTGCTACTTGTTCCTTTACCTATCGTAAATATAACCATTATTTAACCATTATTTTGATACAAAGACTACTCACATGACTTCTAGAGGTCTCCTTAGGCTGTAACTAAAATGAAAAATGCCAATATTGCTTCTCACATTTTTCAGTAAGGGAGGAAACACAAAGGTTTAAGCCAACAAAATTATGATTATCCTTGGGGGAGATACTAGAACCCTACAGAGAATTTCAGGTTACTTACTGGTGACTCACCAGGACAGCTGTGGCTCATTACACTCAACACTGAATATAAAGGAATATAGGAAGTATATTCTCCTAGAATAGGTTGCCTGGGTTGTATGGTTGAACCTGGCTTCATCACGGCATAGGTTTTGGCTCAGCCCAGCCTGTTGATGTTGGTTCTGTGGGCAGGTGAAGGTTCTAGCTGGAAAGGAATACACCTGAAACTCATTTGTTGGCAGAAGCCAACTGGGATTAGTATCTTTCAGTAAAGTCCTGTACTTTCCCCAGTTAATAAGCCTGCTTAATTCTGCTAATAGTCTCTGTTAAATTGCTTGAATTCAGAAACTGGCAGCCAAACCACTACAGTTTACCTTAAACCTTTTGTAGAGCAAAGTAGGACCATTCACTTAGGTATGTAGTAGTCTCAGCTACTAATTGGTGATTGCTATTGTCTCACAGTCTATTTCTAATTTTTTGATCTATTTGATATAAACCTTTTTACTACTGTGTACATGCTTTGTCTATATATAAATATACATGTATATTATATACACACACATACATTTGCATGTTACAAATGGACTCGTCCATGTAACAACTCAGCTAGAAGACTGCAGCCACAAGTCTTCATCCACAACCTTCTGAACCATTTTCAAAGTCTAGATTTTAATATTAGCTGGAGGGGAAAAAAAAAAAAAAAGAAAAATGAAAGCGTGGTCTCACATCTCAGATATAGGAGAAGAAAAAGCATTGCAGCACTAGCTTGGAGACCACTGATCCAGACTAATTGAAGGCCTGAACAGGAAAACATTTTGTACTTAGAAATTTGGATTATCTTATGGTGCTGAGATGGGAAAACCATAAGGCATAAGGACAAAAAGGAATGAAGTGACCGCACTATCATTTTTCATCTTCAAACTCATAGTTCCTGTCTATCTTACAACAGAGGTACAGAAATTGGCTTTCCTTTTCTGGTAGTGGCTTTAAGTTGGAGATTAACAAATTTATAACAGAAAGTATAGTACAAAGTTTTCTGTGAGAGAATAGGACTGCTGAGTGCGAGGACTCTTCCAGTCCTTACAGTCTCTACTTTATGAAAAAAATAAATCTCAAAGATAATATTTTTTTAAAAGGGTATTTACATCTAAAATATTTTGTATTGTTGTAGTTTCCCTCAGTAAAGCTATGAAGTGTGAAATAAATGCTTCCTATAACTTTTAAAAACGTTTTTATTCCAGCATGATTTGACTTGTGGATTATACTGAAAAAAAAACTGGTCATGTTTGAGTAAGCTTCATTGTTTGATCAGAAATTTACAAAAAATCAGAGCTTTACAAATATATTCTGAACTGAACATCCTTAAAAAAACAGATCTGGAAAACATACTATGAAAATAAAAAAAAAAGTCTAGAAAAATAGTTTAAGATGTAGATCTGATTTCGTTTCCTCTGTGTTTTTTCCCTGAACACAACATTGCATTTTGTTACATGAAAAGAACAGGTCCTAGTTCCAGTAGGAAGAGACAGACCTACAATGATCATCTAGTCCAACTAAAAGTTAAAGCACGTTATTATGTGCATTGTCCAGATGTCTCTGAAACACTGACAGGCTTGGGGCATCGACCACCTCTCTAGGAAGCCTCTTCCAGTGTTTGACCACCCTCTTGGTAAAGAAATGCTTCTTAAAGTCCAAACTGAACCACCCCTGGTGCAGCTTTGAGCCATAACCACACATCCTGTGACTGGATCCCAGGGAGAAGATCTCAGCACCTCCCTCTCCACCTCCCCTCCTCAGGAAGCTGTAGAGAGCAATGAGGTTGCCCCTCAGCCTCCTTCTCTCCTAAGAATAGTCTTTAGGGAATGATCCAGGAAAGCAAAGAATCAGGTGAGCTACTAGACCTTATGTGTAGCAGTATTTTTTCATGATAGATCTGGTTATGGCAGTTAAAAAAGAAAAGCTATTACCTTTAAGTTAGTTTTAGCTCTGAAGTTTTCATTTTCAGTGCTCAAAACAAATTGGGAAAAAAACCTTAGGAATAATTTTTTACAGATATCTCCATTGGATATTAGTAATTTGCATGATATTTTACTATAAGCCAGGAAATCACCATGCAGTGATATAAATATTTCTCCTGCAGCATGTCTTGCTGTTTTATTTTTGTACCCCTGCAAGGATAATAAGCTACATGATATATTATCATCACGAGGTGATGGTAACACTCTCAAGAGACATAAGTATTTTGCCATTTATTATACTTGAAGTCAAATCATTTCCTTTGCCATTAGTATAATCAACTATTGACTACAAAATCTTTATAGAACAAAGATAAAAAAGCCCAAAGGATTTCCAAACCTTCCCAGCTACAAAATGTAACTAGAAATTAAAAAACATTCATTTTCCAGAGAAGAGAGGTATATTATAAATTAATTGAATTCACCTTTCATTTTTTCACACAATATTAAAATAAAGGAAAACAATAGAAATTTTTTTAAAGTAATAATACAATGTAAAGTTAACTCTAAAAATTATGTCAACAAAAATAATCCACATTAGTAGGGAAATAATGTAAGAGAGGAAAAAAAGAAAGCATTGGAAAGTCTTAAGACCTCAACATTATATATAGCCAAGCAAGCTAAGATCATACAAAAAATATTCTATAGGTTATTATTGCCTGAAATATCAAGGAGGAGTAATCTGTTTCATACATAGAATTTAATTCTGGAGAGACAAATTATTTAAATCAGGTTTGACTAAAACAAAATTTTTGTAATTTTTTCAGGAAAAATGCCCAAACAAACAAAACACCCCACTTTTAAAATGCTGATACCTCCTAAGAAATCAGGTTTCTTGTAAAGAAAGAAATGTCTTTCTTTTATCTTTTTTTTTTTTTAATTTATTTTCCTTTAATTTTTTAACTATTTCTTCTGAAGGATTAAAAAATACCCCCTTGAGTACAGAAAAATCTCATAAGCTAGCATTTTTAAAGAAATAAAGTTCTTTCACCAGGGCTGTGATCCTATAAGCACTTCCATAAATAACTAAATAATGTTAAGGAGGTAAAGATGCACTAGGAAGGGAAGCGTGTATGTTCTTCTGGAATCAGAGCCCTACCTACCACTCAAGGAAAACAGGCTATTCTAATTCAACAGAAAAGACAGAATTAGAAAAACACTGCAGCATATACCAAAGTATCTATGTGCTTGAAATCATTAAGACCCATTTTCTTTTAAAAACTGCATAATGAAGCATTTAATGCAAAATTTTTTCTCCTTTAAATCATAATTCTTCTTAGCTAGCTGAACTTAACCTTTAATTGAATGTAACATAAATAATTTAAAATGTTAGATTTATGACACTTTAAAATGTAGAAAAAACGTTAAGTATAATCCTAGTATAAATATAAAATGCCCTTTTCATTCTCTCCAGCTAAAGAATCTCATTTATTATAATTAATGCTGGAAAGTTGCTTTGGTTGAAGTCATTTTCACATTAGTGGTTATACTGTTGTCATATAATTATCTGCTGCAAGTTTCTTTATTTCTTTTGACAATTATAAAAATTATAAAGCTAGAGCCATGTTGGCTAATATGTTTCTGAGAGGTGTGCAGAAGACATAGGAATTTTAAACTTCTTAAAAACCAAAAATGAAACACTAATCTGCTTTTCTAAAGCTGCTTCTTCGCTGTTACACATCTTCACTGATGGAGCTGTTTCCTGATTTGAAATCCAACGCTGTAAGAGAATAGATTGCCACTTTTACCAGAAAGCTTCAAAAAATATTTTTAAAAGACCTACGAGGATGATTTAACATTGTCTTAATTACAGTCTTAGCTACTTCTTCATGTGTGACAAAGGGGTAATTATTCCTTAAGCCTGCTAAAACATTCAGCAAAATAACCCTCATTGTATTACTAGCAACAGTACTCCTATATATTACACTAAAAGTAAATTATTGTTCAACAGAATATTTTCTTGAAGCACCTAAAATACAAACTTCTCCAAATTCTCCTGAAATCTACTGCATTGCACAAAAAGTTCATTTGCAAACTTAAAAAAGGAAAGGCCTTTCAGGAATGCTGCTGGAGTAGTGGAAGCTTTGGAAACTTATACTAGATATACTTGTAAGCAATAAAGAACCTCTTGGGGAAAAGAAAACCAACAAGGCTTGCAAAGAGCCAGAGCAATTCCATCTGAATTAAGCATTGCCAATTCACTTCTAAAATCAATAGGACAGGCATGTAGAGCTTAGCTTATTTAATACACTTTGCCCATCTCCAAGGGAAAATATTTATTTTGGAAAATGAAAGTATTAGGCCTTATCCAGCCACTGTAACTCCTTTTTCTTGAGTTCTAATATTTTATTCCTTTGTTAATAATCATGTGCTTAGAAAACACAATGAGTATAGAGATTCTTTGGATGATGAGAATAGTCAGGGCAAAGGCCAAGCTTAATCAAACTAAAACTTGGAAGTAACGTACCTGAAAGTCGCAATTATCAGCAGCTTTCCCTTTGAGAAGCTCACTGATCTTTATGAAGAACTTCCTATTAATTTTATGCACTGAATTTTGCACCTGTTTTATAATTAAGAAATTTTTTCATTGTCTCACACTGGCTGCGGCAGGGCTGAAAGCCAACCCTAGGCTCTCTAGCTCCCAGTATCTATTCCCATTCTCGCTGTGAAATGAACTCTTAAATCAGACTCAAAGGTGGAAACCGCTTATTTCTTGCTGACGCAGCATGATGCAACTACATCCCCTGAAAAGATTAGCATTTGACTCCCTGAGTTGCTGATTAATCACTGATTAATGGTTTGCTTACCATTTCAATGAAGGTATCATTTTATTTCCTTGTAAATAATTTTCCAACTTTTTATTTTTTTTAAACTTATTATCTCAAAGAGAAGCCTTATCTTTACTAATCATCTCAACAAACTACAAATTTTTCTTCTGCGCTTCCCAAAGAAGGGTCTTGTGGCACACACAGAAGTGCCAGTTTGCAGAACTGTGTTATTTTTGGAAAAGTCATGTCTCTGTTTGTGAAAATCATACACAAAACAGCCTTTGGGTATTAGGAATGAAGCTCTGAAATATGGAGAATAAATATGAAAATACATGGAGGTAAATATAAACTATCACAAATTTGTACATGTTTATATGTTGTTTTGGGGTCAATCTATCTGTCACTTTGTTTTTCTTGTGGGGGTTTTCCATGACTTCTGGAATTAATATTTTATCCTACCTGTGAGCAGCTCAAGACTTGTAGGATTTAGACAATGTGTTCTAGCTTAGAGTTTGCATTTGGTGCAAATTTCTGTATTAAATAAGCATTAAAAACAACAGGTTTGGGTATTTCCTACAATTATACATCCCTAGTTACAATCTAGTGATCTGGAGCCCTTAAGTAGTGGCTTGCCTGGTTGAAGAGATTCTACTTGTAGTGTTTTCACTATGTCTCTATATGAAGAGTTAGTTAAGTGAAGATGGAAAATATAGGGCCTTAAGGATGGAACTGTATTTAGCTATTTCTAACAGCTGTAATTCGCTCCTTTACACAATTGCTATGGTAGTGTGGATGAAGTTTCAATCTATCTCCTTATAGCTGAATCTCAGAAATACTGTGCGCTTAAATACTTCGGTCGTTGTGCGGACTATATTTCAAGTGGAAAAAGGCATAACTATCTCGCATTGTGTTAAGGAAATTTAAGTCCTGTGTAAGACATGGCAAGGTAAGAATAACTCAGATTTAGACTGTCTAAAGGAGTTTATGGTTTAGTTGTTGTAAATGAATAATCCCTTCAGGATTAGTAGTGAAGGAGATGATGCAGGCAAATCACAGGAAACCCACTCAATGCACAAGACATCGGAGATTTTGAGATCATGATGCATAACACAGAGATTCTCTGCTCTCCCAGAATATGTATGTGAACACAGCAAAAACGTTTAAAAAGGCACTTTTAATGGGGTTTCTTCATGTTTGATTGCTCTATCAAGACCTATTTGGAAACTACATTGTACACATCTATATGCATATATATGGCTATTTATATAATTGGATGAAGATAGAGTTATATATCAAAGAGGTAGTCAAAGCACTGGGGAAATCATAGCATTTCATTTGAAACCAGAGATGGTTTCAAGAGATCTTTGTGAGAGAAAATAGTGAAAATCTGTGTTAAAATTTAGAAAGAAAAGTTCCTTTCTTCAGGAGAGCAGAATTGACTGAAAATCTTGAGACTGGAAGAAAAAAAAAAACAAAACAAAAAACTGTTTATTCCATTCTGTTTTCCTTCCTTTCCGGGGAGAGAACAATAGAATTCAATTCAGCTAATAGAATGCAAGCACTTCTGAGTTCCACTACTATAAAGTGCAATTACTTTCCAGGAGGCAAAAGTTAGCATTTTTAAATTGTAATAGCATTAGAAATAGCACCTCCTTATATTGGGGTGATCTGAACTTAAAGGAGTCCCTTCACTTAAGAACATTTAAAATTAGGTCAATACAAGTGCTAGGAAATATAGGAACTAATTGCACCTTGAAGCTTGTGCCTTGACCAGTCTCCCTCACTACTATTCTGTTCGGTAAAACTATTTTAATCCATTGTTGAAATTCAACCCTAGGTAGATTTTCTATTCCCACATAAACACAGAGTCTCAACCGGGATCATGGTTAATGCTTTTGGGGGCATAAGAACCTCTCCAGTAGGTAATATTCTCCAAGTGCTAACTCATTTTACACAAGCCACTTAACTTCCACCTTAGAGTAATGACTTTCTGTCACTACTGACCCAGGCTTGATTCAATTCTTTTACTATTTATCTTCACAGTAATAAACAAATTTGTCTTGTCAGTACAGTTTGTTTACTTAGGCCCTTCTGAAAAAGCACCTTCTAAAAGTCAGTTACACGTGGCAGGAAAAAAAGCAGTACCAGGTAGAGAGAACTGTGTTAGAGAAAATATTTTAGTTTTATAACTTTCTTAAGTTCCTTGGTTAATACAGCACTTATCAAGAAACTTTGGGATAAAGTCTTTATGTTTTGGAAAAGGTTTTCCACTTAAAATTCATAGCATGAGCAATAGCATGTGGGACTCTACCTGGTAAAAGCTAAAGGCAATTGTTTCCTTTTGAAGAGAAAAGCAAGAGAAAAATATTCACTTATCTGAACATTTGGAGGCATCTTGAGTTTTTCTGCATTCTCCCGTTACTGTTTGTGAGATTAGATCTGACTGTGTCTCCAGTTTCCATATCTGTGTTCCTGGCAAGTGAGCTATGCCTCTAAGGAACATTCTTTGTTAGGAGCAGTGCACGCTGGCAGTGTAGAGCCTGTCCTCTGTACTGTCATTTATAAAATCTAGTATATATTCCTCTTTGACTCTCAGACTGCTTTGCTTCATCAGGGCCTGTCTGTGAGCCAGCTTCTTCTGCCATTGTTATTTCCCAAAGTTTAATTCTGCAGATATGGCCATTTCCAGTATAGACGGAAACAACAGGTAGGAAAAATCAATTCCGCTCTTGCCCTTTGCACACTGTTGTTGAGTCCCTTAGATCAAAAAAGACACAAAGACGTTGTGCTACAGATTAAAATTTGATCTTTTTTCTTTCCTATCACACTTTCCGCTCCACTTTTGGTATTGTCCAGGTAGAGAACCATGGGCAGAATAGATTATTTTACACTCGCTTCTGAAAAAAAAAGGATAACATGCAGCATCAAAATTATTAAATCCTGTTTTCCTTTCAGGTTTCCACAGGCCTTTGCTAATCAATAAAAATCTGAGAGTGCTGGCCAGAGCATGCTAGGAGTAGAACAAAGCCCATGCTTGTTCTTTCCTCTACCAGTTCGTTGTATTCCTATACACCAATGTGTTGGAAACGGGGACTCAGGAAGGATGTAAATCATACCTGCAGGTTCCTTATGACTTGTGAGTTATACTGTGCAGGGTCCTTGCGTATTGCCAAATGGATCCATCACCATTTTTTCAGTGCTCCAGGACAGCTTAAATATTTTCCTTATACGCTTTACATAGCATTACAAAATTTCTATCATCGTGCCATTATCAACTGTCAGTAAGCATAAAAAACTTTTGATACGTATTTCTCAGCAGAAGATTTCATTTTAGCTCTCTTTGCCCACTTTTTTTTCCCCAAAAAACTTTTGAGCTTAATTATGAAACTGCATTAAAAACAGTATCTTAATCATGCTGTGGGGCATCGAACCAGACATCTACAAACACAACTAAAATACTTAGAAGACTGTAATTATAAAAATCAGCATATATAATAATATAATAATGTCACTTATGGCTACTTTCCTCCTTTTTTGCCTTCTTAACCCTCCCCCACCCAAAATCCCCTAGAAAAAAAAAAAACCTAGAAAATAACTAAAGTTAAATATTTTATTACTCTCTCCTGTACCTAAACTGTGGCTGTGTATGAGACAGCAGAAACAAACACATCTCCAGTGCTGCTGAATCTACTGACGTATCACAATAAACCCTGTATTTTTATTGCAATGCATGGCAGAATATGAAAAGAATGCTAGCACAAATTATTAATTCAATAGCGGGGAATGATGGCCACTGCTAATGGAATTAAACTTTGAAAGATATTACTAAAATAGCATACAATATACACTTCAGTTTATTTCTCAAATATTCTGTTAAAGGAAAAAAAGGTTTCTATTCTTCACTTAGCAAATAGAAGTTTCTGTTATTAGCTAACACCAGTGGGAGACAAAATTACATCAGATCTCTTTGTAATAAAAGTTTGTAATGTCAAATTCCACTGGTAAATGTTACTTTAGCATCCCAATGACAATGTAAATGTCATTGCACTGCCCCAAAAAGGGACACAGGTTTCTCCTCTTAAAAGACAATATGAATTAATTGTGAGCAAAATAACCCCACATAAGAAAACAATCTACACTGCAGCTGAAGCAGTTCAACGACAGTAAGGAGAGCAGGGCACAAGTACCACACACTTTTTGGTGTCCTGAGATTTAATTTAGAAAGTCTTTTCCCAAGATTTCCTCTACGGACACCACTGATCTTTATAGCACTGTTACAATCTCTGAAAAATACAGAAAAATCCTTGGATCAAGGAAACAAATCTGCCATAAAAAATCAAAAATAAAAAAACCCCCACTTTGGTACAAGTTTGTCCTATGGTTTATTTACATGAAATTTTAGATATGATACGCTTCAATTTTGCTTCCCTTGCTGCTGAAATAATGCAGATTGCTTAGCAAAAGAACAAGTGGCCCTGCAGGGCTTTTTAGGGTTGATTTGTTCCTTAGATATAGCAAAAAACAGGTTCAGACAAGCAAGTTGGGAAAGCTGGTATGGGCACGTTTGTTTGGTTGCAGGAGAGCATGCAACCATCAAAATAATAAATTAACTCCATCAATACTGTTCTTCCTTCTCTGTCTTTACATCTTACTTATTTTATCCTCCAAACAGAAATTTACACTCATGTCTTAATTTCAATCATTTTATATGGTAGAAAGAAGCACAGACTTTAATCATGTCAAAAAATATATCATTTTTTATTATTATTTACTGAGAGATGCGTTTGTCCTTTCCATAACTCTTAAAAGCAGTATAAGAATGGAAAGCTCTTTTAAACATGAACGGATCAATCACGGATGTGAATTTATTTCTAATGGCAACTTAACTGTGATATAAGGTTTGAAGTTAGTATTATTAGAATTTAAGATCCCAGTCTAAAGTAAAGAAAACAAAAAAAAGAAACAAAAAACACTCTTATAAAAGGCAGATTACTAAAATACACTTTCTCACATAATAAATGTTGACTTTTCTTTTGTATTTATCTGTGCATAAACATTGTTTTGCAGCTTAAAATCCCTTTTTTTTGGTTGTTTTTGGTGGGGGTTTTGTTGTTATTGTTATTCCTTGCCCAAAACAAGTCATCCTTATCTGGAATTTCATTTTAAATTACTGTACTAATAAGATTTGTAAAAATTCTTTAAAATCCTAGTATTCATCTTGTTCTAGGATACACCATGATTATTTTTCTAGATATTCAACCATTTGACATTGACTGCTATGTTGATGCTGAGACAAAAAAAACATATAAAGGTGATACTATAGTAGTATTCAGAAATTCTTAAATGTCTCTATATTATGTTGCCCTTGAAATCCTCTGACTGATAAAGAAATTGTTACTTTTCTCTAAAAAGCAATTATGTCCTATGAAATAGAGCTTTCAGAACTCTAGATGTCACATACTTTACTGGGGCTTCTAATTCCTTTAAATACCATTGTGTAGATTTTGGCTGTATAAATTACTTGCTGTTCTCAGGAAATGAAATAATAACAGAAAAAAGTACTTCCAGAGACAACAGCAAAGACCGTTATGGGTACAAAGCAAAACAGTCTCATTAGAAAATTCGCATCAACTTCTGCTTACCAGAATAGCAAGTTTATTTTTCCTTTGTCCAATCAAAGCCTAATAGGACGCACAATCACTTAAAAACCCTCATTAGGAACAAGAGCTATTAATAGTTGCATGCACTCTATGGATTTATGTACACAAATTTGTCCACTTTCTGTTAAAGGTTATTAAATTCAGTGTATGTGGCTTAGGGAATCTGAGTCACAAACTGTTCATACACAGGAGAATAATTGAAAAACAAACCAATTTATTTGGCCTGTTATATTCTTTCCTAAGTACCCCATTTTGGCCAACAGGTGACCCTATATATTGACCCTATACATTGACCCTACACATTGGTTGGGTTTCCCACATCTGGGATTCATTAACAGTTCTGTGGAAGGCTGGCACCCAGGAACGCTGCCAGGACCACGAACCTTCCCAGGTTGTGCTTAGAGTCACAGAATTAAGTTATGTAGCAACTAGATAAGTAGACTCGCTGTTCTAACTCTGAATTCACATATCAGCAAGTAAAAAAAAAGAATATTGCCTTCAGGAAACTATTTTGAGCTGCTTAGATAAGCTACAGACTGAAAAAATGTAAAATTGCAGTTTTGGATGTAAAAAGAACTGCAAGATTAAGTCTTTATCTTTTTTATATGTTTTATGTTTTGTTGCAGTCAACTTTACCTTTTACAAATCTTTATTACAAATGACATTCTGTTAAAAAGAAACAAAAGAGAATACTTGAAGAAGCCACATCACTTTAGATGTGAAAATGCAACAACTGATGAAACTAGTGTATATATCAATAACTCAGGGTTTTACCTACCTGTTCTGTGCCCTTGCACTCCACTGTTACTCCAAGTCTTAATATAACAGGGGTAGTTAATATTTAAATTTTTCTTTATGACATAGATGGGCACATCAGTTTAATACACTTGAGATTTGAATTTGTTTGCAGATTTTTTAAAAAGAGATCTTTGTGAATGTTATGATTCCTTTAGGTTCAACTGTGTGGCCAATCAGACATGCTCTTGCCCCTTCAGTCCAAGTACACCATTTGGAAAATTCAGTCAAATATTTGTTCTGGATCAATAATTCATACTTGATATTTTTAAAAATGGACTAAAGGAAAAAATACAGTTTCTTTTAATTTCATCAGTCTTTGTTTGCATATAGGAAAAATTACCTCAGCTTTTAAAACATCAAGCCTGTATGAGAAATGAGAAACCCGTTTCTCGTATGACAAAGAGAAAAGTAGTAAAATTATGTATTTTATAAAGATAGCATATAATAAAACATTATCATTTGCTGCAATGAAAAATAAATAAATAAATAGAACAGTTGTTGGGAACCAGCAGTAGAGAACAAAATGTATTTTTCACTGAAATGGCGAAGAAATACCCCTATACAGGACTTCTTTTGGATCTTCATTATACTTGAAGACTTAAAGGGACAGAAAGATCCAATGTTGTCCAGGAAACTGAAGAAACTGTCATTAAATACAAATAGAGAACAGGGAAAAGACAGCGTGCTGAAAGGGCTTCTCTGAACGGAGGGAAAATAAATTTCCGTTGACTATGTGCATTAGATTTTTTCCAGGAAAGAGGCTGCCGTGGATGCAAAGGTTGCTAAATATTCCATTCATAAACCAGATGTCTCTTCTTCCTTGAGTCTGTAAATTTTGGAATGCATTTTGTCCTCTGTCTACATTCAGGGCTCCGACAGTATCAAAGGGAGTTCTGCAGTCTGCATCAGTGGGAGGCAGCCTGAGCTAGCAGCTGGCACCGAGGACTTGGACAAAAGCCTAACTCCACTAAGTCAATAGCAAAACCCTCACCAACTTGACTGCAAACTGGAAGTCGGTGTCCAAATTAGTACTTTTTTGAGGGGCGGGCGGTGTTTGAACCAATTACCAGCTGAAAGATCAATTCATAGAGTGACATTGGAAGCACGGCTTTGCTTTCTGAGGATTTGGTTCTCCACTTCTCAGCTTTGTATGTTCTTTGGTATCCACCTCAGTGAATTGATTTGAAATTCAGAGCTGAGGCAGGTTATGCAATTGCAGCTCTCTAGATCTCAGGAGTATTTGCAGGGAGAACTGACTCACCAAGATGTGCACATATGTGCTCCCACGTGCACAGATAAACCTTTCCCTCACTGCTTCATCCCAACAACAGATGAAACTCCAGCAACACTTCTCTAAGAATCCGAAGTCTTTCCCCATTTTCAAATTATTAATTAAAACCTGATGGAATTTAAATATGGACTTTCTTTTTTAAAGGTAATAAAAGAAAACTAAGTTTTAATAAGTGGTAGTTCAAGCTGACTGGTATCAATATACTGCTTCTAAGAGTGGTGAACAGTTATTGCTGTAAGTATTTTTAGAGCAGGACAATGAAACCAGGAGTGGAGGAAGCAATCTTGTAATATAGCTTAAAAAAAAATAAATAGAGCCTTTTGCTATTCTTCACTATGAAGCACGAAGAGAACCAGAGGAAATAAAATGAATGGGAAAGCAACAGGCAGAGAACAGCAATAGAAGTAATGCTATTCAGACCATCAGAAAAACGCTAACTTGTTAGCTTTGCTATCAATGTGCAGGGGTGGATTTCCAATACAGAAATAGGAATTCCTTCTTTGATTCCAGCAGATCCAAGCACCTTGAGCAGCCCAAGTCCTGATCAAGCTGAAAACAATTCACAGTGATACTCAGATATACTTGGTGAATAGATTGCATACAGGAGTTGTTGGTATTTCTCTGGATGGTCATGGGAAACAAAAAGGTAAGGAGAGGACATAAACAATATACTATTCTGGCAGCTTCAGCAAGAATTATTTCTGCTCACAGTTGGCCTGTATTTGGTCCTTTGCTTTGCATTATGCATTTGAAGTACAATGTAAGCATAGAACAGTGGATAAGATAAAATATGCCTCAGTGCAACGACATATAATGCACAACCTAAAATAATTGCTCATCTTTCTGTAGTAGGTTATTAACCTAATAAAGTAAAAATGTATGTAAAAATATATATCAGCACTAGGATTTTGTAACAAAATCAAAGTATACTTCCCTTATTTCTATTGTAAGTGTACATATATAACACTTCAAGAACAAATACCATATAGCTTTGAAATTATATGCTATTCCTGTGTGTAGAAGTTAGCAAACCACATATTTCTCTGCTGAAGAAATTCACAGACATATGGGGTAAGGTCATCTAAAGGAACATGGTAAAAGATTAAAAAGGGAAAAAAAAAACAAGGAGGAAAACAGCCAATGTTTTTCCCAGCCAGGTTCATTGCCTTAGACAAGGCTGCACTAGTACAAGTGGGATCCCTGCACAGTGTGGCTTCTGTTTTAGGAACTGCATTGGTTTTATTCCTCTTATAAAATGTCTTTTAACGGATCTTATCAGAATATTCCATTCTCAAAACAAGCTGGGTCAAGACATAATCCATCACTGAATCTCTCTGTGTTCCAAAACATTACCCATAGATGTTGCTAGGTTTACAGAATCCAGAGTTCATTGTGTGCCTAATTATAGGTTAGGATTTATCAGAAACAAGGATAAGAATTCTTATGTATATGTATTATATACGTAATGATTTATGCACTGCTTTCTGGTATTTTGGGTTCATGCATAGAAGGTAATATTTAAGAAAAATTGGATGTAGCAGCACTGAAAGAAGAAACAAACCAAAAAAAAAAAAAAAAGAGGAACTATTAGTATGTAATCACTACGTTGAAAACCTTCACTGACTCAACCTCTCAGATGGACTACTTACATCAACGTTTTCAGGACACAGTTTTAAAACCAAAATTATTCACATGCAATTTTAGGACCTGAATTTGAGAGAACAGAGCATCTGAAAATAATGGGAACTGCAAAAGTACAGTAATTCTATGGAATAACTCAATTAATGTCTAGTTTGCAATGTTTACAGCAAGGACATTTAAGTCTTCAAGAACATTAACCTGCGTTACTTGCACTGCAAAAAGCTAAAGGGAAATGGATTCTGGAAACATGGATTCTGTAAACTAATGGATGCTTTTTTTCATTTTAGTAACACTTTGGTCCAGAGAACAGATTAATATTCTATCTTACAAATAAAAGTGAGAGAATGCTCCCAGAGATAAAATTAATTACATTTACTAATTGTCAAAATTCCTTTCACATTCTCAAGTCATCACATACCATGAACCCCTTCTCTGTATTGACAGTGGAATTTTGACACGTACAGCCTAAATCTGAAATTGTCATTGAGAACATAGCATATTATCAGACTATATGAGGCAAAATAATGCACTGCTCTTCCTTGCCTTTTAGTTCTTCGTGTCTCAGCCAGAGTGTAATTTATCTACTGATTTCTTTGTGGGAGTCCAGTAACTGAATCACAAAAATTCTGAGCTCCTTTTCAAGCTCTGCCCCTTACTTCCCCTCTGACTTCAGACACCTCACTTAATCTTTTTTACTCCATTTACACCTGTAAAACTGGAAGCTGTAAACCATTTTCTTATTTTCCTTCTTTCACAGAGGTAACTGCTGTTCTCCGGCCCTTACATATTTGATACTGAAACATGGAGGAACTTAAAATACTGTGCTGCAGACCAAAGATATGCTCATGTAGAAATACCTTAGCTAGCTTTATCACAGGTATCTCAGGTCTAATTAACAGTCTAATTACGACTGCATGGAAACAAGTCTCCAGGGAAGAACACGTGGGCCAAAATCTACACTGCTGCAGTTTCACCACTATAGGTACTCTAGCTAAATTAAACAAAAATAAAACTGATTTGGCCAATACATGTATAAATAAATAGCAAGTATACAGAAATCGAGGAGGGGAAAGAAACGTAATGAACTATTTCTAAGAAGGCCACAAGAAACATGAGAGAGACCTGACAGAAACGGGGAATGAACATGAAACAGAACAATGAAAAGCTCTGCTTAGAGATTGTATGTGTAATTAATAACATAGGAATTAATATGAAAAGGCTATATTGTCCATTCCTTAAATAGTGGAAATACATGTCCAGCTACCCCTACTTTCATTGGAAGAAACAGAAGTTCATGGAAAGAAAAAAAATAACAGTTATATGTTGATCAAAGACTGAAAAACCTAGTAATATACAGGGTTCAAAGGAAAGATAAATTATAAGAAAACATAATAATCCACAGTATTTAAAAAGTAAAATGGAATTCTTCCATTCTCTTTCTCATAATGATAAAAAGGAACACTCACTATAAATGTTAAATAAGACAAAAAAGGAAATAAAAATAAAATAATTTTGGTAGCCTTCAGATGAATTTCCTCTTGAAAGATATCCTTCAAGCCAGTAACTTGAAAAGGGTTAATGACATGTGATAAATTCTTTGTTATTATTATTATTAATATCATTATTTAGAAAATTACAATTTAAACACATGCTGACTATTAACTGTTCAAGTCGGGAGGATATGTAATTCTGGAAGTATCTGCCACAGGTTTTTTTCTTTAACTTTCCTCTGAGATACATGGTATTAGGCATTGTCAAAACCAGAAGGCTATGACTAAAGACCAGGAAACTCATTTACCATGGTAATGTCTTTATCCTTGATATACAAATACGGATGTAATGAAAATGTTCTCAAGAAAATTATTGTGCAATTTACGTTAAGACAGTGCCATTCTAACAGCAAAATTAGAGAAGAAGGCTGCACATATGAGCAGAATTTCCTTGTAAGGAAAGCTCCAAGGGCAGGGGATAAATTAACTCAGAAGTTACTTCTGGTTCTGCAGATTTTACTAATTAACAAGATCTTTGCATACTGCATTTTCACAGTCAATCTGCTAACATCTTTTTTTTTCTTCCTTTTTTTTTTTTTCTCCTACATCTGACACCACGGCTAATCATCAGAGCAAGACTTCAATCTACATCTGACAGTCACGTAGGCTGGTAGGTAATGTACAGCATATTCTAAGAAAATCAGCCCCCTTACCCTTTTATTTTTTTTTAATTTCCAGCATTTTATTCTCCCCTGAAAAGACAGAGAGGCCTCTTACCAGCAAACAGAAAGCTGAATTTCCTATTTACTCTGACTCTGAACTCAGCCTTCTCACATTTGCCTTAACTATAAAAATTACTTGCTTTCCTTACTCATCTTAGCTTGCATGAAAAAAGCATCCAATGTATCAGAGGGTTTAACGTACTCTGCTGAAAATTATAATTTCAAACTTTAAAATGAAAGGAAATCCAAGGCAATTAGTTCTAACTGCATTGTTTCACACCAGCTGAAATTAAATGGTAAATATTTGAAGTAATAGCAATTAATAACTGAGACAGCTTCCAAAGTGCTGTTTCCATGGAAAATCTGCATGAAAATCCAGTATAAATTCTGATTAAAACCTAACCAAGCTAAACACTGCAGATTACCTAGATTCCAATTAAATGTGACAAATGAACACTTGACAGATTTCAATTCCAATTCTATTTCTGTCAGGAGGAACCATTAATATTGAAGATTACATTATTAGGATTTGAACAATACAATTGTGCCTAAAATAGTTAAAATACAAGTGGACTTAAGAATCAGATCACAGAAAACTTTCACTCAAATGTCAGATATTACATATATGAAGGAACAAAAGTACATTCCATCCTGTTCTGTCATTATTTATAGATTAATGGTAACAAAAATTTCTGGAGGCAGATGACATGCCACCGTTGAAATCTTGTTTTTAAAATGTGACAGCAAAATCCAAAAGTCTGTGGAGTATAATTTTCATTACGTCACCCACCTTTCAAAGGTCTCAGTTCAAGGTTTGATAAAGGAGAAGTAATTCCTGATTACCATATGCAAGTCCTGCCATGCATTTTTTTTTCATAATAATTTTGTTTTCATTCACTTATTCATAGAAAGAAAATTTTGTTTTCGTTCACTTTTATTCATAGAATGATACATTTATCTAGCTCTATGTTTCTATCTGTTCTGTCTATACAATACTATTTTAAAAACTGGTTCCAACAAATTAATCCTACCAAATATAAAATACAATATTTCAAAAAATCAAAGGAGCTTCTAAAATACTTTAATTATTGAAATGCAATGCCAGTTTTTGCATCAATACAAAAACTGAAATAAAGTTTTTTGCTTTCATTTTTGCCACTGCTCAAGCTCTCTTAATTTTCAATTACACTTCAGTAAGTGTGATGATTTTCAATGGCTACTGAATGTATTAAAAATCATATTCAGCTGTGGCTCTAGAGTTTTCCCGGCCTGGTTCAGGCATACCACATGTTAGCATACTTTCTGAGCTCAGAGTGTAATGTCTAGCTATCTCTTAGACTGCTATGTGTCTGGGGGAATTAACAAATTATTTAGTTTCATTTTAAACACAAAATCTCACTACAAAACAGACAATAAAATAATCATCCTAAAGTCTATAAACTTTTTTCTGACACTTTCTATTAATACCGGTATCACTTTCTCCCCTACCACACACCCAGAAAAATTAAATGTAAAGAGATATATTCATATAAATAACCGAGGATAATAAATAGACACACACTTATACACATGCATAGCCTAATATATATTCTTTTTAGGTGGATAATACCAACTTCCTCTTTGGTCAGTTAGTCATTTTCTGTTGGGATATACATTATAAGCATATGTAGGCTGCTGTAGCCATTCTTTAGTCATACATCCTAGATTTGGCAATATCTTACCATGGAGAACAATACACTTTTAGCGGGATGACGTGTATCTCAGGAAAGACAAAAACCCAAGAATAATTATCCATTGCTGTAATCTCTGAAAAACTGAAACATGCACTTAGCCAAACTAATTTATTCATTCTATAACAGAAAATATACCACCCTTCTTGCATACACCCAGCAATTCCAATTGGATTAGCAAACCCATTATTTCATTGGTTATCAAAAGTCTGTACACTTTGACATAGAATAAATCATTTTATTTTTTATGGGCAAATGAAAAGACAATGAAGTCAGTGTCTGACTTCATAAAATTTTAGATGAAGGCCAGTATGTGGAGAACAGTAAAATATTCAAGTTTTATAAAATACATTTCAAATTGGAAAGGTTTTTTTAAAATTCTAAATAATTTTACATGAAAAGGAAAAGAAAACCTATACTTTAATTCACCTTTAATTTTTAATAGCTGGAGAATTACTATAGAATAAATAAGGATTCAGCTTTTTCCCCTTCTATATAAACAGACCCTGGATTTAAATGAGATGTTCTAAAAGGACTGTACAAAATAAAGTGAGAAGAAAAGGAAAACAATGTTCTTCTTTTCCAAATAATGAAGAATGGCTTTGACACTCAGTGTTATTTTGAAAACAGTCTATATAACCTTTTGGGGCAAAGGGAATTCTCTAGAGTGGGGTTTTTTAATCCTTTCTTTTGCTGATGCTGTACATATTACATTCTGGGAAATTTCTTAAGTAGTTTTTGAACCAAAAATGGAAGGAAAAGAGAATAAATGTCCTTTATGGTCTTTTATCTAAAATGAAAAGAATGGAATTTAATTCAATTGCCATCTCCCCAGCCCTCTACTGGTATTTTTTTTTCAATGTTTTAACTGCTTCTGCAGTATAGTTTTTAAATCACGTAAGGAGAAAAAGTGCTGGTTTTATTAGTAATGTTATGTTTCATTATTTTGTATATCTGCATTTTAACAAACTTTAAAATAAAACAATTACAATTTTAGCTATTTAATTTATTTATTTAATTAATTTTTTTTTGGACTGACCTTTCAAAAGTCTACTTAGTATCACTTGCTAGTGAGATTATGTGTGTGAATGTTGTGTTTGCCCCTACCATTTTCCATATGCTCTGCCTCACCAACACTGCCATCCGGCGTAGTCCTTTCGTAGTTGTCCTCTGGGAGTGGAAGGGCACCCAGTCTTGGCCCTGATGAACTCTTACTGCTTGGTGTTTCTGACTCCTCCAGACCGCTGTCATAGCAACTCTGCAATGACCCTTGATGCGGGTCCTGAGGCTGACTCACAACAGAAAACGTCACTCTACGAAACGGCTGCAAGAGAAAAGATTCTGAATGTCACTGGAAAGTTCAGTCTTTGAACAACTGATTCGCAAAACGCGACTTAAGCAAACTAATATTTTCACATTTACCAATTAAACAATTTTGTCTAAATGAAAGCAAACGGCAAGTACAGTCCTTAAAAGGCCATTGGACAGAGTGTCTCTAGATTTTGACTGGGACAGATGGTCCAGGACCTTCATGCAGTTTTGCATAGCCTCCTTCCAAATGGCTGCATGAACCAAGAAAGCTGGTTTATAATTATATATAAATTCTGTACAGTTTCTCTTTCACTCAATAGTAATAATTTGAATGGAGTTTATATCAGACTGCATAAAGGTACTTGACAGCGTGTGTGTGTGTGTAAGACTGTGTGGGTGGGCATAAATGCTCACCTGTAAACTATATTGTGGATATTAGCAGCACCCCCTTAAGCCTTCCATAAAATAACTTCCTATGGTTTTGAAAGCTGGTTGACATGAGAAAGGAGAAAAAAAAAGAAAGGAGAGGAGGAAGGGGGAGGGAAGGGTTCAGTCTTTTAGCTCCTTTGCCATAAAATTCAGTGCCTGGAGACAGGGTGTGTTGCCAGCTGACTTAATAAAGCCTTTAAAGTACTGCGAGCACAGCTGACACCACATGTTTCCACTGGGACTGTACAAACATAGATTGTTGGAGATTTGTATTCATTCAAAATGACAGATATTGCTGTTGCTCTGGAAGCCTACATGCTGAACCCTGGCACCCGTGAGCATCCCAGGAAAAGGGAGAGTCGATCCTTCACATTTCAGAGGACACTGAGGGCAAGCGGGATTTTCAGTGAGAAGCCAGGGGATTTGCCTATGATTTGAACTACACTCAGGCAGTAATGACATGTTTCAAATAGTTTAATGATACATTTGAAATAACTTGCTGTTCACAAGGCTCGAAAACCACAGAGAAATACCTGGTGTTCTAGAAAGCACCCTCCAAAACAAACGCCACTTGGTCCATTTTATAAGACACTATGCAGACTTTCCCACATTTAAAAATGTGAGGTCTGAGAGTGCTGCCCACCCTTGGACTCAGATGTGTTTCAAGCCCTATGTTAGGATGAGACGCACCTCTGGTCACTACAGGGTGGAAATGCATATGCAGACTAGAAGGGGGGAAGCAGCAACTACAACCACTTACACAAGCCCTGAAGAATAGAAACCCACGTTAAATAGAGGGGTGGAGGGAGTTTTGGTTAGAATTATTACAAGTATTTTTTTTTGAGGCTACAAAGTTTTGAAGATATAAAGATATTCAGTGCTGATAATAAATCGGTCGGACTACAAATGGAACACTAAGTCTTCCTGGCACAAGTAGATCAAAAAGTTTATAAATGTGAGTGTTGCTAGAAATACAAGAAAATTCTAAGGGAAGAGTCATGGTGTTCTCACGGTGAGTTTTTGACCTTTTAAAGTTTCTTTCTATTGTTCAGCTGCAAAGTGCTTTCATACCAATTTAATTTAGAGCTTCACATCATATCCAATTCAAGGAGAAGAGAGGAGCAAAATAAAAGAATGGAGGGCACAAATAATGAACATTAAAAAAGCACATTAAAATAGAGTTGCTGCTCTTTTCATTAATGTGGAAATAGTAGAAAGCATAGAGGAGGATTAGAATTGCTATATTAAGGCGCTATATCTACAATATACAGTTTGAATATCTTTTCCCAGTAGATGCTCAGTAAGATCTTTCCCTTGCAGAAGTAATCAGAAGGAATCCCTTTGTTGAACTGCACAGGAATTCTAGAAGTTTTCCTACTGTTTCTGAATCGTGCAGGAAGGATAAAGTCCTTTTGCATAGTCTGTCCTGCAAAATGTCTGCTTTATTTGTATTGTATTTTCATATTTCAATAATAGCTTGTGTGTTGTGTTATTTTTAATTTACACATGTTCATTCCCTCAGAGAAATAAGTAAATAAATGTAAAGAAACATAAAGTGTCTTATGAGCAGTCAATTTTCCTTTGTCTTTTTTTTTTAACTTATGGAAGCAGTGATTTCCCTTCATGTGCTTTCCACAGATGGACTTCTAAGTATATACAAAGATGTCAAACAAAGACAATATTTCATATCTTGTAAACAGGCTCTGTTGCTTCTTCCAATATGACTATTCTCAGATCACTTAAGAATACTTGCAAGTAGAAGTTAAGGTTTTACTAGTCCAGGAAAGTTTATTATTCTCATTACGCTGACCAAACTCACAGGATCTTTCCACTGTCTTGACACTGAAGGTACATTTATTTCTTCATACTATTACCACGTCAGGTGACAAGCTGCCATTCCTGCTAATATTAGGAATGAGATATTCTCGTTTGGAAAACATGGATTCACTACTTACTAAGCATGCCAAAGTTGCCAGTATACAATCTAAATTGTACTTCTTCCCGAATTGTACTTTCCCGAATAATTGTATTATTCGGGAAACAGCTCAGGGATCTAGGAACAGCCTAAGGATCTAAGAAAAGAATTTCTCTCCACTCATGCTTAACTCATTGGAGCAATGCTCAGATGGATCCTAAGATCAAGTTTTGCCTCCTATAAGTATTACTGTTGACAGAACTTTCTAGCGTGCCCACCTGTCTTTCCTGAAGACTTCTACTCTAGATGCATGAGTTGTCCCACCACAGCTCAGTAATTCAAACAATGTCATATTTCAGAGGCCACACAAAGAACTACCATTCCTCTTGCTTTTTTCCCAGGCTGGGTACATTTCTGTACATATGACATCCTTGAGGTGGACCCTCTTTCACTTGGTTTTATTTTCACTGAATTTCACTGAATTTTTAGAGTTGGAAGGGACCATAGAGATCATCTAGTCCAACTCCCCTGCTGAA
>JAOXNO010000033.1:62139226-62180155 GCA_028565335.1 Limnodromus scolopaceus | reverse complement strand
GCACCCTCACTGTAAAGAAGTTTTTTCTCATATTTGAGTGGAACCTCCTGTGTTCCAACTTATGCCCGTTGCCCCTCATCCTCTCACTGGCAACCCCTGGAAAGAGTCTGGCTCCCTCCTCCTTCAAAGCACCCTTTAGATACTTATAGGCATTGATAAGGTCTCCCCTCACCTTATTATTTTAGTGGTCTCTCCTGTACTAACCACCTTGCTCCATTTGCTGTCCAGCCCTGTCCACCACTTCCTTACTTGACTGTAGGTTGTAATTTCCCTCCACAACCATTCCTAGTTTAAAGTTCTCACCAGGATGCCCAGCCTGGTGGCAACTACGCTGTTGCCAGCTTTGTCAGGTGAATCCTGTCTCTCCCCATATGTCCTCAAGCCTCCAAAAGGGGGTCCACTGGTCTAAAAGCAAAATCCCTGTCCCACAGGAGCTACCTGCTCTGTCCCGAGCCTTTGACTGTCAGGACTGAGGAGACTCTATGAAGTCCCACATCCTTTCTGATATGTAAAAAATACCATATACTTTAGACAGTATAATCTGCATAAACATAGGAATAGTCATAACAGAACTATCAGTCATAAAATACACTGAGTTTTTATATACTTTGAAAATTGAGGCTAGACTAATTATGGTACCTTTTTTTACACCCAGAAAAACCTATGACATCTTCGAGATAAAGTTGATGAAAACCCAAAAGTATGAGATTGTTATAAGACGCCTCTGGAAAAAACTGTATATGTGTATGCATGTTATTGTTTATGCAACTCATAGTAGTCAATTAATCATTACTAAAAAGAACATTTAAGTTAAATAAAATTTAATCCCTATCAAGAAAGTTATAAGCACCAGAATGTTGATACATAATAAATGCTATTTATATATCAGTTGCTATGAATGCAAAAATCCTCCTCCATAAGCAAGAACTTTCTTCATGTACTCTGATCTTCATTTAAAGCCCAATCTGAAAATAATATTTGAGGCTTGAAAGAAAACTGCATGTTGAGACAAAGAGGAGGGGTGGAGGATAAATATCAGGATTAATATTTCCAAAAAAGTTGTTGGTGAAATCCTGGTTATCTCATACTTTTATTGCATTGCCAAAAATAAGGATATAAGCTGCACTTTAACAAGGAGTTGTTAATGAACATCCTTGATTTTGTGTTTCCATTGATAAAATTACATCAGTAACATCTCACAGCAAAATGGACATGAGAAATTTCCAAGTGCTGACAAAATAAGGCACATTCCCATGAAGGGAGAGGAGAGGCTTATGTTTAGCTTTATTGATTTTCAGTGCACAACATTAATACAGCTCCATCTGCCAGCAATGTGAATCAACACGGTAGAGCTGCTTTTACCCAAATAAACCCACTTGCTGTTTAATTTGTCCTTCCCAAAGCCTTTACTGATCCCTTAGTAGGGATAGTCCTTACTGGATTCACATTTAGTAAGAATGCAGTACGTCTGATAATCGTCTCCCCCTGAAAACTGATATATTTTCTGATAACAGCATATGGAATTATTCCTAATTATATCTGATCATGGAGAGAAATCAGATCACAGAAAAAAAACACACCTTTGCATTAATCATCATGGCAAATCACAATTTCTTCCTTGTTTCAACTGTATTTCCTAAAGCAGCTATTTTCTTTTCCCCTCACCAACAGAAGAAATATCACTGCAATGTGAAAGACATATAATTCTTGCAGCCTGTCTTAATTGAGCTATATTAACTTATTCTACTGTGTTTATTAGTGTTTCTACAGTTTTCTACAGTGTTTATCTTAGCCTGTATTGATTAACTCTTTCCTATCGAAGCTAGAAAGTAAAAGCATCTTATACTTTCAATTCATGAAGAACCCTAATTTCAGAGCTTGGCATTAGGGACAGACTGTGGATGGAGCTGGTGAAAATCAATATATCCATACAGCTGCACGAGGCTTAATTGTGACACCTTTTTGCCATTATGAGAGGGATTTTCCTTTTATTTCTTAAAATTTCTAGCTTTGCATTGTATTTCCTGATACTTCACCTTGTTTATGGATTATATTCTTTCATGGTTTCTGTATAGTAATTGCTATCAACGTTGTAAATACTGTTGGTTCCAATCCTGGTGCATTTGGACTATAGTGGTGGGGTGGAAGAGTGAATTCTTTTTATGTTTTATTGAGAGCTAGGGTTGCAACCATCAATTCTTTCTCAGCCAGCTACCTTGCAATTGATTCTGGATACAAAGTGGATGCACTAAAATGTAACAAGGAAGAGTTGGCAATTTTCTCTCTTAATTACTTAGCACTTGGATAAAAATAGTAAGATTTTATCAGGCCTTCCTGCTGTCACAACACCTACATCTCAAAAGAATCCCGATTTTGAAAACATTTTGAACAACTGTAAAATGCAATCCAAGAAGCAACTTCGTATGTCGAGAAGTATAAAAAATTAACCCAAATTGAGTAGTAAGTTAAGCAAGCTATATTTTTAAAATTTTTTTCTGCTAATTCATTCAGCATTAACTTGGTCATTATCCAAAACCCTGCAAGATCAGGAACTAAGGTTCTTGTTTTTCCCTAACTCTCAAATTGAATGATGTCCCACTTTAACAATGTGTGGTATCTTGGGCTACTCATGAAGATTTAAGTTGGCCAAAAAGCCAACTCTGGAGATGACCTAGTCCAACCCTCCTGCTTGAAGTAGGGTCACCTAGAGCACTTTTCCCAGGCCTATAGTCAGTCGGGCTTTCAATATCTTCAAGAATGAAGGCTCCACAGCCTCTCTGAGCAACCTGTTTCCCTGCTCTGCCACTCCCATAGTAAAGAAGGGTTTTTTTATGTTTGAATGGAATTTCTGTATTTCAGTTTGCACCAAGGCATACAAAGGCCTGGTGATGAGTCAGTCCTAAATAATATTTTAATTTCTGTTAGCTTCTGAAAGTCAATCAATGTCAAGCTGCTGGTAAGACTAACACAGTGACTGAAATACATATAGGGTAGATCTGAAAAACAGGCAGAAGAGACACATGAACTCGTCACATAAATTCAAAGTGTTTCTTTAGCACTTGATTTTTGATAAAACATGTCATTATCCTTTTCTTTCTATTCATTCTTAATTACTGGAAGCTTGTTGGAAGACAAACAAAATATTAATGAACAATTGCTATTCTGCATGAATAGTTTCAACCCACACAACTCTTTCCCCCATTCAAATCACATATTTCTACTGTTATAAATTTTTATCTTTGTGGTTAACACAAAATTGGCAGGAAATTAAATTAAACAGGCATTATTTTTCAATGAGAAAACTGAAACACCTGAGACAAGTATTACAACAGGAGAGGAAAAGAGGAGAAACAGACTGATATAAATAATCAACTTTTTCTTTTAAATTTAACAAAAAGTGGTAACAATTGGAATTTTAAACAGGAGTTGAATAAAATAAAAAAATATTCTGATATTACAGCTCTGTACCAGACATCACCTGTGATGAACTGTGATTACCAGTTCATACCTGATAAGAATTCTACACACAAGAAAAAGACTCTCCACCATTACTGCCATTATTTTGGTAGTATTTTTATTAATTTTAGTTGCAGTAGTTATATCCTGGTCATGAACCAGAAGCGTATTTTGTTTGTGCTGTAAGAATATGAAATACAAATCCATTAATATCTATTTGCTTAAGCCCAAGGCTACATGTTAAGATTTGATAGTCAGGGATAATATTTCATAATTCATTTTACATTATGTGCATCTTTACTGTAACATTCAAACATATATTTTTCCTTTTAAGCTCAGTGCTTTTCCCAAATATCCTCTCTTGCCTGTTATCTAAATTTGCCTTTCTGAAACACAGCTTCTGAGCAGACCAAAATCCTTGTCATTCACCTAGTGATGTTCATTAAGTAGATTCCTAATAAGTCTCATCTTTGTTACAAGTAAACAAATAAAAGGCATGCCTATTATTTCCGTGAGTATCATCAGAGAAGACACCAATAATATGAAGAACATCCCTTTCTCAAAGATACAATATTCTTTTGTGATAGAATTCTCATATCAAAATATAACACACAAGTTCATTTAGAAAAATTAGAAAAGATCTGCAAGGCTTTTAAATGAAGCCAATATTCGTAGCATTTCACAAGAGTTCTTCTTGGTAGCTATTGAAAAATGAGCATAAAGAAACGAAGAATAAATGAGAATCTGTTGCAGAGACGGTCAAAATAATTCTATTATACTCTTTTGCCTGCTCATAAAAATATACTTTTGTTATCACTTCAGTATCCCATTGTTTGAGAATTATAAGAACCAAGCATCTACGACCCTGAAGTGCTCTTATTTTTCTACTACAAGAAAGAAAAGGGTGAAATAGCACTTTGTCTTCCCAAGAACAATTATTACATGAAATAAGATTTTTATCTTACTTCCGTCTGTTTTCCTTAAAAAATTCTTGTCCTAAATCATTCGTGTAGATTAAACACAACTGCAGTGAATCTAGTATTTTTTTCCTGAACTCATTGCAGTAGATTCCAGTATTTTAATCCAACTCTTTCTAACAATTTTCATTAAAATCTTCTGAATACTTTTTTGTTTGACCAAATTCTATTACTAAGACACTGGAACACTATTCATTCAGCTAAGTGTCATTCCAGTATCTTATACTCCTCCCTACTTACACCTTTACAATGGCTAATGTTCTTCACTTTCAAACTTCTCTGTGATCAGATCTTTCTCCTTTTTTTTTTTTTTTTTGAAATATTCAGCAAGTCTGTCTTTCCTGATGGAGTT
Source organism: Limnodromus scolopaceus (assembly GCA_028565335.1). Taxonomy (NCBI): domain Eukaryota; kingdom Metazoa; phylum Chordata; class Aves; order Charadriiformes; family Scolopacidae; genus Limnodromus; species Limnodromus scolopaceus. The sequence goes on along the minus strand of JAOXNO010000033.1, from coordinate 62,175,370 downwards.
TGATTTGGTTTCATTTCCTCCTGTTTTTCAGCAGAGCATTTGCTGCCAAAAACTAGCCCAGGCATATTAGTTCACAGAGGCTGTTATGTCCATTAACTTCTGCCTTTCAGCATGAGAAATTTTTATCTTTGTGTATTTGCTACACTCTTTCATTAAAGTTTCTTATTATTCTCTGAAAACAAGCAAACAAACTCCTCATTTCCATCCTACTAGCTCAGTCACACAGATATTTGGGTTGAGAACCTCAGCAGCTTCTCTTGAATCTGGAACACTATTAAAATAATTTAATGTGTTGAAAGGAAAAAGAAGGTAATCCTTTACCCCAGTTATCAGGCACTAAAAAGCTCTAATATTGGAGGTATACATTTATAAGCCTATTTCCAAAGTCATTTACACAAAACTGCCCTTAGAGAAAGGATGAAACCAGAAAGACTGTCCACACATATTTTTCCTAGGCTATAGAATGATGATCCTCTAATTGTCTGTAGTCCAAGTGGGTCAAAATGCAATGTGGTAGAAACAATTAATCCAATTAAGCAATACTCATATACGTACATATATCACTTCAGGTTCTGGCACACCATTCTATTTCAGATATATATATATGTAAGTTTATATACATATATATGCATATTTTTAATATATATATACATATATATATAAAGAAAAATATTTTAGAACTACCGAATAATTTACATGATATAAACTGTCATATTCTATGCAGCATTTTGGGTGAATCTACATTAATATTTTAGTTTGCATAGCTTACGAGCTACAGAATTTATCTCCTTATCATCTCCAATTATTTTACTTTGCTATCCTTGGAAAAACTGTCTCAAAGCAAATATATCGGACTCTCTTTGGATCTAATTCAAATGCAGGATATGATCCAAAATCATGCCTAGATAGCTTGAAGTAGCAGGAGCTCAGTTCACAGGATCAGACTAGAGCTGGTCAACAGTAAATCTCTGCAAAATGCATATAGTATGAAAAATCAGCCTCAGCACCCACTGTTTCACCATACAGATTAATTCCTCTTGTGTCATTCTATTTGCTAATGTAGACATGGCCATTTATAAAAATTGCTTTCTTTGTGTTTTGTTTCCCTGCACAAAGAGAGGCTTGTGTCTGCAAAGGGATCTTTGCCAGAATGCCATTGAAATCACAGAGCCAGAGAGCTAAAGCATATATGAACCTTTCAAAACATCAAGCTTTAGTATTAACAAAGCACTAATGCACAAGAAGTAACGTCTTCTTCCAAGTAATGAAAAATATTCGTGCTGCTAATATTAGATGAAACATTTTGAATATATTGCTAATAGACCACAGTGTTCTGTATAGAACTCATTAGATAAACAGGGAAAAAATAAGCATCAATAAAGATTTGAATTATTAATACATACATTGCATCAAAGTAGAATTCTTTGGGTCTTAAGTCTCATCTTTTGATTGACTTTATCTACTGTCATTGGTAAAAAGGTTAATTATTAATACTATTGAGAGTATTTCCTTTTTAGTAACTTCACAAAAAAAAAAAAATCCACCAAAATAACACTAGACCAAGATGAACAGCAAAAATCACAGCATCAAACTTTAGGAGTATACAGCAATAACTCTTGGAAGAATAGGATCAATATCTAAATGTATATAAATACATACACCAGGCACTTCAAGACTAACAGGGCAGACATGCAAATACAGATATTCACACATTTTGTGACCAATTAGGAATACGGATTTTCATAATTGTCACCAAAACTGTATCAATGATGACATATTTTCAAAAATCTGCAGTTCAAATGTTTTCCAAAATTAGGTAATAGATTCAATATTTTATATTATTCTTATACATCACATAGTTCTCAATGTTTGCTTACTGTTCATTCATCTAAGTTGTTCAAATTATTCTCTAAACTTAAATGTCTTAAATATAAAGGCATAGTGATTTTTAAAGGGTTCATACTTTTTGTATAAATTGGACAATAAAAACTCAGGCATAAAAACTCAGTCAACTACGCTTCTCTACAGGAAGTGGAAGGACAGAACTATAGAAATATACCCCATGTAGGAAGATATTTAAAAGAATAGAAATATTCTTCACTAAACATTGAGGAATTTAAATTAGCTACGCAACTTTTAGATCACTCAAGTTAGATGAAACAACTGCTATTCTTGGAGAACACTGTGGCTACAGGAGTTATAGTAATAAACATGCCACGGGCTCAAAATACAAGTCCTTGAAAGGAAAAACAGCTAATTTTATTCAGAAATTAGATATTTGAAAGGTCACGATATATTTGATGGAAGGGGGGAGGGGGAAGAAGCATGAATGAACATAAAAGTATAATTTGTTCCATTATTTCATTTTAATCAGGGTTACATACATTTTCATTGTGATAAATAGATTGTTGGAAGAAATATATTTGAAAGAGGTAATTGAAGAGGAAACTGATAAAAAGGCAGTTACAGACAAAATAACAGATGAGCTCCATGTCCAGAACTATACTCCAAGCCTAATTATCTATACAGACACCTTGCACAATTAAAACTTGTGCCAAAGATGTGGGGGGGTTTGTTAATTTGCTTCTTTTTTCACTTTTCATACTGAAAACCCTTTAAAACTGTAACACTACTGTAAAATTAGAATATACTTTTTCTTCCATTATAGGAAAATATTTGAAGTGTAGCAGTCTGCAAAACAGTATAGAATTTGATGGGTATTATAAGCCACTAATTAAAAAGAGACACTTAGCTGATATTAAACTAATTGTTGCAAAAATATAGCAAATAAGCAAAAAAATATTAAAATAAAAAAATAGTTACATAAATTACAAACCTACTTATATGTATCTACTTATATGTAGATAATTTCCTGGTGTGGCACCTGCAACAGTATGCCCCTTCCTTTAGGTTAAAAGTTACTTTGTAATTGTCAGTGATGTCACTTGAAGCAAATTGCTTAAGTGTAGGAGCTGCTGATGAAATGTGAAACTATTACTTTGCACTTGACCCAAAATGTCAGTAATTATTTGAGAATGTAGTTAACATAGCAAAGGTGCTTTAAATGTTCAGCCTCTTAAGAAGTACTGGAATATTTATCTGTGGAATTGATTACAACCATCAACTTGTTATACAATTATTACTGAATGAGAAAACAGTGTAATGTCACAGAAAAACATGTTTGTTTGTGGTTTAATTTTTTTTTTTCTTCAAAAACCTAGTGGTGAAATTCTCTGAAAACAAATTTTAACTTGTGTTTTCTCATAAAAATAATCCTGGTGTGTGTTTGTCAATACACACTCCAGCCAATTAATATTAAAAGCATGACTTTTGAAGGAGGGAATGAGATGATCGCCTGGAAAACAGCAGTGGGGACTCTTCTTACTTCTTGGAAATGCCTACTTTTATTATCTTAGAACTTGGTTTCTGCATGTGCAGTTTCATTTTCAGTTTTGCATTCCAAATCAAAATCACTTTTTTCTCTCACTTCAAATTTGGACCCAAAAATGAAAAACATTAGTTAATCACTTAAAAAATTTCATTATGCATTTAACAAAATCATTAAATAGGTTATGTATCTGAAGAAAAATCAAATTATTGTGCATAGAATACTGTAAAATAGAACAGAAAAGCATGGGTTGTAATAAAAATAATCTCAAGGTGTTCATAGTTAAAAATTTATAGATCTATTTTCATTAGCAGAACCTTAGTATAGAGAGGGTTTAATAGTCAAGCTAGTTGAAACATTCTGGAACTGGTTAGCATCAGAAGAACCCCTTCTCAATTAAAAACATGGCTACACAAGTAACATTTAATCCCCAATTTAACAAAGTCGACGTATAAAACTTGAGGTATGATCGCCATCAATACGCCACCATACATTAAATATGGAAAAATCCTTTCTCCTTATGATGAATGGAGCATGTATTTCAGTGATGAGAGCTACAGATTGGTGCAAAGATTCCTTTTTAAAAGATTCAGGTCATTTGCTCCAGTCCCTTCCAAGATCTTTTCAGCACAGCTGAACTGTGGCCGATATTGATGGACATTTCTTCAGATTGAGATTGGGTTTTTTTTTTCTTGTGAGAAAGATGCATGAATTGTTGCTGTTAGGAACATGTATTTGCTACAGCTCATGTTCCTTTAGTCTCTTTAAGGCATTCTGGAAATAAGGTAGAAACAAAAATACTCTAGGCCTAATCAATGGCTGATTTTGATTGCACGAGAGATTTTGATTGCCAAGAGACAACAAAGGATTTATGATACATTTTGTTTTGTGGTTAATGAAGAGTGAGTTCGAATTACAATTCACAAAACCCTACATTTTTAGTAGTCACTGCCTAGTCATCCCTGTCAATCTCATGTTTACAGGTATTTTTGGATCATGAGAACGTTGTCAACATTGCCCATGAATACACTGTCTGAGACTAAACCAAGTCTGAAAAGAGTTCACAAACCAGAGTTCATGGTCTTTTATTTCACAGCCGTAGAGCAGATGGGTAACTTTCAAGGTCACGAGGAGAAAAAAACTGGCTGGATTTCCTGGAATGAGCCACAGGCCCACAGAAATGTACTGTGATTGGAAGATGATTAAAAGTAGTCTGCATTGTCTTTGCAGACAGCCAAATTCATTCTTATTACTCTAGTCTCTCAAATAGTCATCTAAGAATGTGTTTAACGCTGTGACTGTAATTCAGGACACTCACTCTGATGCTTGTTATCAGTTCCAAAGAAGTTTTAAATATTAAGATGTTATTAAAAAAATGTGCCAAGGTGAAATGAATCTTCATCCATTCTGCTGTTAAGAGGTGTCATATAGACAAGTTACTTTTTTCACTTGATAGCCTAACCACAGCTCTTTCTCCCCAATACCAAAGTATGGGAAGTACTAAAGCAAAAAGTGCTTTGGACCCTTCATGTAATTCTACTCCATTGTACAGTGTCATGTGGAACATAAAATGTAGGTTTTGGGATAATTAGGCATCACACAAGAAGAGTAACTCGATATTATTTGGTCAAAACTTAATTAAAATAAAGTATCAGATTTTTTTCATTCTAAAACGTAGCTTTTACAATATTGTCATTCAGAAAGAAATTCGAATCACATAATGAAAATATCATGCCATTTAGAAAAGAATCCCATAATGAAAATATCAAAATTCTCCACCAGAAATGCTCTCTAAATAGCATGGCCATTTTCCCCAGGGGTGGGCTGGCCTGCAGGTTCTGATGGACTGCACTCTTGGCCAGTTTCTCACAGGAGATGGTCATTCTTATGAATCACCGGGGAAAGCACAGCTCTTCAATTTCCTCTCTGCGTATAACAGAAACAGCCTTTTTGGCTCGGGAATCTGGGCTTAAGTCTCACCCTCGCTTTATATCTACATGGCAAATTGTGTTGCCGTGTGAAGTCAACCGAGCTGACTCTGAACGAATGGTGCTGGAAGGCTGTTTGTGAGCTTCTTAAGTGCTTTGCATCTCTATTCACACAACACCAATCTCTATTCACACACCACCATATAGATGAATGCGTGCAATCTCCACTTTGAACTTTGCAACTTTCGGGATTAATTTCACTATTTATTCCTCATTTACTTCATGTGAATGAGTAAGATTGCAGAGGTCAAATCCTCAGCTGATATAAATCAATGTACTCTTGTTGTCTGACTTTAGGCGTCTGTTCTTTCCCTAGTTATACCGAGATGTTTTGCTTTTTTGCAAACAAAACAACATAATGGGCAACAATATTGTCATGGCTGCAGACAGCCTTGGATCTTGATTGGAGGAGGCAGCACGCACTCCACAAAGCCAGCTGGCATTAGCAAGAACACTTTCTGGTCAATGCCCTCTAAAAATAAAAAAGTATCAATCTCACCAACAGCAGACCCATATTGCAAAGTCCAGAATTAAATGTAGCTTTCCCATTTGGCTGCTTTTATTGCTGCCACTATGCCATCTGGCCAACAAAATTATTTAGCACTGTATCAGCTTTATGTCTGTTACTTTCAAAGCACAAATATTTACATTTGAGGCTTGTCCAAAAATTCTCCTAGATAAGTGGTAGAAAAAGATGTTTCCTTTTCCAGTTCAGGACAAACAAAGCAGAAAGTCTGGACAGATGTAGGGGAAAGAAACTTTGAGCAGAACTTCCTTCCAAAAAAAATTCATTCAAGAACTTTAAAATGAAAAAGGAATTCAATACTTGGACTATTTTAAGGAAGATTTGAATGAATTGATCATAATTGACTTTATGTTGATAACATTGTTGATGTTGATGACATTGCTTTTTCAGATTGTTCCATATGATTACAGGTTATTGGATCAAAATAGATATAAAGCCATAGTCCATGTATACTTGAATATACAGCTCTTATGCAGAACTGTGAATGGAAGAACGTTTAGAGGTAGTTACACAAACAGGCTAATCCTTTTGTTTTTATTATTTCATGCCTTCAAAGATGAAGTTGTACCCTTTTTAAGCATGATGTAAAAGGTGATAGAAAATGCACACTTTTCTAATTGTTTAATAATTAAGTGGTGTTCACGTAATTATTTTTATTACGACACTCTCCAGATATAAGGAAGGAAGTTGAAAGGAACAGAAAAGGATGTTGGAAAGTCTGTATTTATCTCCTGGCTTAGCACAAATGTTATGGGTTTTTTTGGCAATGTCTTTCACCTGTCTTTAGATCCAAAACAAGGATTACCCTTTACCATCCTATAATGGTTACCCTGACCTTAAAGTAGACTTTGTAAGTTTATGGTAGAAGCCGTTGGGAGCACAGATGGGAAAAACCGCACAAAGTTAATAGTATTTCAAATAACTGAACTTATTGTTGGGGGACACAACAACCCTAAGAATCCAGAACACAGAGGATACTGCTGATTTCCATACTTATTTTCTATGTATCTTCTTGGAAACTGGAACAAAAACATATGTAAATTTCTGGCCAGCAACACTACTATAAATATGCAGACATATCACTGACATAATCTTTCCAATACTGCATATCATTATGCAAATTATCTTTCAATTGTTTCCAAAGTATAAGCCTCTGCAAATAAACACAGCAAAAAATAACTGAGGGTGAGGGAAACATCACTGGGACATCACAAACATTGACTGTGTCCAACCTTCAAGAGCGTATTCTGAGACTACTCTGTCTCAGTAGAATTTGTAATGGATATATGGGCTTTCAACAAAGCTCAACTTCACTGAACTGTGAAAATAGCTAGAACTGGAGTCTCTGTAGCTGCACAATTATGTTAATATTTCAAATTCTAATTTTAAGATCAAGCCTGAGTTCACAGATATTCTTTGGCGCTGTCCTTTGACTTCATCATCTAAATTCCGCCTGATAAGCCTCTAACAACATGGCACAAGTAGACATTTTATGACACATGTACACATATGTTTTGCTAATTCCATTTTTGCCTCCCACAAGTTTTCATTTCAATAAGAAAAAAGTATCTTTTCAGATAAATACATATTTTTTTCTTTTCCTTATTTTTCTTCCCCCTACTCATCATAAGTGGAAAAACCCTACATGTTCTATAAGGTACCAGAACTATTATACTTTCAGTGATCCCTGCACACAACCCACATGCAACAGATCAAGGGCACTGAGATTTTCTAAACAGAAAAGCCCTCCCTACTGAATCCTAGAGAGACAATCACTCACACAACTTTATTTAAAATATACACATATAAACTTTAAGAAATTTAATAAATCTGCACACAGCCCCCGGGCATGAGACTGTTTACAAAAGAATTATTTGTGCAATTCCTTTTTTCACATTCACTGTTCTTGTTCTTCCCATCTTTTTTTCTTTCTATGACACCTTCCGTGTATGTCTGACACACTGGTCTTTGGGTCAGCTGGTAGGACAGTGCTAGAGGTTACAAAAGCCATAATCCAGCTGGTGCTCCACTCCCTATTGACAGATGGACATATCTGTCAGAGAGAATCGAAGATTGGTTTGTAGCTTAATATCAAGGACAAAAACATGAAAAGGCTGAGTTCCTTTAGCTTTTATTTGGTTTTGTTACCTCAGGTCTATGCTGTAAATAATCATAGAATCACAGAATGGTTGAGGTGGGAAAGGACCTCTGGAGGTCACCTTGTCCAATCCTCTTGCTCAAGCAGGGTCACCCAGAGCCGGTTTTCCAGGACCATGTCCAGACAGGTCCTGAATACCTCTAAGGATGGAGGCTCCACAACCTCTCTGGGCAACCTGTGTCAGTGCTCAGTCACCCTCACAGTGAGTGTTTCCTGAGGTTCAGAAAGAACCTCCTGTCTTTCTGTTTGTGCCTGTTGCCTTTTGTCCTGTCAAGTATCCTACTATGCTGGAATGCAACAGTGATCCTTCCCCTCTACTCAGCACTGGTGAGGCCACATTTGGAGTGCTGTGTCCAGTTCCAGGCTCCTCAGTACAAGTAATATGAAAAACAAAAGCATAAAAAGATAAGAACAGCAAGAAAAGAGTAAGTTGGATGTCTGACTACCCTTAAATATATTTCTTGCCAAATAGTGTTTTGTTGATAAAACAACTTGTGGACTGTGTATTTTGGACTGAAGCAAATCTCTTATGAGATTTATCAGAAAATACTAAACAATATTAAACACGCAACACTGACTTAAAAAATGCTTAATATGAACAAGCTCAGACATTTCCTAAGAGTAATGCAATGATACATATGTTTCTACTTGAGAAGCTCAGAGTTCTTCAGAAATACAAATTCTTTTAACTATATAACATTATTTATAAATAATTACAGATCACTTCATCAAGGAATAAACGCAGTCTGAGAAAACTAAAGTGATTTCCCCAGCGATAGGGTTCACATTTTTCTCTGCAGAAAATCTGGGTGCATTTGACCTATTGCATATAGGTGGTCTTCACGAGTCATTGAGGTATGATAAGACTCACATTTAATGGACATATGGAACTTTTTCATGTGTGAAGAATAACCTAATGATTCTTACTAGTACAGAATAATTCAATTGACTATATGCGCGATACGCAATGTTTAATGTTGATCTACCCAGTAAGCCAAGATGCTAGGTAGCTAGGTTAAAGCCATTGCTGATCAAACAGATAAATTATTCTTTTTTCCCCGCGCATTTCACACTTCAGATCAAATAAGAAGTCAGTAACATAGGAGAGAACTTTCAGGAACCTTAATGTCCTTGCTTTGATTACTGTTATTCAATATATGTTTATAAGGTCACATGATATCTGAATATAATTCACATAAGGAAAATCATACTGGACTCTCTTAAAATTATACTACTCCATCTTTATCTTATTTACCATGCACATTTAACTGAAAAACAGATTCAGAGGGATAACCAGCCATGATACCCATTGGCAAGTGAATTACAATACCAAAAGGGTACCAATCGATTGCTAAAAACATGACTCCCATGGCATCTATGAATTTATCTCCGGAAATAATAAAAAAACAGGTATTGCTGATTTCGAAGTTCATGGCAGTACTGCAGGAAAATTATTTCTAATATAATGCTTAGGCTTTACAATTAATAAAAAAACCCTCAAAATTAACCTGTATTCCCTGCAAACCGCAGAGAATACATATAATCCAAAATACAAAGATGAGAAACCCCATTCTGCGACTAAACACAAGAAGTGATGTTCTATCCCAGCTGGTGCCCAAGGGAGGGCTCTCATAGGTAGCCCAGAACCATTAATTTCAATAGTTTAGATAAAATGTAATGAACAAATGGAAAAAACCCTAAGGAATTCTAATCTGAAGGAGCAGTAGTGAAAAATCAAGTCTTAATGACACTTAAGGAGTTTTTGACACTATTGCTTCCTATGGATTTTAGACAGAAAGAGAAGTAGCAAGTTCCTAAGACAGTCAACTGGTTAAACAGATTTATGGATTCTGGATGGATGGCATAGTGAGGATGGAATGTAGCTTGGAAAATTATAAATCTGTCTGAAGCCTCTAGGAGTGTTCAAGCAGAACACTGAAGCAAAGACCCATGTGTTAATGGTTCTGTTTATACCAACTGCATTATTGGGCTTGCTAATGGATCTTTAATACATATGTCAAATTCAAGACATTTATGCAGTGTTGCCAATGACATGATAAATGGAGATATTTCAATGTGTAAGTAGTTGATCCTACATAGAGCAGTTATGCAATGCATTTTGTAATACTTAAGATTTCTTTTGTACACATGTTATTTCTAAGTTATCAGAAACGGAGGAACATGCAGCTCAGAACATTGTTCTAAATTTTAATTGTTAACTAAGACTAATGAACTCTATAGCTATTTTACTGGTTTATGTTAATCTCCATTTTGGGTGCTCCTAAACTGATACTTCACAATCAAACCCAGATTTCCGACTTATTTCTACCTCATAGAAAGAACATTTGACAAGGAAGTAGCAGATTCATTCACTTGCAGAGTAAGAAAGTACTGTGGTGACAGAAAATTGGTGTTATGGGCACAAACGTTCACAACACAGATGGCCAAGTTTGCTGTCAACGTACTGAAAAATGCCACATGACATCCAATCAGAGCAAAAAAGATTTGTAGGAACTAAGCTCAGAAAACACGTTATCATTCCAATGCTTTTCATAGTCCTGGAATGCAGACTCATAGGTCACTTGTATAACTTCCAGATATTTTGTCAACTCTTTGTCATTGTTACCTGTTTACTCAGCAATAACAGAGTCACGGATAGTTTCCTCTTAAAGTTTATGTCCAACATTTTTACTGCCCAGTGCTTCAGCATAAAGACAACTCTTGGACATAGCTCTCTTGCAGTAAAGAATTACCTGCACTTTAAAGATATCAAGACATTTGTCAATACCTCACTTTTCTGAACAACAAATTATAATTTTAGAGTGGGCTATGACATTGCAATTTACAAGAAATTCAGAATATGAATGTGTACCAGTAAGTTCTGTTTGTTATCTGTAAGTAATCATATCAAGGAAGCAAAAGCACAAGATGTATGAATCTTCAGAGTAGCAGCAGATGTTTTAATTCATTTTAATTCATATGCCATAACCAGGGTATCACAGTGCATTGCTCTCTCCAGCCCAGCTGATAAATAGTCAAGCTTTAGCTCTGACTGTGGTCCTTCACAGATGGTCAATACCATCTCTTTTCCTGTTCGCTTAGTGGCATCATTAGTCAAGATAAATATAAAAAATTATCCCTTTGTGATCCTAGATTAAGATCGTTGACAGAAATGGGAAAGAGAGACAGTTTCAGAGAGGGATTCTGGTATTCAGTGCAATTTAAATCAGAGGGTGAGTTCACAGAAGTTATGATGGTGTTACAAGGGCATGAGTGAGGTCAAAATCAGTCTTCTAAATTGCAAAGAATCTCTACTTTATTCAATCTCCCAGATCTACAAGGAACAGGCTTCTTAAATTGTTCTGTTCTGTGTAAACATGGCAACGCTAGACTGAAAGGGTAGTTACAAGAACTCTTTTTTTTTTCTTTAAGCATCTCTCAGGAGCACCACAGTTGTACAACTAGTTCTTCCCAAAGGTATCAGAAAACAATCTAAATTGCAGAAGAGATGGGTCAGCTGCCACATGGATTCTCATGGACAGAGCAATGGCTAAAGGGGGCTGATTTTCTCTCTGGGCTGTAAATGAGAAGCACATTGTAACCAACAGTGATTTTGACTCACACCTCACAAGAGATTAAATATGAGTTTATATCTGGGAGCTACAAAGACTTTGAACCGCAGAGGGGTATTAGAATTGAGATGTCTTAATAGAGGTCATACTCAGCCTAACTAATAATTAATAATTAAATTTTAATAATTAATAATACAATTTTTACTTACTTGTTTACACAGAAATAAGTTAGTATCAAAAAGAAACTTGTTCTGTCTGCCGGCCTGCGTGTGTTCAGGCCTCTCTGGCTGTTTTTCAAGCAGAGGGATTTATTGGGGTTTGACAGATATACCAGTAGCTCTGCCTCTCAGCCTAACTATAACTACAAATGATGTTTTAAAAAAGGGAGAAAAAAAATACCCCAAATGAGCAACTGAATTTTAAATTCCTGAAATACATTTGCAGTAAGAACGCTGGTACGTTACTTGCTCTTTCCAGATCGCTCTCTCTTCACTCCATTGTAAATTGGAAGTAAACCCTTGGCAGCAATATGCCTTGAGTCTGCACTAACCTATTCTCCAATGTTCGAGACAGAAATAGGAACACTTAAATTTGAAGTGAGCAAGCAGAGTAACAGGTATCTCCTGGGGATGATGGGTCTCTAGTAAGTGAGCAAGCCAGTGCCTCCTAGGGGTTTGAGGGGCATGGTTAATTATTAACCTCAGCTACTGCAATTCTCTGCTATTTAGAATCCGTGCTTTAAAATGCACGAGGTCAGAAAACATCTGTATGTAGGTGGGTGTCTGAGTGGGCTCCCAAGGGGAGGGGAAGACAAACAGTGCTGAGAAATACACACATTTACTGAGGTACTCAGTGCTGGTCCTTAAGAAAAACTACTTTACCTTCAAAGATAAGTAGGACTGGAGGAGATGCATTTTAAAAATATTTAATGGAAAGAGCAGTCAATCATTTTTCTCCAGAAATTATCTTTTTTTGTTGTTGTTTTTTGAGAAGAGTGAGTAAGAACAGCACTAAGTTATTTGTTTTTATCTGCTGCAATTTTGCAGGAGTTTTCCTGTGGGTTGGGGTTTTTTTTTCATACTCGGTTCTATTTCATTCTTCATGCACATTTTATGGCAACATTGATTTCTTGTACTATTCTGTGGAGAAATTAACATGCACATTCTTTCCCAGAGCTGCAATAGGACATTTGTGGGTAAAGCAGCATAAAAAATGTAAGTGAAAGAGTAGCAAGCAGGGCTGCACACAGGAGGGAAAGAGAAGAGCAAGAGAGAGTCCTGGCATCCTTAGAGCTATGGGTCTCAAACAAGCCCAGAAGGCCTGCAAAAAAACCTGAAAATCTTTTATAAAGTTGAATTATAGAAGTAATTAATTCTTTAGAATTCATTAGAAACATTAAAAGGACAAATTACAAACCTAGAAGAAGCTAAAATAAATATTTTGCAAATGTGTCTGACACCGAAGTATTGCTTCTAGTCTCACTGTCTTATTTCAGTGTAATAACGCAAGATCTCCGTTACATCCATATTGACCCAATCCTAACTCTAGTGGAGATTTGCATTGATTTGCATACCATGTTTTCCTTTCAGAATAAATTTTCCATGGAAAACTCTGCCATGTTTTGTTTCAGATCAATTAAAGCATGCTGTTTGAATAAATCAACTGGCTTGGATAATTCTCATTTTACTTATAATATTAAAATGAAAAAATCTATTTCAATAGTGGCAATAATAATAAATCTTTTGTTTCCCTGAAAAAAATGTAAATATTAGCACACTTCTGCAAGCTATCTTAAACTTGACAAATGACATTTCTAACAGAAAAAAATGTTCCATGGGGAATTTCTGGAAACACCCCACTTGATGTAAGTTCTTTTTCATGCTACAGGTATGTTACCTGGCCACTGGAAGTAATTTTATTTTGTTTATTATGACAGAAGAATCCATCAGAGCCACCCATATACCTTGTACTTCCACACAGTCTTGCAGGAAAACACAACTAGTGGGCAGGTGAGAAGAGGAACACTGTCCATAGCCACCTCTATCTAAAGACATCCATTACTCACTCATTCAAAGACCACAGCAACTGAGGATTCATAGCAGGATTAATAGTGTGATTCATACTGACAGCATGTGGTATCATGGAAACAACTGTTAACTATAAAGCAAATTATTCTGCATTTTAAATGCATGTCAGATTGAGTATTTCAGTTGAACGCTGTAGGTAAGCAGAAACGCGTACCCATTTGGGATGGTATTGGTATTTGTTAAGGGCTACTGAATTATATTGGCAAATGCCTGACATAGGCAGTTGCGGTCATCTGGTGAAGCAAGCCAGATATATGAGAGATATGTACCAGCTAGCTGGTAACCCAAAAACGTTGTCATTCTTTGATATGAAATAGTTAGACAATTTTGTATATCAAGCTTCAGAAAGGATAAGATTGTGCAAAATCATAATGGCTAAGTCCTCTGCATAAAATAAAGCATAGACCTGGACTTTTGTGATTAATTTTCTTTTTTCCTGATGTCATGTGAATGTTTAGCAAAAAAAACCAAAAAACAAGAAACAAAAACCAAAGAATAATAAAGGACCCATAAACAGATTATTTCAAATGGAAGTGTAAGATCAGAAGTTGGTCTTTGAAGCAAATTTCACTGGTCATTATGCCCATGAAGACTATGTTTTTTCTTTCTCTAAACCTTGATGATTACGTCAAAACCAGAAGAAACATCAAGAGTACACGATCTTAGTCTCCTGTGGAAATAAAACATCCAGACACATTTCATGCCTCCTTAGAATAAAGGATTTGAAATCCAGAGTTACTCCTGAAAAACAAGCAGACAAACAAACTCCATTTCCATGACTGAGATGATCATTTGTGGTTGGATACATGCCTTCCTACAGAAATTTCTAGAGTGCTATTTATTCTTCAGGAGGGGATGAAGAATATCAGTATTATCTAACTGCAGTGACATCAGTTCTAGAAACCGTAGATTGCATTCCAATAGGAAACACAATTTTTCAATGCGCTGCACTAGCCCAAAATAACAGTGGGGTTTTTTGGATGACATTATTATTGTTACCATTGGTTAAGGGCCTCAAGTTCTATGTCAATGATCTTAATACTACTGAGGAAGTTTGGTCTTCCCCTGCGTAGCACAGAGAATAAAAATACAAAGAAGATAAATACAGTAAGTATCCTCTATAGGATCAATAGGGATAAAGTGACATGTTGAGTGCACTCCACTGTAATTCGGGCCAGTCAGCTATTGTGATTTATTCTCATGCTGACTCTGTGCTTCAGAGCGAAATACTGAAATCCCTCCCACCCCTCTAGTTCTTGCCAAATCCCATTAGGAAACATATAGTAATTAAGGTTAAATAACACTGTGTTATCCAACTCTGCCCAGAAGTTACTCTGGAATGTCTCTGAAGTCAACTAGAAAGGAAACCTCTCAGTCCAGAGCCAGGAAAGATGCTTAATATCTGGGAGGAGCAAGAGTTGGGCTGATCCCTGCAGGAAAGTGAACCAGGAGCCCATGGTAGCTATGAGACAGGTGAGGCAATGGCTGCACTAAGAGGGAGCCACCCTATTGCAACTCAGCTGGGCAAGCAGAGCACGGTGGTGACACCACCAGATCCTATCAACAGCCTATCGTCAGGCTAAAGCAAGGGAATTAGGCAGATTCAAGGTCATCCCAGGAAATCCAAACAACAGTTCAGGAACAGCCAGGTCTGAGCTGAAACAGAGATCCTGGGCCTGTAGGTTTTTCTCAGATCAATTAAAACATGCTGTTCTAGTGCCTAGGATTTAGTGTTACTGATGACTTTACCCCTCCCATTGCATACAGCCTGTTTTTTCACAGGTGTGATGTGAAACAACAATCCCCTGTGAAAATTTTGAAACATTTTTCTTTAAACTTTCATGTCCTCAGAAGAAAATAACTTTCAAGCTATAGATTACAAGAATCACAGAATCATAGAATGGTTAGAGTTGGAAGGGACCTTAAAGATCATCCAGTTCCAACTGCCCTGCCATGGGCAGGGACACCTCCCACTAGAGCAGGTTGCTCCAAGCCCCATCCAGCCTGGTCTTGAACACTTCCAGGGATCGGGCAGCCACAGCTTCTCTGGGCAACCTGTTCCAGTGTCTCACCACCCTAACAAGAAAGAATTTCTTCCTAATATCTCATCTAAATCTCCCCTCTTTCAGTTTAAAACCATTACCCCTCATCCTATTGCTCCACTCCCTGATGAAGAGTCCCTCCCCATCTCTTCTGTAGCCCCTTTAGGAACTGGAAGGCTGCTATAAGGTCTCCCTGAAGCTTTCTCTTCACCAGACTGAACAACCCTAACTCTCTCAGCCTGTCCTCATAGCAGAAGTGCTCCATCTCTCTGATCATCTTCGTGGCCCTCCTCTGGACCCGCTCCAACAGGTCTACGTCCTTCCTGTGCTGAGGACTCCAAAGCTGGATGCAGCACTCCAACTGGGGTCTCACCAGAGTAGAGGGGTAGAATCCCCTCCCTTGACCTGCTGGCCACAGATGATGTATCTTTCCCAAATATAAAGGCTCTAGCTACTAAGACACATTCAACCAATGCAAAAAAACCACCAAAACTCACTGTTATGTCTGCCACAATATTTCAGCTGAAATAGTCAGCAATGAAAGAATGACCACAAGGCAGAGGACAAGAGGTCTTCTGCTGGTTTGAAGTACAATGAAAAGCAGCAGACTGGGCACCCTTTAGCTTTACTCTGACCGGCATGGGCAGCAAGAGGTAACAGAGTGATGTCATGAGTGACGTCACGATAAAGACTCACAAGCATTATGCATAGCCCCAGTAAACACCACTATTTAAAAAAAAAAACCACTGTCTGCCACGAGTTGAATGTTTACTTATAATACGTTCTGCAGAGATATACGTAAAGAAGAGCAAGGTTTATGGGTGCTTTTTTTTCTTAACTACTTGTGGAGCAATTTCAGTTACAGTCTCCTCAGTATCTCAGCACCTGAATATGCAAATTTCAGGGTGTCTGAAAACATTTGCCTTTACCCTCTGACTCATCATGCACTTTAGGTGCTTGTTTATTAATCAACAATCACACACCCTGCTGCGTGTTACCATTTTTCAAGGAAGCAACAGAACCATTAGCGTTCAGTGTTTCTTGTTTTCTATCTCACATCCAAGTCAGAATTAACTAACACACCTGAGATTTAATTACACCAAGCCCCAGCCTACTTCACTCTTTCACACCGTTCGGCCTTTCCCTGCAGTTCTTGGTGCTCAGGGACAGCTCTGAAAGAATTTCGACCGGTACTCCAGCAATATTGCCTATATGTTCATATTCACATTTTTAAATTCAAAAGATCTCTGTGATTAAAGTTAATGTTGGGAAAAAAATAAAAATTAACATTAATGCTTAAAAAAGGCATTGATTTCAGATACATTTTTAAATTACACACACACGCTCACTTTCCACTATCATTGTAGAATGTAAATAACATTAAAACAAGATCAAAGCCTGATATCAGAAGTAATTAATAGTGCTTTTTTTCTCCTAATAATTAAATTTTGTGGATACAGTGCTGGCTTTATCCAGTCAGCTAGAACATTTTCTCTACTTACTCTAATGGAAACAAAAATTATGACGGCCCCATCAGGTACACTTGTCACCAATTTGCCTGATTTATAGACATAGATAATTGTTGGAACTACATAAATGCTCTCATTTTAAAGAGAAATCATCTTATCAAGTAGTATTTCACACTAAAATGAATGTTTGACTACAGCCATTCTGAAATCCAGTTGTATATTTGTTCTCATTTTGCTCATTTGCTCCCACTCCAATGTTAGTTATGGTCTTGTTGATCTTGTACCATTTGATATTGTCCCTCTGCACTTTAAGACAGCCTTAATTTCTAATAGCTCCCAATAAAACAGTCAGTAAAAGCAGTCCAAAATGATAATGAGAAAAAAAAAAAGAATAAAAAAGGAGTTATGATGAGGGAGTTTAGTGATATTTCAACATCATCAGTATTATATCTCTTGGGAATCTGCCTGTATCTTGATGGTTCATAAAATACCAGTAATTACAACAACCAGTGATCTATATATGCTATTTAGTATCTCTATCTGCATGTAACTGCTGTTACAGTGTGATGAACATGATTGAGAATAATCATTAGAAATATCAAATTCTAATTTGATTGTATTTTTTTTTTTTTGTATAATCCTGGTTGGTATGAAGAATTAAGAGAATCAGTTTTGCAAAACAGGAACTAAAAGGGAAGAATAAATATTGAGAAAAAACCAAACAAAAACCCAACCCACAAACACTCATATTAAGTTTTATGTTTACACTGAGCTAAAATTACATGTCATTGCTTTCAGATGCTGAATACGCGATTCATGTCTCTAACATTAATAACGCTGACATATTTTACTGATGACAATGGCTGTCAGACAGATGGCAACCCAGTGTAGACTTAACCTCATCAAATCTTTATACTTTTAAATGAAAGACTCAGACATTTCTTACTTCTGACCTATCAAGAGCAAATAATAAACTGCTTTCTCATTGTTTTAAGTAAAAAAAGGGTGGGATTAAGCTCTAAAAGACTCCTGTCTTTGCAGCTCACTTTGACATCTAACCAAGTTTAGTAATATGATCCAAAGACTGTGAAGATAAACCTCACCTGATTTAGAGGATTAAAAACAATTGAAAGGGTATTACTATATAGTCCCATTAGTTTTCTTCATAAAGGTGTGTTAACTGCAAGTCACAACTCAACCAACCTCCTGGAAGGGTTTATTCCACAGGTAATTAAGCTTATCACAGAATTAAGTTTTCATTCTTCAGGAGGAAGGTGCTAGCTGTGAAAATCAGAAGCATCCTACAGGTTACGGTGCAAAAGTTTTAGTCAAATTCCTCTTTGCACTCACATGGGAAATGGGAATAAGGGAAATTGTAGGAAGAATCAATGCAAACAATGGTTTACATAAGAAAACAGTTCGATTCAAAGGACCAAGACATTCCGAAAACCTTTAGAAAGCACTATCAATTACAATATATTTTGATTTATGTTGTATTTATGCTAAGATCACTTGACTCAGTCAAAAGCTTGCATTATCCTGCAATAATGCTGCATAAGCAATGAGAGCAATCCAAATATGTTCTATCTAATCAGCATTTATTGAGAGGAAAAAATGGCTGAATGAATTGTGGTCATATGCCATTATTAAGTGTTTTATCATAAACCACAGAGAGGTCTAAACTGCATTTTTTATACAAAGGGCCCTTCTGAATGTCACTTTTAAAAGAATACTACTTAAAGCAACTCTATATTAAGCATGTAATGTGAAAACGTGTATGGGATCGCTACTTAGATTTGTAACATTTTTATCATAAAATATTGATTAGATTAAAAAACTATGGAGGATTTTCATTTTAGTTACATTACCTTGATTAAGATTTTTCTTCCAGGCAATACACTGAAAATATTAAGTTTAATGCATACATTTTGAATTTATATTTTAAGCTGGTAAAACTGACATACTTCTCCATTGACACATAGGCCATTATCTAGCATAAAGTTGCTAATTAGTTCATTCTTTTCAATGTTTTTTGATATAAGTTCCCCGTTCCATGTTGAAATGCAAACCTGATAATTCAGATTTTTCTTACAAAATAATAACTGGGGGGAAAAAAAGTAAAAACAGGTCAATCAAAACCTTATGCTGAGATATTCAGAGTACATCATTGTAATGTATGCTCTACTGCTATTACTAACACATTTCCAGAATGAAAAGACATTTTGAAATCAAGCATTTAACTTTCATTTTCTAAGCTGAAAAGCAGGATATTTCATTATTCTCAAATGCATTTAAAAAAAAAAGAAACACAATGGTTTTGAAGCAGACTGAGAAATGGTTCCAGCTCAAACAAGTCAAAAGTTTCCTTTTAAAAATATAATAAAAACATAATTATTTTAATGTTAGATAGAAAACATCTAATTTATAATGCCATAAAGATTTCTCTATTCTTTGGACTTTCTCTAGGAGTCTTATTTCAGTTTGATATCTGTCACTCTTCACAATTTCTGCCAATATACTAAAAATTTACATTCACTTCAGAGCTTTATATTGAAATATCTGGGTCTTTCCACAGACAAACTATATGGATCCCCAAACTCCTTGAGAGATCCAAGTTATAAGGATATTTGGAGACTTAACTGGATATAAGGTATAGTTCCGTTTTTAGTGACTGGTCACTGTTTGCTTAGTAAAATCATACACAAATATTTGATTCGGTGTAAAAGAGTAATAATCCACAAAAATTGAGGACATGAAAGATGACATTTTGCATGTTTGTATCTTTTTGTATTTTGCATCTTTAGAAGAACTGGCTCTGAACGACAGAAGTAATTTCTCCTCCAATAAATTTTTAAAAAATCCAACTTTTAACCTTGACAAAAATTCTATCTCTAGAAAATCCTTTATCTTATACTAATTTTAAAAGAAAATAATTACAATAATGAAAATATAAGGAATATTAATGAGCCTAAGAAAAATGTGCTATAACCTTTCTCCCTGTCTGCTTTATAAATTTTTGTGGTCATGCTAGTAATAATGGTATTTTGCAAGCTTTACTTATTTGTTTTTATGAACAGTAGTCAAAAAAACTTGCCAAACATCCTTGGCCACAAGCAAAATCTCTGCTACTTTAGTATTTTTTACATTCTCTCCAATGGTATTTATCTGGCTGATCACCTTCTGTTCCTTTGGTAAGATACTATTTCCGTACATTCTGCATCTGCGACACTCACAGAAAGTTTCCTGCATTTCAAGTACACTCAGAGATTTGTCAGAATTGGAGCTGATTAGACAGAACAGTGACACTGGAGAACATCATCTCCTCTAGCACAGTTCTAAGGCTGACTAAGCCTTTGGAATCTCTCCCCACATCTGGAATAACTACTTTCTCCCATCTTTTATGCAAATCAATTCCATCGAAACATTTACCTTCTCAAGTGCTGCTGAAAAACCTTGCATGCAGCTTTGCTGAAAAATGCAATGAACTAATACTTAGGATAAAGTATGATTTACTGGCAGCAGCATCCAAAAAACCACACAAATTCTAGAGAAAACAAAGTAAAAAGGCAAACTCATCCTCTGTAGAGACAATATACATTGTTGTTACAAAAAATGAAGTTGTTTTAATTACAAAGATAGGCTAAATGTTAAATGAACACCTGATTTGGAAGTGTTTGGTTTGTTTTTTTTCTAATTAGTTATCTAAGAGAAATTTACTGTTTTGTCTTCAGTTCTGTCTTACTGCAGTAAAGCACTTTTTTATGAAGTGACTCACTGTCAGTGCCTTGAAAAACCAAACTTTTGACTGAGGGACGCAATACACTTTTCAAGGGTAAATACTAAATTTGTATCCTTTTTGCCATATAATTTACATCACTTATAATTTCTGTAACTCTGCCTCCCGTTATAATTAAGCACAAATGAGTAGTGTACTTACAACCCACATCAAAACCAGCTAAAATAATCACACAGGTTTTACACACCAAATTAATTCTACCTTTGTGTTTCATAGCGATACCAGAATGAGACAAGTCCCACTTTAGTTGCTCTGCAACAAACCCGGAACTTTGGACAGACTTCAAATCACTGCATCTCACAGACGGACCCAGGCTGCTTACTCACCAGCATTACATTACTTTCTGATGGCGTCTAAAATCAATACAAATCATTGAATGCCTTAATTTCAAGTACCATTCTGGATGCTTTATGATTGGATTGCAAACTCCACAGGAATTTGAAGACACAGGCATATCTAAGAACATATGTTCTGTTGTGCTTCTGAGCTAAGCAGAAAAATGTATAAAACCTGTCTGGCTTCCTAGACAAATCTGAAGAGTGAGTCATGTGAGACCTTATCGTAATATAGTCTGGTGTGAGCCATAAACATCTCTATTTCCCAGGGACTTCACAAAAGTATTTGAGGCTAAGGAGATTCCTATAGAAAATGTAAACTTAATTTCACTAGAAAGGACTGAGATATCTATGGTAAAAAAATACATAGAATCATAGAATTGCCGAGGTTGGAAGAGAACTTTCAGATCATCTAGTCCAACTGTCAGCCTAACACTGACAAAACCCATCAGGTACATATATATGTACCTCTGAAATAAAATATCTGAATCTGTTTTGACCTCAGATAAGCTTTTTGTTAATGACCTTAGTGTATTCTTAATGTACAGCTGCTTCAGAAGATGCTGCTATTAATACGGTGTAAGGACAGACACTATTCCATGGAGTTCAATGGGCTTGTTCACTATCACCTACCTTATTAAGTTTTAATTTTATTTTTATATGTTGTCTGTAACCAGTGATAAGCTTGTTGCTGCCAAAGCATCTAAAAATCAATTCAAAAAAGCTTTTAAAATGGTGTGGAGAGACAGAGGTGGGTTATAAATGGAACTGCTGACAGACCTTATCTCTAGTGTCTCGGTCATGTTTTAACATAGCTCTGAAAAGAAAATTAAAACTAAAATTCCTATTTCAACTCTTCCAAGAAGAGCAGAAATAAAAAGGAGCATTCGTATTCTGAGCACAATCAAAAAGATTTTTTTTAAATAATTTTCTGTATGATTTTCATTCTTTCTACAGTAAATTACAATGGAAAAAAAAAAACCTTTGTGTACATGACCATGTAAGCCAGTGAGGGTTAACCACCAGCAGAACTTTATTAAGTCTATACTTCTGAATTTTTCATGAAGAAAAAAAAGATGGAGAATAAATCTTTATAAAATTATCTGTAATATCTCTACTGAATTTGCTGGGAGGCCATTTTTTTTTTTTAAATACTATTACTATGCAGCTGAGTTAAGAGAAGATTCATTCTGAGTCTGACATTTAGAAACTTTTTACAGAAAAAAACTAAATAGCAAAAGATAAGCAAGATGGTTAAATCGGTGATACAGAATCTAACATGTCACTAGGTAGCCTATGAACATGAATAAACAATACTGAGAGGCAATACTGACAAAACCCACCTTGCCATGGAATATATAAATAATAGAATTTGAAAATTGAACTACTAGCAAAAAATATGAAAAATTTAACTAATTGAGTATAGGTTTGCTCTGAATACAAGAAATACAACATTGATTTTTTAATCAATTTTCTCTCAAGTTTCAAATGAACTCTTGATCATGTTAATTAAAGGCTGGAAATATAAGTTCTGAATAAGTGGACTATATAAAGACATAACTGAATTATAGGTGCCATTAATATAAGCAATTATAGGAGTAGTTATGCTAACAACTACAGAGGTCCAACTGACAAATTACCCACTCTTTTCAGGTGACCCATAAACACTATTGGTAACAATTGAATTACTCCCCTGGATGATATAAGAATTAGTGAACATAGTAATGGGTTGATAAAATTTATCAATGGTTCTTCATTAGCATATCCATTTAATGCTAGATTTAAACTGTTTATATTGCTTTTGTTGACTAATTGCACTGTTTTCATTTTCAGTGGAGAGGCAGCATATGAAACTGACGTAACTTACTGAGAAATTAAGCCTTGCTTAGATTGCAAATGATTTCCTCAGGCTCATGCCTAAATAAAGTATCAACAAGGGATCAGGCAGTCTGGTAGTTTTCTGGTTGGTTTTTTTTTTGTTTTGGTGGGTTTTTCACTTGTATCACAGAGATGGATTTCATTTCACCGATGCCTACTTTTGTTAACCAACATTAACCATTTCCTAAACCTTTGTGCTGAGTAGAAAAGGTCCAATCAAATAAGATATTTGTAAGTAAAACAAAATTTTAGTTAGTCCTCAGGTAAAGCTTCCATAAATCAGGTAGCACAAGGTATGAGCTGACAATTTCTTCTGTAACAGTTTTGTAGATATCTATTATTATTTCCGGAACTAACTTACTGTTAAATATGGAAATACTGACAATTCTGTAGGAAGCGAGGGCCATTTGTTCTGATTCTTACCTCTGTAAGGTCCATATTTATCTCAAGGGGATATATACTGACATGTATATATACTGAATGCCTGGAAAATATTTTCTTCTTGGAATCCTAAACTTTGACTAAAATTATTGTTCAGATGGAAGATATAATCTGCATTTTTTTAAGTCTTTTGAAGTTATCTTTTCAAATAAAAAATGTTTTTGACAAAACAATCAAATGAAGTTGAACAAAAGAAAATCTAAAAAAGGGGGGGGGGGGAAGGACTAAAATACTGAGCAGTAAGAAAGAACAAAACAAATGAGACTACTCTGAATATTAATATTGTTATTAGAATTTCATTGACAGTGTACAGATACAGTAACAGGAGCCCCAAAAGAATCCCAGAGAGGAGATATTCAGAGTCCGTGTCAATAATTAGATGTTATCTCAACCGAAAACTGCCTTTGCTTTCATCTTTAAGATCACATTAGCACACTGTGTTGAGTAAATAGTGGCTGTTGATCACAAATCTGGGAAGCATGTGGAACGTATTTATCAGCTCAATCAGGCTACAGTTTGGCTTCACAAAGGAAACAGAAGCCAGCTATCAACAACCTCACAAATCTATTACACTCCCATGACAAATGGGATGCCAAATTTTGCCCAGACATGAATACAAGAAACTGTTTTATAGCCTTTTACACATACATAGCTGAGCACAAGCATACTGCACTGCAGTATGAATCTAAGAAGATAGTTGGTGTAAAATAAGCAGTGGAAGGAATTTCATATACAAGGAAGCAGAAAAGAAGACCTCTTACTCATTAAATAGAAGTCATACAATTAAAAAAACCCTAAGATCAGCTGTAACAATGGTAATAATTTACCAAATAATTATTAAAGCTTTTTGGAACAGTGTTTAAACCTTTAACATGCACTGCCTTCCTCTGTCATAATATAGTATCAACACACACACACAAAATGATAAAGATTTCTAGGAAACTGATTCTCACAAAAGGGTCAATTTTTATTTTAGTTATTCACTTCAAAACCATCTCTAGCCTCAAAGCGAAAAAAAAAATAATCTCAGAATGGAAAATCTGGACATGTATTTTTAATTCAGTTCATCGTTCTCAAGATACAGTTGAATCAGTTGTGCTAAATCCAAGCCTGTCTCGTCTGAGCTACTCCACCCTAAATCATTTCAGGAGAAATTGCTGATAATGGTGTAATTATTGTCAGGTGTTCCTGCTATAAACAACAGGAGAAAAGTTGCAATCACCTCTCTCTAGAACGGATAATGCCTTTCATACTGACAAAGAGTATCTTCAGACCTTTAACGTTTGTTTTTCCTTAAATGCATGGCTGAATATAGTCTTAGTTTGTGTTATTTGAATAAAAGGTGTTCTTTCAGTATTTCTGCAGGTCATGAGCAGGCTGACACTTTTGTTAAAGAGAAATACAATAGGTCATCTGTAAAACTTTGGATCAAGTAAAACAAACCTGAATCTTTAGATAAACCACGACCTCTCCTGAATTCATTGAGCCATATATCCTTTAACTTTATTCAACCAAGTAATCACTTTGCATTTCCAGAGCAGGCAAACCTTGTGCTATTTTAAAATAAGGCATAAAAAGTATACTCCTGGATCATTCAAAAAAATCTTTTTATTGTAAATGTGCACCTCAGAATCAGACAACTTGCTTCATACAAAAGCTGATAATACACACCCTATTACTGACTGTTCTGTAAATATCAGGGAAAATAGGAAAAAGGAAAAGATTTTTTACAAAGCTATTTGCCTGAAAGACCCAAATGGTTGCAACCTAACCATGAAGAAAACTTACCATTCAGAAAGGTTTATAAATCTTCAAATAAATTATGTTATTTCCACTAAAAACAGTCAGGGAAAACAATGGCTTTAAGACAGTATTTGATGCCTTTGGTAAATGGATTTGTATCTTGGGCTTCAAAAAAGGGAACCAGATTTGATGACACAATAAATTTTTTTCCAGTCCCATTTCTTATGTATGTGAACTGAATTGCCTTTTACAACTAGGAATTGTCATAACAAATCCCCCTACTCTTAAGTAAGCAGAAAAACTCTGTTTGAAAGCTCTGGTTTCCTTTTATACTTTGCACCCTCTACAGACATCCTCAAGGACATTCTTCTGTGTCAGGAAGGAAGCTGAAAGATACCATCACTCCAGAGATTCTTGTCATTCCAGATCAGGGACTAGAATGAAACGGGACCGGCATTTTTTCTGCTATCATCAGTTTCTGTACAGTTTATTATTAATTTTTAATTAAGTTTTGAGAACTGAGATATTTCTTATGCTGAATTTCTTATGATATGACTTTTTTATGTGGACAGACTGAAACCATTACTATAAAAATGATGAGAATTGTACTTCTGCTTTTATGTTGGGTGAATCCTAATGCTTGACAATTTAATGATCAGCTTTTCATACTGTAAGACTTGAATTTCATGAGCACTTTTGCATGCTCAGTGGCAAGACATACATTTGTAAAACTGTCTGAGCTAATTAGTACAATGTACCCACTTAGGTGCACAAATGTCTGATAACAGTGTGGTAATGGCCTGCACAAAAATCGCCTCCCAAAATGTGCACGGATCTCTGATATAATGTAGTAAAAATCTGAATGAGCAAATTAAAACAATTTAACTGTTGACTGTTTTGTTGCTTAAATTATTTCCAGAGTTTGTGATAAATTCTGAGTTTTAACACAGAATAATATTTTAATTCTTTAGGTATTCCTTTGCCCAGACAATGTAGAGTGCAAACACAGCTCATTATATGGCACTGACAATTGCAAAAAACCCCGAACTATTGCAAAAACATTTTTCCCTTATAGATCTTGCTTCCTGGATTGATAGATTCTCCTAACAGAATAACAGAGAAACTAAAAACGAAGGATTACTCTGTTAACAACATAAAAAGTCAGAATGGGATTCACCATTCGTCTGAGCGTGGTACCAGAGCAAGGGCAATAAACAGAAGGTTTTACTGAGACAAAGGAGGCAGGGAAGCAGAGGAAAGGCAAGGGGGATAATTATTTTAATCATCTGATGCTGAGAAACTCGGGGCCCAACTCTTTGCCAATTAAATCAATAGGTTATAAGTCAGGAGAGAATTTGGCCTGGAAATGTCAAGACAGAATATCAATGAGATCTGAGTACCTAGTTCTGTTAAAAATTCCAGACTTCTTAGAGACAAAGCATAAGAAGTCAGAATACCTGTTCATGGGTAAATCCCTCCTTCTGTAGTTGAAAGGCAGATGTGGAACAGCTTGATAACATTACAGCATGATGAGAACAGAGTATTTCTGAAGCCCTTAGATTAAACACTTCGAAGCAAAAAAAAAGAGATCTAACTAAATATGACCCACCAATTACATTTTAAAGGATAAGAGAGCCAGAGCCTCACCTACATTAAATTAGTCAAGCTTCAACGACTTCAAATACGCTATGCCAATTTATATCAGATGAAAATCTTATCCGTAAATCTAATCTTTCCAGAGAGCCTGCATCCTTGTTGTAGGGAACATTAGCTTCCAATCACTACCTCGGGTGGAATATGAAGTGTATCGCACAATAAATCATAGCATGATTTAGGTAGGAGGGGCCTCTGGTTCATCCTCCTGATGAGAATACTTAGAAGCAGGAGGTTCAAGGCCTTCCCCAGTCAAGTTTCCAAGAATGGAGGTTCCCCAGCTTCCCTGAGCAACCTGCTTTGTTGTTTGACCAACTTCATGGTGAACAGTACAACTTAACCTGCTTAAGCTTTTCAGTCAAACCTTTCGAAGGCATTAAAACGAACTGAGCCTCATACACACGGTCTAAGGAGGTCATTTTTTTGTGATTAAATTTTCAGTTCTTGTAATGTTATTATTCTGTACTGTTTTATAAGTACAGAAGTTGTAAGTTGTTTTTATGACTATGGAAAACATAAACAAAATCAAAATCTATATGTGCACACACAGGGATCTTGAGTACCTTTACGTACAATCACACATTAAACGCACACAGACCCACTATACATATATATATATATAGGTCTTTGTTGTCTTCCAGAGCTTTACTATCTCCTAACTCTTAACATGCATGAGGCTAACATAAAATACTACAAAGACTTGTGAACATGAAAAAAATTCCCTGCTTAAGCACTACATTCAGTTCTTCGGGATTAGTACCAAAGCTCATATATATATCTGTGAAGGACTGCAGCCTCATTCTGTCATATAATTTTGGGTTTAATTACAAATAAACAAATATTAGTAAATTGCAGAGTGTCATTTAGGAGAATTTTATGATGAATACAAATTGTATTATGATGGGGAAAAACAATAGGAAACTAATCAATGGAAACGATTACAATCTGGAGAAAAACTAGATTGAGCAAATGACTAGAATAGTTTATTATTTTAATAAATTAATTATTGCTTTGTGTTTAACATTATACACATGGAAATAATATTAAGTAATACTAGGCAAAACTGAATGATCCATTAAATGTAATCAAAAGCAGCTGGTAGTAATCAAAGCATAGGTACAGGAAGGTCATTAAAAAAAATGAGACAATTTTTCTCAATATATAACAAACTGGTGTTTTGAGTCAATGACAGAGTAGACAGATTTTTTGCAAAAATGCTGATCTGAGTTGTGGTCAGCACTTGTCTGTACAAATCACATTGCCATTGTTGACACCTGCAGATGCCCTCAAACTCGATTTCCCTCTTTATAAAAGACGGCAGAGCTGCTGGCAAAGCATTCTCTCGCAAGGGACTTTTCCTCTGGAATGCTTTTCCTTGCCAAGGTCTAAAATAGCCATAAACTGTTGACATTCTGGGTATGCTACAAAGTCCATCTGTGTGAGATGACTGAGGCAGCAACGGGTGGGATATCTCGTGGGAAGGTGTGATGGAGGTGCACGGGTCTTATGACTAGAAATTAAATGGGGTGTTATAGAGTGGGAGGACAGAAGAGTACTGCTTTTTTTGGAAGTTTTATTTATTGCAGTCTCTACATTATGTTTTAAAATACATGCCAAGGTTGCTCAAAGTCTTAGGTATCCTCTGGAGTGCTTATTTTGGAAGAAAATCTAAATGAATGATAATTCTATTCCTAGTGTTAATGATTCATCTAGCTTTCCAAATTTCTCAGAGATTTTTCATAAATTAAAATCTGAGCAGCAGACTGCTATTTTTTAGAAGCCTTCCACGACTAAAGTGGTATGACTTTTTAAAGAGTAAGATACTATGCAGAGTGAGTAAGAATGCAAGAATCAACCCAAATGTTTTTGACAGTTAGAGCATGATGTTTTACAGCAACTTTTTTTGTTAAAACGCCCATGTTAAGCAAAATGTATTACAGTGGTATCACTAGTTGGTTGTCAAGGGGGAAAAAAAAGAGACAAGCAATGGCTCTGGTTAAAAGTACAAATAAATAAATAGAGAAATAAACAAAACAGCACTGATTAATTAGATTAAAATATCTGTAAGGATATTTTGCTAACAGTATCCCCTCTATGGCAAGGAAAATATAAAAGAAATTCTGAGCAATTGTTGATTTAAATTTCAACAATATTCAGATTTTCCTGTATTGACTATTAAAAATAAAATCTGAAACACACACCTATACAGAGGGAACTGGGCAGGCTGGATCGATGGGCCGAGGACAATGGTCTGAGATTCAACAAGGCCAAGTGCTGGGTCCTGCACTTGGGTCACAACATCCCCATGCAGCACTACAGGCTTGGGGAAGAGCAGCTGGAGCTGCCTGGCAGAAAAGGACCTGGGACTGTTGGTCAACAGCTGGCTGAACATGAGCCAGCAGTGTGCCCAGGTGGCCAAGAAGACCAACAGCATCCTGGCCTGTATCAGAAATATTGTGGCCAGCAGGACTAGAGAAGTCATTGTCCCCCATACGTGGCATTGGTTAGGCCTGACCTCGAGTGCTCTGTCCAGTTTTGGGACCCTCACTACAGAAGGGACACTGCGGTACTGGAGTGTGTTCAGAAAAGGGCAACGAAGCTGGTGAGGGATCTGAAGAACAAGTCTTATGAAGAGCAGTTGAGGGAAGTGGGGTTTTTTAGTCTGGAGAAAAGGAGGCTGAGGGGAGACTTTATCATTTTCTAAAACCACCCAAAATTAGGTTGTAGAGAGATGGGGGTCAGTCTCTTCTCCCAAGTAATAAGTCATAGGACAAGACGAAATGGCCTCAAGTTGCACCAGGAGAGGTTTAGATTGGATATTTGGAAAAATTTCTTTACTGAAAGAGTTGTCAAACATTGGAACAGGCTGCCCAGGGAAGTGGTAGAATTATCATCTCTGGAAGTACTTAAAAAATGGGTAGACATGGTACTGGGGAACATGGTTTAGTGGTAACTTGGCAGTATTAAGTTAACGTTCAGACTTGATGATCTTAAAGGTCTCTTCTAATCAAAATGATTCTATCACTCTATCATTCATTTTAATAACTGAGCTTCATTTTAAGAAGACAATACATATGTATTCTAACCTAATATTTGTTTCCAGCAATAACCGAAGTCCTATAGCTCACTTCAATTCAGCACAGCTCAGACAGTGAAAAAGAGTTACAGATAGCCAATACTTTAAAAGTCTTGTTTGCTTACTGCATATTTATAAGAATAACCTTGTATTTATAAGAATAGATCCTCTATTCATAATTATTTGAGGGATTCCATGCAAAAAGTTTCTCTTTCAACTGAAATGATCCTCTGAAATTCAAATTTTAGCACAATCCATACTAGGGATAAAAGATTACTTACAATTTATGTGGTCTTTTCTGCACATAATACATGATTAGGCATTGTTTTCACCGGTGGCACTAGGCACAATAAGCTGGAGAAGGTCACATTCCAAAGTCTATCAATTTTTCTCAGTACTTAGTCACCCAAAAAATTCAACAGCTGAGATAATAATGAAAGATCATCTGCAGTAATTCTTTTAGACATCCTGGGCCTTCTTTCATTCCATTAGAGGATAGTATTTCCAGATTAAAATTCAGTACAACAAAACACAAAATTTGATTACACACCTGTGGGGTTTTTTTAGAGGAATAGGAAAAAATAAATTAACCACTCACTATAGACAGAGCCTTCTCACTATAGACAAAGCCCTCTCTTTTTTGTGGTAGATCTATTCTGAAGACATTTTTCAATTTTTCACTACAGAAAGTTCATGAAGACACAAAAGATTTGCCTGTCACAAATACTGTGATTTGTTGTAAATGTATGTAAAAGTTCTACATGGAAATTGACAGCTGATGTATGTTAGATGTATAGACATCAAGGACAAGATTTATACTTTTCCCTTCAGAAGATATTGTCAAGACATGACATGAAACTATGTGAGGTTTTTACTTGCTTCTTTCTTTTTCATCTTTTAATAAATTTCTCTGTTCTGCAATTCTTTTTTAATGGGGAATTAAATAAAATTATATTTTGTCAGCTTTTAAATGTCTTAAATTTCTACTACTTATTGGGTGAAATTCATTGAAGGTTTGTTTAAAATATTTCCTTTTTTATGGATTAAATGAAAAATAACTGGAAAAGGATTCAAGTTTAAGGAAACATTAGTTGGTGGATCAAGCAAAGGAAAATTTCTAGATAAATATTACATTTTTGTTATATTTTCACTTGTCCTGTTCAGCTATTCACTAGAAAGAACAATTGCTAATTTCAGATAATACTGACACCAATAATATCTTGGTGTATGAGGTCACATATAACAGTCACATAAACAAAAAAAAGATATTTGGAAATAGATTCTAAAGAAAATAGAAACAGTTGAAGGCTTCAAAGTTAAAAAATTATCTCAAAGGAAACTGTAAGATTTCTTAATAAAAGAAACATTTTCAAACAAAATATGTTTTAGTTCCCTTAAAATTATCTGTATTGATAAATGCCGCTGGCTTTTATCATCATAATGAAATATTCTGGCTTTTTAAATATTAAATGCGTGTTCTTCAAAACTAAAAATACCCCAAAGCACGTAGAAGGGAAACAAACAAAAATACAAGTTAGCATATATTTTTAAAGTTATCCAGTTATTCTTTCTGTTAATACATTGACCATCAGCCTTCAAAAAAAAAATTGTTCGGCAATGAACAAGCTCACTTTAATTACCCTCCCCTTCTCTACGTGCCTGTCTCTTCTTGATACCGCCTAATGTCAAACCAGACAGCCCCACAGTGACTCTCAGGCCTTTGTAGGAAGCTCTAAGAGCATAACTTTTCATTGCAGGCAGCCACCAGTAAAAACAGCCCTTCAATTATGTCTAAATCCACCTAATCAAGATGAATGTAAAGTCTCCTCTGGGATATTTTCTTCCCCCTTTAAAACCTTTTTTTGCTGCTCATCTTTCTTTACCACAAAATTGACCATTCTCCTTGAAGAATGCTGTAGATTCCCACTGAAAACGTCCAAAACATTTAAAAGCAACAGAAGGCTTTCCTCCCTGATTGTCTGTCCCCTGCAATATAGAATGCACTGAATTCTAGTTTCTACACCTTAAAGATTTTACGTTCATGTCAAGTAGCCAAGAACATTCCAGTGTGCTGAGGCAGCTGAACCCAGCGTGCCTAAAGTATGTCAGATACAATCAGCTCCAAGAAGCACTGAAGTAAAACACTGAGACCTCTGGAAGCTTATTCAAAAACCAGAGCCATAAAACCAGACACATTAATCAGGCTGGCACAACTATCAGTGGTGTGAGTAGACAGATAATGCAATCCCATGACGACACGTGAATGCCACCACAAAACAATTCCCCCCTCACTCTTGTCACTCGCAGAAATAAGGCATGATTTTCACAGGACACTGAGAATTCAAACCTTTCTGATCATAACTGCTGAATTTATGCTTGAGTTCTAATTCATACAGTGGAAAGACAACTATCTCTGTTGTCAATGGATTAAGCAAGGCTTTACTACAGAGAAGTCCACACTTTCACTTGTCCATCATTCACACCATGGGTCCACAAGCAAGAGCCGCACGCACACAATGATAGTATATTCCATATGAGGTAGCACTGAGATAATAACATTTCATCTGGCATCGAATTCAAGGTCAGTCTTTTAAAAAATGCTATTTGGAATGGTAGTTTTTTCATTAGGCCCATGGATCAGCTGAACAACTATATTACTATATAAATGTAGTAAAACAACCCTGTCCCTCCCAGCAAATTAAACAAATCCAAGGATAATAGTACAGACGAATAGCTGAAATAATAGTCACTTTCATAAATCAATGGGATTTACTGAGGAGAGAGACATATTAGCAAAATAGAAAATGCAAAGCTGATTGCAGAAATGACAAATCGTCTCTCGCGTGACAGTCTCTATCTTATATTGCTTGGTTTTAATGTTTTGCCTTTGCTGTGCTTTAAGAAAACGAAATGAGAGCTATTAAGATGACTCCTTCGTATGTGAGGAGTGACTTCAAACCACAGTGAAAAAGTTTATTAATAAACTGTCTTTCTTGCTTTGCTTATTCCTGTGTTAGAGGTCTTTGAAATAAAGCCAACGCTGGCAGCCTCGGATACAGGGTAGCCACCAAGCAGCCACCTTGCTGCTGAACACCCTGCAAAAAGACAAGCTAATTATGCTCTGCTCTCTCTTCTGTGAATAACTCAGCATTAATAGCACTCCCTTGCCTTTGAGTTTTCTTTCATACAACATGATGCTGAAAAGCACTGAAATGCGTGGAGTGTGTTTCGTATACCAAAAAAAAAAAAATATTACAAAAATCTGGATTTCTAAATACCTCATGCTCATTCTTTGGTACTTACAAATGCATTCAAAGTGCAAATGGAAACGCATAAGGTTTTTGTTTGTTTGTTTAAATAACATAAAGTAAATGATATGCTTAAAATTCTAATGCATGCAAATATGTAGATTATGCACACATACATATTGCTGCATTTTTTTTTCATTTTACAAATGCATTCTCTGATGAGAAAAAATCCATTTTTTAGGGCTAGAAATATCCATCACTTCAGAACAATAGTATTTTCTACACTGTAACAGTAAGGTTGCTTCTTATCATAAAGTTTGGACTTTCACCATAATAACCCAAATATTTAGGATTAAAATTGCTTACAAACAATATCTCTTTTCACAAATTCATTATTTTCTGGGTTAGATTTCAGTAATTTCTCTTCCTATTTAAGAGTAGTTGAATTTATTTGCTCTTAATGAAAGATTAGAAAAGAACTTGTAAAAGGTGAGACATTCTGAATGCAAAGAAACTATCCACGCACACAAAGTAGGAAACTAAGGGAAATATTTCCTAAAGCAGGGCTTCTCTTTTGAACCTGTAGACAATGTACACGCTGTACATGCATCTGGGATGCAGTAATGTCTGATTTGCAGTTGTAAGCTACTTAAAGTTCTATATCTTCAGATGGAAATTATGCAGCGAAATGCAAGGTGTGAAACAGACTGTTCATCTATTATGTAAATGATGCAATATTTAGGGTAATGTACAGAAGTACCTTCTGATTAGAATTTATTGTTGTATGTTTTCGAAAATTAGGAAGACAATCACAATTTCTGCTCCCTGCTTCTGGGGCAGAAAGACATATTTTCTGTGCTGTAAGGTTAATACAGCTGAATACAAAAAGAAACTGATGGATTGATGAGTTCAACCTCAATAGCACTCAGTAAATTTAAATGGAAGATGAAAGATGTCTTTTAGTATTGCTTATTCTAAACATGGTAGTAGAAGCCCATCAGCTGAAAATTTTGCCTGCAACTGCTTGCTTTTGTGTGGACCCTTGGTTAAAGATGCATTTGTACATGAGTATTTTGTGTAGTTGAATGTAACTACTACTGAGGACAGCAAGAGAATATTAAAACAACTGAGTAGGCTGGAAAGCGAAGTAGTTTCTCTTGACTAGGAATGGTTTGATACAATTCTCACTATATTTATTCATATGTAACAGATACTTGAGATAAAACTCTTATTTAAATCAACCACAGTTTCTTTACAGTTTTAGTTTTAAGAAAATTATTTAAATATCTAAAACTGCCAAATTTGTGTCTCCTGATTCCAAAATTTTACCTTCCAGAATGTTCCAGAAAGAAGAGCTGTGCATGACACTTAATTTACAAGAAGAGCAAGAAGGTGAGCTGGGTATATAAACCCAGGGGAGGGGCCACTCCCCAGCACCCACAGGACCTGGACCCCCATTTCACCAGCTGGACCAACGTTGCACCTGGGACTGGTGATATCTATCTCTATCTTCCTTTTTCCTTTTCTCTGTTGTCTCTTTCTCTATCTACCTCATTTTTCCAAATGGCAGCTTAATGATGTGATTCAAGACTCACATTCATGTTTCCTTCTACTTCAGCAAGGTTAATTTGGTTAATAAAAGTTAATTGCTGTTTGTACTCCTCTAGTGTCATTTCACCTTAACTCTGACAATGGAAATCTGCAAACCTGAGTTGCCCCACCCTTGGGACGTGACAAATGCTATATGTACAATTTAAAACTAAAAGGGCAGAACCTCCTACCCATCATCACAACAATTTTGGATTGGGCAGACATATAAAAGCTATTAGTGTTGTGTCTATATAGATAGATCTGTAAGATAAATAACTTAGGAGTATCAATGGAGTATCACAAAGTATGTAAACTTATAGGCCATAATGAAGTACATGAAATCAATCATATTTTTGCAGTTTCATTTTGAAGAAGAAAAGAGGAGAAATAATAAAAAATAAACAACAGTATATCTTTAAATTTGCATGTTTAAGTGGCAACGATAGCACTTTCTAGGAAGTGTTAAACTTTCGTTTTTGTTAACAGGGCTAGAGGGGTTTGGTGAACAACGGAATGAAGCAGAAAAGCTATTGTCACTTACTAATTACATTTGAGAATATCTTGTGTATCCTTCCTTCTCCAAGAAGCTTTAAGAATCTGAAAAGACTATATTTAAGACTAATGTACCTGTGAGTGGTAACATAAACTTGGAGGTAAAGAAAAGACTTTTAAGCCATTTCTGATTCAGATGAATCTAATCTATCACGGGAACAAGGAAATACACTGTGTCCTGGCAGCTTGACAGAAATAACTGGGGGAACTTACCCAGCTCTGTTGGAGTTCCCTGACTTGGACAGTCATCTATGTTTGAGTCACAAAACTCTGGACCCATATGGTTACACATTCCCTACGTGTAAGTTGGCTACAAACACTATTCCTTGTTCCAGCCTCACTGGCTTTTTTTGTCAGTGTAGATCTTGTCTTTGCTTTGCATAGATTTGGGCTCTTAGGACCAGTGTTGGTCCCCAGGATATCTCAGTAACATAGTTCTCTCTAGCGGTTCTCAGAACCACAGAATGCTATGGGGTTGGAAGGGACCTCTGGAGATCATCTAGATCAACTCCCCCTGCCAAAGCGGGTCCACCCAGAGCAGGTTGCACAGGAACGTATCCAGGTGGGTTTGGAATGTCTCCAGAGAAGGAGACTCCACCACC
>JAOXNO010000033.1:62124504-62139126 GCA_028565335.1 Limnodromus scolopaceus | reverse complement strand
CTCACCCCAGCTCTGCTCTACAGATAACTGGTAGTTCAGATCTCAACAAAACGCAGCCAAATAAATAAATAAATAAATACACGGTTACACGTATATTCCCACGCACTTGGAAGACGTGTGTTGGTAGCTGCCAGAAAGCATAATGGAAAAGCAGCTCCCGAGTTCTGCCGGTGCCTGCCTGCAGGCAGAGTCACCTCCGTTGCTGCACACATTGACATCAATTCGCATATGAGAAATTACCTCACACAGATCCTGGATCTACAGAATTATTTGGTTGAAAAGGGTCTGAAATCCTACCTCATACACAAAGGCTTTCCAATTATATTGCACACAGTGTTTTCCATGAGTTTAATGGCATTTTTGGATGGACTTCAGTGATAACAGATTCTAGTTCTCATGCTATGCCATAGGTACAGGACTATACAGACTGCATACCAATATGCCATACGATCAAAAGCTGCATGATACATATTCACAGAATCATAGAATTGCCCAGGTTGGAAGGGACCTTTCAGATCTTCGAGTCCAACCATCAACCTAACACTGACAAAAAACACCACTAACCCATGTCCCTCAGCACCACATCTGCCCATCTTTTAAATACCTCTAGGGATGGTGACTTCACCACTGCCCTGGGCAGCCTGTTCCAATGCTTGACAACCCTTTTGGTATAAAACTTTTTCTTAATATCCAATCTGTCAAGGAGGAGGCCTGGATATATTTCACACATAGGAGGTAACAACGGTTCCTCAGAGGCTTTCTCACAGGGGCTCCTGAGCTGAATGGAGCATTCTGAGCACCAGAGTGGTCCCAGAGCAGTTATTAACGTTGATTTAATGAGCAGTTGCTGATCATCTTTCTCTGACTGATTCACATTACCCTGCTCCAGCACAAGTCTCCTGCTATTGACATGAGGCCTGTGAGGAAGGCACATTTGAGCTAGTTTAGGCTTTATATGGCACAGCTGCAGTTCAAGCAGTCTTGCTGTCAACCTTAATTTCACAACCCAGTCGTGTTAGGTATGACTAACTTGATCTCAGCCTAATTTCCACATGATTTAAATGTGAGTATAGGATGCAGAGTATGACTTTGAAAAATACTCTGTATCCAGAATAAGAGACATGGAAATGTCAAATTTAAATATCTTTTTTTTTTTTTTTTTTTAATTATAAGAGTAATATAAAGGGATGGATAGTTCTGTGTTTTCAACAAGAAACAAATCAACTTCCAGGAAAAATTAGGGAAATAAGTCTTGGTAACCCCCTGAAGTGAGAAGCACAGCCTAAAGAAAAGTACAGTGATTCATGAGACAATCTTCATACGCTAAGGGGGTTGGCAGAAAACACATGCATTTAATTATCTTTTAAAATTCAGCAAATCTCTGAAATAGCACTTCTTTTATTTTTAGATATAAAAATGCTGTAGTGAAAAAGTCTTTAAACGTTTTCATATCCTGTGAAGACCTATTCAAACTGGTGCTTTTCTCTGCTTCAGACACTTCAGATGTAAGCTGCAATGTGATACTAAGACAGGTGTTCTCCAAAATGGATATTAATTTTGAAATGATGTATTACACAATATATTTCTTTGTAGCTGATCATCCCATATAAACGAAGCATATGACTTTTATGAAGCAGGCACGCAAATTTTAATGTGACAGTGATCTATCTTTCCTTGTGATGCATGCAGGTTCATGTGTAAAACATGGGAAAAAAAAGCAGCTGGATGCTAAAGAAAGGCAGCCCTCACGGCAAAAAATGTAAAGCATTTTACAAAATATAGGTTAGGAATGTACTGATATGTTTATATGGTAAATTCTTCATGGCAGGGAGTTTTCCTTATTATATCTAGAAAGTGCCATTATTCAGAAATAGCAGGACTGAGTCTGATCGCAGTTAAAATGGTTTAGGGTGGTGTGAGATGGAGATAAAGCAAAGCAACACACTTATAAAGCAAAAAGTGTCAGCATTACAAAACCAGGTCCTTAGGCTTTCACAGACAAAGAGGACTTTACTGCGCCTTGTAAGCAGGGATGTGATATAAGAGGCTTTAAGTTCAAGCAGTATTTTACTTATGGAACAAAATTTGTAGAAGCAAAATACCCAAACAGAAAGGACCCACTTGGGGGGAGCTCAGCTGCCTTCTCTTAGGTACACAGCAACAATTCCTACCAGCTCCAAAGCACCTACAGCAAAAACATTACACCCACTGGGAGCAGCTCACCCCAAAATCTTCTACAATGCTGGAGGTGGCATCTTGGTAAAAATAAAGGTAACTGTACAATTAGACTTTTGAGGTTCTACTGGAATAGGGTTTGAAAGGAAGACAATTAGTTCTCAAAAAGAAGGAACATGTTTATATTCAAATCAATGATGACAACTATGGTGTTTCCCTTTTCTCCAAAGAAAAAAACTCCATAATAGTGTGCACATAAGGGTTTTTTTTGACAATGTGTTAAGATCTTGCACTAGGAAATGTTGAAGAATACTTCACTTGTCTTTTGTGCTGAAGGCAAAATTAAATATGAATAATTTCAAAGCTTTTGTTTTCCATTACAATGCTTTTGTATCTTCTAAAGGTCTATGCTACTCTACAGCTTATTAGCAATCTTAATGAAGCAAAAGGTATTGGAATGCTTTACATTTTCAGTTATTATGGTTATCACAACTATTACAGCATAGCTGATAAGATCCTTTTAATAAGTGTTCACATTTTTCATCTCAAAAGTTCATCACCAGTTACTGAACTGAAAGGATTTCTTTCCCAACATTTCCTTTCATCAATACTCAGTGCAGCAAGCCAGTATCATATTTAAATGTGGAGCAATTTTATTGTAATCTCGGTGGTATCTGGCTGTCAGCAAAAAGGGTGGCGTAATGGATTGTAATCATTTTGCACAGAGTAAGGACAGGTCTAGCAGAAAATATTTAATTCTAGGTGATAGCTCCTGCAGAGTCAGTAAAGGGCACATGCTAATAAGGAAACTGCAGAAAGGCACTGGTGGTGACATGTTCCCTGAAAACAGCAACCTCAGCAGATACAGTGCAGCTAATAGAACCATTACTGCCTCATGTCAAGCTATGAAAAATACCAAAGGACAGAGTCATCACAGTGAAGGGAAAAACAAAGCTCTTGTATATTATGGTTGGAAAAGCTTTACAGGCAGAACAATGTCAGGATAACAGTGTTATCAAATGCATGAATAAAAATATGCCAAAAAGCTTGCTCAGGAGAAAGAGCAATTTCCCCTTTTTAATTCACTCTGTACTCCACATGTTGTAGCCCTACCATTCATCGTATTAATTTTCAGTTTGAAACTCATTTCCCACCAAAGCATCTGTTGTCTTCTGCTGATGGCAGCAGGTTTGCTTTTGCTTTTCTTTTTTTAACTTCAGTAAGTGATAGAGTGCACAAGTAATGCATAAAGCACTGCAAATGAAGATGACTACAAGGTAGGAAAAGTATCCAGAAGATTTTAGAGAGAATTAATTTTCTAGACTCTGATTAAAGGCCTCTATTACCACTGACAAAGTGTTGGTCAGTTTCTCTCCTTCTAAAACTGGGAGTCTGTCCAGAAATACTGAAATCTTCATACCATGCTTATGTTATGGCAACAAGAACTCAAACAGGTCATTTTATACACAGATAAAAATCTGTCTCCATCTCACATAGCATTTCCGTTTTAAGATTCTGCTCACCAGAATTCTACCACTAAATTCCAGATAGGAAGAACAGATTGAATATATCCAATACATTGGTATTTAGACATACAACATCTAAAGAACCTACTGGAGAAGAAAATCTTAATGGACATTTTCCTAATATTGTTTTTCAAAACAAAATGTGACTGTTAATTTTCCACAAAAATGTAAACTATCTTCTAACGTATCAGACAGAATATTACACTTGCATATATGTTGGTTTCAAAGGAAAAAGAAAATATTCATTGCTTGTGGTCCCTCTCCCTCACTTACATTCTTGAATATAATGAGCTGGACTCTAAGCTGAGTCACTACTTAAGAAAAAAGCAGGCTAACAAATGCCAGACACGAGAGTAAATATCTAACTTTACACTCTTTGAAATTGCAATGCTGCTAATGGGATCTTTGTTTTACTACCAAAGGGTTTAATTAGCCAGGATTGTTAGTGAAACAAGCGTCTAACGAAAAGCCTACTAAATCCATGGAGTCTTTCTATTGGCTTCCGTTGATGCCGACTTTCAGATCAACAGCATTAATTTGCTGAGTTAGATCCATAACACCAAGTCTTGGAAATCAAGGTTTACAGTGTGTTTCTGAAGCTTTAATTTTATATTCTGAAAACTTAACATAAAGCTGACAGCTTTATCATTAGCTGAAGAAACGTTTCAAAGTAAATTCTTGTGTAATTTACCATTATACTGTTCTCTTAATTTACTACTTAGACAAGCTGAACATCAGAGGACAGCTCAGAAACCTCATAAATAGTCCTCTGGAATATGCAGTTTATGATCCCCATTCTTCCTTTTCTTTTTACACTATTCAACAAGTATTGCTGTGGGATATCCCAGATACTGTAAGTTTGTGCACTTCCTGCCCCTCCTCAACTTGTTAGAAATACAGAACCACTACAAGAAGTCAAATACAAATTATTCTCTGTACATTAATATGTGTAATTCATCATGAAGATTAATTGTATTAGGAAACAATAAATACACCTGATTCTCATTTATAAGGAAGAGGAGGGCAAGTGCATTTTCAAAGGGTTGGGTCACTCATGGCCATGGGCATTCTTTATCAGTTACACATTTTTGTCCTAAGTAAGCCTCAAGATTACTGGTTGAATCTGAGCCAGATCAACCTGGCTCAAATTACCAAATTGTTGAAATCAAAGGCTTGTGTAGCAAGAAACAACACATAATTCCCTTACTTACTGATTTGTGCTGCTATAAAGGTCTCTTTTAGAACCTGGAAGCAACCCTGATAACCATGGTCACATGAGAAATCTTTTTTGACATGAATAGACCCATTAAGTCAATGGGGCTACTCATGTGAACAGAGACTGATGTCAAAAAACACCGGTGCTGAGAATGCACTCTTTTGTATGTTCTTTCATTGGTTTGGATAAGCAAGGGAGCCCACATGAGGAGGACGATGTGGAATACTATGCTCTTATTTCAGTATGTTAACCATATTTCACATTATTTCCCATAAAAACCTCTATGGTATACCATACTCTCACTCACTTTTTATCTTTAAATCTGTTAAGTAATATTACAACAGCAGATGCTTTTCACTCCAGACACGACTGTAATACCACGGTAATTAACAGACACTGTACATACATCCTGTCTTCCTTTGAAGTTTCCTATTGAAGATTTTTCATAGCAATAAAGCTTTATTAAACTCGTTAATCAATATTGTTGTTGCTTTAATTCTCACATGTCCACAGGGACTGATCTACTCATGTTTTGTTGCGTGAGGTTCTGACCCAGCAGCGCCCAGAGAAAAAGAAGGGGTGTTAAATAATTTGGGGGCTTTTTTCTAGTTTGTGTCAGCTAAAGAGAAAACACAGACGCCAGAGAACATTAGAAAGATACTGCGCTCTCAATCATTACCACATCAAATATTGTCCTAACTGGATATAGTTCCATTATAGCTCTGTCATATTTACAGCCTAAACATTGTTGCTGCCATCTGCCAGAATGTGTAGTGTTAAGCCCGTGGTACTCCAGCTCCTGGCTGCAGGAAGAAAGTCAGAGAAGTTCCCATCTGCTTCTTTTTTGTCCTTCTCGGCATGCAGATTGCATAGCAAGACTACGGAGGAGATCTTGCCCTCCTCTGGAAAATATTGCCAGACTGTAAAAACGGCTCTGACAATTTACTGCCACTCTTGCAACACCAGCAGTTGTGTGCAGGGAACGAGCTTCACCGCTCTGTAAAAAGTCAAAGTCCTTCAGCGAGATTTAACGGGCACTCAAGTATGATACTTACTTCCTGCACATGTATGTGCTTTATCTAAACACGGGCAAATGTGAAAAGGTTTCCACGTGCTGTTCTGCTAATACATTTGTGCTGTGCTGTGCCCTCCAGGCCAGATGATTGTTTAGGAGATAGGCTGCAAAGTTTAGGAACAATGGGAACATTTTTTTTTAAGATATTTTCTTAAATATATTAATGCAAGCATCTCCACAACAGAAATTCTGTCTTCCTTGTTTTCTTAATAGATTTGGGAAAAAAAAAAGAAAAAAAATGAAGTGTTTTTAATTAAAGTAAGAGCTATCATATTATTAATCTCTAAAAGGATTGAATGTGGGTGAAGTAATTTATCATCATTTCAAGCTAGTCTCTGAGAAACTATTTCAGGGCTCCATTCTGGTTCAGCCTTTAAATCTGGCTAGAGGGGGTGTGAAAAAGTAAGTATACAGCAGTATCAGAACCTAGAAAGGTGTCTTGTGGGCTGGAGGGAGCAGAGCTGCTCCGTTTCTGAGGATGCTGAATTTGCCTGGCTCTTTCTGAGGTGCACCTTCATGGAGCAAGCTCCGCTGGCCAAGAGGTGCCGTGACCAAGTTATGAAGATTTCTCTTTCCTGAAAAAAGACTCCGGTTTTCTTTCCACATAAAGCTTGATCCCTTTAATAATACCTGTATACTTAAAGCCATGCCTAGCTAAAGTGTAGATATACCAGTGTTAGAAACCAGACCAATTCAGGTGTAAGGAAAGGGATAATGTATTTCATTGTGAGTCGCCAAAGCTGTTGCAAGCTGATATAACTACACGCATATTAATGCTGTACAATTCCATTGGGAAAAACACCATGCTCCTATATAAAATAATTTAACTATAAAAATTCTGTGTAAAAATCCATCAATATCCAGCCTCCATGAAAATTTGAAGCACGGATAAGGCCTCCACAGCCTTATCTTCATTTTCCAACTTTGCAGCCATAGAGAAGGCTGACACAAATAAAGCCTGTTGTTAAGACTTTATGGTTGTCATATTGTATTGTGTTATTATAACATTAAGTGGTTACTACAATGAGACAGATGAGAGGGAACTGGAAATAGTCCCCCAAGACAGTTAAAATGTACAAACATCACTTTTCATTTCATGGGAAGAGAATCTCTCCTGCTTTCCTGTAAAATAATGTTTCAATCCCAGTTGCTGAGGAGTCGCAAACAGCTGCTTACCTCGGAATGTACATGAAAACACAAAAGCACTTCAGAGCAAGGGCCACAAGAACAAATGTCATGAGGGAAATATTCTCTCTCTCTCCATTATGAAGTAACTTTGAGAGCAGATAGGCCTTAAATGAATTAGTTGAAAATAGATGCCCTCTCTGTCTCATCATATAATAAAAAAACCCCAATAAACTCTCTACTCTATCAGAATATTTATCTTTTTAGTTCTTGGAACTGTGAACAGAAAAACACTAAGTAGCTTAGATAAAGTCTAAATTTTGATTGTTTTACTGCTGTTGGGTCCTCACTGTTTTCATGACGGTTCATTCAAAGTTAACATTCAAAATGGCTTAAAATCCCTGGTTGCCTTCATTAATTTTGTCATAATATCCTTCAAAATCATACAATTGTGTATTCATGCAAAACTGGTCATGTTATCATCATGTTCTGTAGAGAGGTGTGGAAAAGAGGGGATGTTAGGGATCACAGAATAACTGCCAAAGATGGAGTTAAGGTATCAAAGTAGGTGTGGGTCTGCAATCTATGAAACAAAATGAAGATGTGACATTTAG
The DNA here is from genome assembly GCA_028565335.1 of Limnodromus scolopaceus. Classification (NCBI taxonomy): domain Eukaryota; kingdom Metazoa; phylum Chordata; class Aves; order Charadriiformes; family Scolopacidae; genus Limnodromus; species Limnodromus scolopaceus. The sequence goes on along the minus strand of JAOXNO010000033.1, from coordinate 62,131,395 downwards.
GCATAAGAAGTCATAAGAACTCAGTCTTCAGCCAAGTGACCTTGGGAATTAATAAAAATACAAGGCAGATATAGGCACGCTTAGATTCCCACTGCTGTGCAAATATGTCTTTATATGTCCTTGTCACTGTATGGCCTATAAATACTCCAGTTTTACTACAGTGGTGATAAATGAAGGGGGAGGTAACTAACATCACAGGATTGCTGACTAGCATGTAATCTTCTTTAAAACTGGATAGTGGAACACTATACCAGTGCAGAGAACTCCTACACATTGTCTTACAGCTCTGAGGAGAGTATATCAGGTGGCCTTCTAGCTGCACAACCCACTGTAAGCACTAGTATCTCACAGGGAATGTGCACATGAAGAACCATCCAGGAAAACTCTGATTTACTAGAAGACAGTGATGAGTGAAGCCGAAATGAAAATTATCAGCATTCATGTGAAGAATTTTACAAAAAATGTAAGAAGTATTTCACAAAATGCAGTTCTGAATTTGGTCATCGTGTAACTTCTCAGGGGAATTCTTCGTAACCCACGTTGAACCTATTTATTCATAGAACATAACTTCTTCCTTCACTTACTTTGGGGACACGCAATTTGCAGATGAATCATTTAATTTGTCCTTGTTAAAAAAGTCACAGAATGTTATTTTTACTTTGTCTAAACAAACTTTGCAAAACTCTCATATAACCGCCAACCATAAGCATTTAATTCCTCATACACTCCATCCCTACATCACTACCAGGCCAAGACAATTCCAAATATATATCACAATATCCTGACAAATGAACTTGATGTATCACCCTGTGGAAATCAGCAAAAATTAGAGTAAAATGCCAATCTAATGGGTAAATACTGCTGATGGGAATTACACTTACCCATGAAGAGTTTTTTATAGACAAGATTTTAAGGCCAAAGGTTGCTCTACCCAGCTAAATTGTAGGCTTTGGCTATATAGAATTGGCAATGCTTTGTCTATAGTGAAAGCCAATGGTTTTTGAAGACCAGTATACAGTCAATGTATAGTTTACAAATTCCATTTTAGAATGCCAATTGTAAAAATGTTTAATTCTACAATACAAGACCCTCATTGATCCCACGTTTGATTTCCTTATGTGGAATTCTTGGGGATAAAGAACTTCAAAAGCACAGGAAATTAAAATATTTCTCTTTTAGAAAAGCTAATTGTGAGGGTGAAATTTATTGGTATTATGCCAAAAACAAAAAAAAAAATCATAAATACAGAGAGACAAATATTATGTGAAAGACAAAAAATGAATGAAAGTGCTATCATTAATTATTCCTTTGTATTCCTGATTATTTTTACAAGCAGGCACTTTGGTCAGATTTCCAAACTTCAATAAAATAATAGAAGGTATTCGCACTGCTAAGAGTTAAGTTAACTTTCCAAATAAACTGATTTTCAGCGGATATTGAAATGGTGCTATATTTAAAGGTTCCTTACAACTCTTCCAGCCAAAATGTGTATATTTTTATGCTTCTTTTTTAAGCATATATTAGCTGGAGTATTATATTGTAAAAGAGAGGTTGATGTATTTACCATTAATATAAGAATTTGTATTATTCTCCCTTTCAGAAGCTGTCCTTTTGCTGGGGCAGGGCAGGGGGGAATGAATAATTTTCAATAGAGTTCTCGAGCTATTGAATTAACTTAATTCAGTTCTGAACTTTCAGTGCAGTTAGAATTTATTCATACTTGTTCATACACAACTTAGATTTATATAAGGTAAACCAAACTGTACCCTTTAATAACTCTTTGTAATCACGCAAAAGCAGTCTAGATTGGTAGCCTACACATACAGCATATGAATAATAAAATCTGTTTTAGTTGAATAACTTCTTCAGGAAAAGCCTTTGCAGATATTTATAGAATGTAGAGAATGCCTATTGTAAGATTACCACAAGAGAGATGGGGGAAAAAAAAGCCGAAAAGTTAGTAAACCAGCACAATTTATCCTGAACTGTTTGTTTAAACATTGCAGTGTTCTGGATCTTTTCCTTTTCTACTTCATGTCAACTTTTAATGACAACTTTATTAGTGGAATCATTAGCTTATGATGTTCCTTTCTCAATATCAAATGTCATCATTGCCCACAAGACACTTCTTTTTAACGTGCCTAGAATAATAGGCCCTGGTCTATAACTGAATACTTCAGAATCAAGAAAGATAGTCAAAATTAGCTCATTGAATTTTACACTGAATGCAAGAATTAGCCTGGGTAGGGAAGTAACGGGGATTTAAACTCAAATCTTTAAAATGTGTTCTACATGTCTATGTGAGTATGTAAATGGAGACATTGTCCTGTTATAATGTATATACTCTATGTGTCTGTAGAAAATAAACTAATGTGCCCTTAGAATAGCATCCTTTATAAAACTCTCTCCATCCGCGTACAGGTGTTCTTCCTTTAACTGTGAACAAAAGATCTTTAGTGTTTCAACTCTTTTGGCCATGTCTGCCACAGTGCAGACAGAGCACTAAATATGAATATGTGATTTATTACTTAGGATTCATGTTTACTTGTCTGTTTTCTTAAAAGGATCCTGTCAGCTAGAAAACTGCATATTAACCAGTGAATGTCATCTCACCCACTTAAGATGAAAATTAAACCTATGTAGCTGTTTATTTAAAATAACTCCCCCACCCCCAAAACACTCTCTGTCTTCACATGTGAATCAATTTTTCTGAAATTCTGTGAGAAGATGTCAAAAGAGATTGAATGTCAAATAAGTATTAGAATTAGAAAATGCAGAATACAAGATAAGGAGAAAGAATTAAAAAAATAATGGGGAAGAAGATGTAACTAAAAAACATCTGTGGACTATGTTCATAATTTTATTTATTCTTAGTGATTCTTATCTCTAGTTACTATATAGGTATGTAGTTCTAATTTATTTTATTATTTTAATTCTTTTAGGCTATATATTTTTTTTTAGTTTAATTTTTCCTACTTTAAAAACACCATTCATTTTTGATTTTTTTAAAATCATCTCTAGAAGGAAACCAAGAACAAAATTCCTAAGAAAATAGGAATCCATGAGTAAAAAAGTTTTGCCACTGTACTGAAATTATATATGTTTTACAGAGGCTCTTTATAAACAGTACACATTCAAATAAGGAAAAATGCTGTATTAGTAATATACACATGTACTATTAAAACAACTTTTAAATATTGAAAATATGCCTCATCTTCAGAGTAAAAAAAAAAAAAGCTATTTCTAGTATGATAAACATAATCAACTGCAAGGTGTTTTATTTCAAACAAAGGCCCAATAAAGGAAAAGAGAGAATCTTAGCTGAGCAAAGGATAGTGTAGAAGAAAAAAAACAGTATCATTATTATTACCAGAGAAGAAGGGACAGACTAGATGAAATTTCAACTGCATTTCAAACGTAAAAAGTGCAGTGAAGGATAAAATAAATTAAAAGACATTTAATGAGCAGGAAGCGGGAACTGGTACTGTAAGATTTTTTTTCCTCAGGTTACAGAGGAAGGGGAAGCTGCAAAAAGATTAATGTAGGCTCAACAAAGCATGTTCTCAGCATATGTAAAATAAAGAACTGATTTTATCTTCGTTGAATCCTGTGCGACATTTCAGTGACTCATGATTTCCTTGAAAACAAGATGTGCCTTAGTACCTCATTAAGCATCATACTTTATGCTTTTTTATAAAATCTGCATATCTATTACTATAGGACTAAAGATCCCAAACTAGTATTGAAAGATACATAGTTACTGTACCAGGCCAGTCTGCAGGTTATAGCCTTCCCTTCAGACAGATATGGCAAGATTTTCAATACATCATTTGATGAAAAAAATCAATTCCTTTTTAGACTAAGCAGTATTTTAAATGAGCTCTCATTTTAATGCCATCCTCACGGAAGAAAAGAAAAAAAAGATTCCTCATCCAACATTTACTTCATGTTAAAATGCAAAATTATTTACAGTGCAGGAAATATTTATCAATATAAAGCAGGGTTTGTTTTTTTCACAACATTGTAATTTGTTTTCACTGTCTTGCTTTTATGAACCTTGAATTATTTATTTATTATTTATTAACCTTCATTATCAACTTTTTAATTTTCTAATCAATAGCATGATTAAATTTGTAGCACTTAGAGAATTTAGTACGGGAGTGTTTACTAACTTTGAGAAATCAGATAAGTCATCTCCTTGCAAATCCATGGGGATTTTATAAAATCAAGTAACAGGGACCCAACACTATGTACAAATAAAACTCTCAGCAAGTGAACAGCACATGGAAGCCAACAGAATTACACATAGACTTAAAGATGTAATGCAATACCTAGAAAGATAAGGGTCTAGAGGCAGAAAATCGGCTTTAATGGCATTCTCCTTAAGAAGGGCCCGAGGAAGTGGGTCTCCTACCATTGCAGTCAAGTCAAAAGAAAAAGTCTAAAGGGCTTTCTAACAGGTCAAGCAGACCAAACAGAAACCATCTGCTGACATATCTATATTGCTCTGATTGAAAGGGGGTGAAAAAAACCTTATTTTCCTTTTTTAAAATGTAACTAATTAAGCTTTTTTTCTTGGATTATCCCAACTTAAAATCAAATAGCATAACTAGTTCTTTCAGCTTTCAAAAAGATAAGAAAAAAATTGAATTTTTCTTTCCATCACTCGCTGATGAGAAGGGCAGTGACTGTTTCAGATCTATAAGCAGAGTGTAGCGGAAATAATGACACATACATAAATTGCAATTCTGTTTTCCTGGACACAACTCATCTTACAGACCTGTTCCTCTCTATATGTACCTAAATGGCTGCTTAAACTCAGTGAAGATCACATTATCTAAAGACAGTTGCCTGTGTGCTCTCTCTTTATGAACTCTTAAGGAAAGATTCTGCATTTCATCTTGATGCCAGCAAAAATATTAGTAAACAATTGGATGCATATGCATCCTGAGTCATATAATATTTAAAAGAAGTAAAGATATACAAAAGCCTATAATACACATAATATAAAAGCCTTATAATAATTCAAAGCATTATATAAAACATGAAAAAACTTATCATTAAAGAGCATATTAATGCTGCATTCAATAATATTAACTAAAATATTATTAAATACTTCATTAAAATATTCTATAATAATAAAGAGCGTCATAAGAGTAGTTTGTCATATTAAATTAATACCACTTCACACAGCCTCTATTCTGAAAATCCCACAAACACTGAAAAACAATGACTTTGATATTGATGGTGTAGAGGACGTAAACTACGCCTGACCGTGACATCTACATGCTCAACAAATGCTCAGACAGTAATAGAATCATAAAATGGTTCAGGTTGGAAGAGACCTTAAAGATCTTCCAGTTCCATCCCCCTGCCATGGTCAGGGACACCTCCCATCAGACCAGGTTGCTCAAAACTCTGTCCAACGTAGCCTTGAAGACTTCCAGGGATGGGGCATCCACAGCTTGTCTGGGAAACCTGTTCCAGTGCCTCACCACCCTCATAGGAAAGAATTTCTTCCCAATATTGAATCTAAGTTTCCCCTCTTTAAAGGGCAAATGCAATTGGGAAAAAAAAATCTAGAATATCAGAATTAATTACAAACTTTTTAAACTTTCAAAATACCAGTATGGTTTCTGGAGCTTCTGAAAAAGCAGCATTTACATAACCTGTCACAGAAAGGATTACCTCAGTTCCATGGGAACCACACATGCAAAGTACTGCACGGTGTCCTTATTCAGCAGCAGAACAAATCTTGATTTGAGGCAAGAGCTGTCAACCATTGTAACAACAGGGAATCATTTCACCAGTTGAAAGATGCACAACAGGGTGATCTCTGCAGCTCACAGTATGTTGTTTCATAGTGCAGACTGCGTGAAAAACTTCAAATGTCTTATGACAGGGATACCCTGATCTCCATTCTGTGCAAAATGAGACATGTGTAGTACATCATTTGAGCTCAAGGAAGTAGGAGCAAGGAGAAGGATGTTGGCATTCCAAGAAAGTCTCTGCAATACAGTGAAGCAACACCCTAGTTTTACAGAAAATGGGTCCTACAGGGAAGCTGACAAGTTTGCCACAAATGCCTGTCAAGAAACTACCAAAAAAGTATTTGTGATTCTTTCAGACCATCACATACGCATGGCCAAAATTCTACTAGCTGAATGTAATTGAAATTACAAGTTGGATACATATTAAATGCTCTTACTCTTACTGTTCTATTTTCCCTACAGTCTTGCTGTAGTGAAGTTAGACTTTATTCTAAATCCATGTGTTGCCTTATTTTTCCTTGTGGCCCTTTAGAAATGTAAAACCAGGAGTAAAAGGCCCGGTGAAGATCTTCCCCATACCTAGATTATATAGACTCGGTTTGTGTTTCAGCTCAGTCACTCTAACTCTGTTTGAAATAGTTCTCTCAAATCCTTCCCCGCTGACTCACTTTCACAAAAGTGCTGTGAGCACATACACTGTAATTTGGTAATCCCATACTCTTGTTAGGCTGCATCAGCAGCCTTGGCTGAAGTGCTCCAGTGATTTATTTAGTGCCCTAAAGTGCTCTCAAGCTCCATGCCCTTATCTCTTCTGCTGCTGCAATATTGACTTCTGAAAGGTAAATTTCAAAAGACACAAACATAGGTAAAAGTGCACGTAGTGGTGATGCCACAGCAGAGGCACTCCTGCCAAAAGATTATATTTGCTGCATCATGCGAACTCCCTATATATCCTCACAGAACAGAACTGCAGACAGCACTGTATTTGCTATACACTTTAATGACACCAGCCATCCTAGAACCACAGAATGATATGAGGGACCTCTGGAGATCATCTAGTCCAACCCCCCTGCCAGAGCAGGGCCACCCAGAGCACGTTGCACAGGAACGTGTCCAGGCG
>JAOXNO010000033.1:62095688-62123222 GCA_028565335.1 Limnodromus scolopaceus | reverse complement strand
AACACTGATATTCTGCACAAAAGTTGAATCAGAAAGGATGCAGGGCTGTCAGACCCTCTTTCTAAACAGAAACAATTTTTCTTTGTTATGTTTATTTGAAGGAGACTGAGATGATGCAAAAATCTAAAGCAGGTTACTAGAAAAGGGTGTAGATACTCAGCTCCATCAAGTATTGACCTGTGAGAAGCTTAATAGTAAAAAGAGGGAAAAAAACCAAACACTAATATATACTCATTATTGTGGGAGTAGAAGGTTTTAGGCCTAATATGAATAAATACACAGGTTTCCTGTTCAGAAACACAGAGAATGTACTTTTTATTATTAAGATATCTGTCTTAACTTTGAGAACTAGAAAATTAACTTCCACACTTATACATGTCATGATGTGGAGGAAAAGGATTAATTGTATCTTCCATGTTTAATTGCCTGATGAACTTACCCAGGTGTGAGATGAATAGTTTCTTATTTTAATGTGTTGTTTTCCAGGGGCCAGAACTAGTCTAAATAGCAATGATTATGTTCTTATTAGTTAGATGTTTTGAACAAGAATAGCAACTGATGAATACCACATGAAGGGCCTCCCTTCACCAGTATAAATTTCATTTAGACTGTATTCATGGAAGTTTCTAACTTACAAGACAGAAATGCCACTTGGAATGTTAATTTTAATTTTTCAAGGTGCAAAATAAAAACTGACTATTATAGTTCCATCGTTTTCCATTAGTAAAAAAACTCAACACCATTTCTCGTGCAGTCTAAGTGATAGTCTTTTTATAATGAATTCTACCAAAAATATTCTACAGTGGATCTGGTAAATCCAGACAAGCATCTTTAGAAAACCTTGCAAAGCCTTCCTTCTTGCTATTTCAGTGAATGGCCCTTCAGTTCTAGCAGGGATTTTAGTAAAGCTATTGATTTTATGTGGAAGATGACCCAATACATTGTAGTAATTGAAGGACAGCAGTATAAAATTCCAAAATGGGTAGAAAGACTGAGAGGGAACCAGGTAACAGAGAAAGACTGTTTTGACTAGTAGTGGAAAGTTGATTACCAGAGAGAAAGGGTTCAGAACCCTAAACAAACCTAGTTTATGTATAAACCAATCTGAAATTTTCTCAGTGAAAATAACAGAGGATGTAGGCCAAACAGTTTTCTTTAACAATTTTCCCTTAGATCAGATGAGTAAATCCAAGGATCCTAAATTCAGGGATCCTAACTGGAATCCACTGAATGTATTTTAAGGTTTTACATGCTAATACAAGGCAAGACGAAACCTTCAGTGAGACGCTCTCAAATTTTATTTCTGATAAACCCACTGAAGTTCAGTAAAGCTAGAATCTTAACTCTCTGCTGTATACAACTCTCAGAGATCAAGTGTCTTGGTGAAAGTCTTTTCATAACTCTGCCAATAAAATTGACAGCTAAAATCAGCATTTTTACAGATTTATGTCATTGAGACTGTATGCAAACATAGGCTTCCTATCATACATATCTTTTTTTCTGCTGATTAATGAGGCTATCAGACAACTGGGTAGACTGTGATGCAGCGGTTTTCCTGTGGGGATGGATAACAGCAGAAATTGTGTGCATAAATTCTTCCTCTGGTGGTTAAAAATTAAATTATACAAACTGCAAGTAGTCCCTACAGCCTGTCAGAGATTTAGAGAACTGTCTCCTCTGCAGTCTTTCAAACTTGACCATTAAACAATTTCCCACGCGTTGCACACCAACGAGGGATATTCTAGTCCATGTCTTTAAAATCCTGAATGAGATTAACACAGCCACAAGACACGTACACATTGTTCAGTCTCATGTAGTGCTGTTTTTCCAACTCTGACTGGAGGAAAGTGTAAGGACAGGAGATATGAACATTCTGCACCCAACCAGCTGTCGCTGTTGGAGTCAATTCTCAGTGAGACAAAGAATTCCTCTCCTTTCCTCACCCCTTTCTCTTTCCCCTCTGTGCTCATTCACCTTTTCTCATACCCAAATTAGTCCTAGGGCTCTGGCTGGGACTGGTAGAGCTGTTTCAGATGGCTATTTCTCTCTGCTGATCACCCCATCAATGCAGCTTGGACAGCTGTGCAAACCTGACCCTAGGTAGCCTAAGTTTATGATGCAATATTTTAAAGGCAACTATCCCTTAAACACGTCCTTGGAGGTCTTCGGAAGCACTAGAAATGCAAATAAGAAATTCACTTATAAAAAGGCCAATCTGGTATAACTGTGAAAAATACACACTCAAAGCTCCTATCACACTTAGGTGAGAAATAAATGGCAAACCAAGGACAGGTCAAAAGCACAGCTGGTTGAGCATCATCTCATGTGGCTGATGTCAAATTAGTCTCCATGCAAGGATCTGGTGAATGAGGAAAGAAAAATCCGGTATATACACCAAATAAGAACACACGCTGCCCAAGTTCATAGAATCGTAAAGTCATAGAATGGTTTGGGTTGGAAGGGACCCTAAAGATCATCCAGTTCCAACCCCCTGCCATGGGCAGGGACAACTCCCACTAGATCACGTTGATCCAGCCTGGCCTTAAACAGTTCCAGACTTCCACAACTTCTCTGGGCAACCTGTTCCAGTGTCTCACCACCCTCACAGGAAAGAATTTCTTCCTAATATCTAGTCTAAATCTCTCCTCTTTCAGTTTAAAGCCACTCTCCCGCACCCTATCACTCCACTCCCTTCCCAAAGTTATTTTCCCAGGGCTTTCAGAAACCACACTATGCTGACTAGTCCACAACAGCTGTGCGTACTTCTCTCTCCAAAAATGGGTTAACTCTGCAAAGATCAGCATTAACTCCCACACACATTTCTGCTGGAAATCTATCAGGTTGCTAGGGTAGCATGCTGTGCATAAAGGCTGCTCCCTGGCTGTGTACCCTCCCCGCAGGCACATGAAGCCCTAATTATGAGGTATATATACAGAAGAGTTTCTGTGGGCTAAGAAGAAGCATCAACAAATACTCTACTTCCTTTGCTCCATGAGTTACAAACCCTTTGAAGCATTTTTCTGCTCCTTTGCTTATGCTTGTATCACAGTATGGAAGGCTGTTTCAAACTTCACTTTTATCACTCTGGCCAAAAATAATACCTAATTTCTTGCTCTTACTCTTCAATTTCATTTTAAAATTTAAAGTAAACAAGTGCTGAATAGCAAGCAATACACTAAAAACTGAAAGGGGATGATACTGTGCTGTGACAGCAGGACTGCACTGCCCCATTTTATTACCAATTTAGGTGTTAATGAGGTTTTTTTCTTTTGCAAAGTCATTTAAAGACTATATAAGGAATCAAAAAATACCTCTTCATTTTTTGTCACATACTTGCATCCTACACCTTTATTTATTTATTCATATATTGGTGCATTTATTTTTTTTCCCTTTGCCTCCTGATGGGAAGGTAGTTTCTGTCTCTTCAAGTTCTGTTTCACTTTGTTCCTGTTGTATCTATTTTAAGACTTCTTTGCTTCCTACTTCCCAATTACATCCTAATTTCTTAAAGTCCAGCATTAAGTCATTAAGGGCGAGCAGAGGTATCTTAAGCATCCTTATGGGCTTACCAATACGTCTGCAGTTAAATGCAAAGAAAACGTGGCAGAAGAACTGTTTACTCATGGGTGCCAAAGGTTTATATGTTATTTCTATAGCTTTCCTTGCTGTTTCAGAAGGAAAACTGAGATTCTTCTGTATCACTACACTAGCACATAAATCTAATTGCCAAATACTTCAACAGTATATACATATGCCAACATGGACAATATTGCACATTTCTTAAATATTCAACGATGCAGCTTTCTAGAATGCAAGAGTTGAGAAACAGAACAGAACAATCTCAGCACTAAAAAAAAAACATAGGTGAATTTCTTGAGGAGCAGAGAGACACAGAGGAATTATCCTTTGATATACACTATAAATCCTTTCCAAATCCACACAGGTTAAAAATGCTAGTTGTCATATTTGTTTTATAGCTTAGCATCTTCGTTTTCCTTATGCTTAAGATGCCCTCAACATATATCCTCACAAGTATAGCTAAATTGGAATAAGAAGGTTAGAAAGATTTATAATGTTGCCAGAGTTGTCATATAAGCTGTGAATGGGGAATGTTTCATCATAAGAACTATGAAAGTATTCTGCTTACCATTTCTTTTAAAGTATTTTTTTTCTTTCTTCTTTTTTTTTTTAACCTAAACTACAAATATCAGTGCTTTTGAAACTAAAAGGTAAATTGTTTATAACAATTAGAACAATTGCTTTATCTCTGTCTTGTGGGTGGAAATCACAGACAAACATAACAAACATTGACAGAATTAAGTTTGAAACATTTGCAGAATAGCCATCTATGAGTTTTCATTTTCTTACACTTAGCTTATGTAAATCAGGCCCTCCTTAGTTCCTTTCTGCTATTTTTCTATACTTTTACCTAGGTTCATCCTGAAAGGGCTTCTTTACGCTTTATTCATCACATTGTGTGTAAAAGGGGAGGAATTTCTTTAGGTTTTCTGGGTTGGAATTCATCCCCCAAAAAACATGAAAGACAATAAGATCGAAGAAAAATTTTGTCACATTCTGCTATCATGTTTACTTGCCTGACAAACACAGAAATTAATAACAATATTTTTTAAGTGTGTACGTTGATCACTGCATATCTCTCTTATTTTAGCCAAATACCTAGCCCCATAACAATTAAGGTGTCATAAGTATTTGGTTAAGTTTTGCAGCTCTTTCATAAAGAGTTTCAGGACACAGTCTTAAAAAAAAAATCCTTAAACGAGCAGTGACTAGGGGTAGTTGATGATTAAAAATATGAAGAGATTAAAGATTACCTGCCTTGATAATACTGAGAAGAGAATAGTATTTCTAGCCTCAGCCTAGGGAGGATACTAAGTACTTGGAAAGAGACCATTAGGCAGATCTTAAAACTACATAGAAGATTTTGTCTCCCCAAACATCTACCGAAACAAACAACTTGCTTAAAACTTGTTTCTATGTCAGAATAAATAAATCATACTAAAATGTTACAATCTCCTCATCTTTCTACTCCAATATTGTTACTTCTTCACAGCACCTTAAAAGTACAACTACACTGCCTTCCTGCAATGTGCAGCATCAACAGTGGTCGACAACAGTCAATGAATTCTAGTGTTGTGCTCCCTTCTCTAGTCCTGCTGGCCACAATATTTCTGATACAGGTCAGGATGCTGTTGGCCTTCTTGGCCACCTGGGCACACTGCTGGCTCATGTTCAGCCAGCTGTCAACCCCCAGGTTCTTTTCCACGGGGCACCTTTCCAGCCACTCTTCCCCAAGCCTGTAGTGCTGCATGGGGTTGTTGTGACCCAAGTGCAGGACCCAACACTTGGCCTTATTGAATCTCATCCCGTTGGCCTCAGCCCATCGATCTAGCCTGTCCAGATCTCTCCACAAAGCCTTTCCACCCTCCAGCAGATCAACACTCCCACCTAACTTGGTGTCATCTGCAAACTTACTGAGTATGCATTCGATCCCCTCATCCAGATCATTGATAAAGGTATTAAACAGAACTATCCCCAGTACTGAACCCTGGGGAACAGCACTCCTGACCAGCTGCCAACTGAAGTTAGCTACATTCACCAGAACTCTTTGGGCCTGGCCATCCAGCCAGTTTTTTACCCAGAGAAGAGTATGTCCATTCAAGCAGTGAGCAGGCAGTTTCTCCAGGAGAATGCTGTAGTAAATGGTACCAAAGGCTTTACTAAAGTCCAGGTAGGTGACAACCATAGCCTTTCCCTCATACACTAAGCAGGACACCTTGTCGTAGAAAAAGATCAGGTTTGTCAATCAGGACCTGCCTTTCACGAACCCATGCTGACTGGGCCTGATCACTTGGTTGTCCTGACGTGCTGCATAATGGCACTCAAGATGATCTGCTCTGTAATTTTTCCTGGCACCAAGATGAGACTGACAGGCCTGTAGTTCTTCAGACCCTCCTTCCAGCCCTTCCTGTAGATGGGAGTCACATTTGCTAACCTCCAGTCAGCTGTGACCTCCCCAGTTTATCAGGACTGCTGATAAATGATGGAAAGTGGCTTGGTGAGCACTTCCAGCAGCTTCCTCAGTACCCTTGGGTGGATCCCATTTGGGCCCATAGACTTGTGCGTGTCTAAGTACTGTAGCAGGTCACTCATCATTTCCCCTTGGATTATGGGGGCTTCATTCTACTCCCCATCCCTGTCTTCCAGCTCAGGGGGCTAGGTACCTGGAGAACAACTGGTCTTACTATTAAAGACTAAGGCAAATAATGCATTGAGTACCTCAGCCTTTTCCTCATCCTTTGACACTATTTTCTCCCCACCCTGTCCTGCTGAGGAGGGAAGTGACAGAGCTGCTCAGTGGGCACCTGGCCTCCAGCCAAGGTCAACTGTCATGGTTTCCCCCATCAACCCACCACAAATATTTACGTGAAGGATTTACTTTTTCATTTCTATTCAGCTAAGTTTCTTTCATCATCCTCCGCCTAAGAGGTATTATTATTTTGTGCTGGATTCAAGTTTGAAAATTGGAACCTTTACATAGAGACAAAAATGTTCCCCTTTAGAAAATCAGTGTTGGGTTTTGTTCACTGTTTGTATTTTTCTCCACCTGTTTTCCTTTGGCATTGCAGCGAGCAGCCCTGTTTCAACACATCAGCTGCCTCATCCATCTTCCTTATTCCTCCATTGAAGTGTTCTTTACATACACAAAAGCAAAAATCTGAAACAGAAAAATCCTAAACTGTCTCCAATAGGGGAGCTTAGTGAACGAAGAAAAAACTCTAGGGGAAGAAACACAAGGAGAAACTAAATGCTGCTTTTTACATTTTTTTCACATAAAACCAAAAGGAAGCTAGCTTGCCCTGGGCGTTTTTCTTTAGACACTGTGTAGAATACATATTCTTGTCCATTTGTATTCATCAGACCTAAATCTGGAAATTGCTATCATGCCAACAAAGAACGAGAGACAGAATCTAACTCTTGTATTTCTCCTGTGTATGACAATGTGACCTCCATGACTGGAAATTTTCTTGATGTCCTTGTATGGGGTGAAGATGGTATCAATCTCCCTGAGTGAGATTAGCAATGTCCTTTCAGTTTCCTGCCCAGACATGAGAGAGAATGGACTAAAAGGCTAGAAAGTCCTCCAGCCCTCAAAGAACAGACGTCCCTTTCGAAATAATTCCTGTTTTACATTTTGTATTTATAGCAAATATAAATTTGCTCCTCAAATTTAGATATAAAACTGTTAAAAACCTTTATCCATTACTCATCACAGAGTAATCCAGTGACGGAAGCAGAGCACATCATTAGAATGAATTGCATTGCCTGCTTGCATGAGGAGTTCTGTTCTGACAGATACCCACTAGGGCTTCAGTAGATTAAAAGGGAAAAAAAAAAAAAAAGCCCTTTTTCACCATTTTGGGGACTTTATGCAAGCTGTTTTGCTGAAATACCATTGGCTTGCCATTCCATACATTTTTTCAAATTGAAGCAAAAAAAAAAACTGTGAGCGCTTTGTGTTTTCTGCCCCTTCTGCTCAGCAGAAAAGTAGGAACATCCTAAATATTTTAAGCACGGATCACTGCAAGATTTCCAAGCATTTTTGGGATCACCCAACATTCACATTCTCAGACTCCTATTAGTAAATATTACAAAGACAACACAGCTCTGAAAAGCGAGTTGGAATATTATACCCTCATCCAGTGTGAAGGCTGCAGCTTGTCAATCACTGACACCGTCACAGGAAGCCAGAATGGCAGCACAGAAGGAAGGATGTTTTCAAGAGCATCCCTCACATGAATGAAGTTCACTGGATATGGGAGATTTAAAAAAATCACTTTTCCTACCCACTTCTTACATTAACTCCTCTTAAATGTGACAGAAAACTCAACTTTTCCGTACATGTCTCAGATTTTACATTAGTCTCTCTGTTCCTTGGGTTTGTCATCAGACTCCTATGGGCATTTTGACTGAAGTTTATCATTTGCTCGAAAAGGCTTTAAATGTTTATTTACTGAAGTGGCATATAAATGAACACAACATCAAAGTGAATGATTGAATACTAAATAAATCAAAAGCACAGTTTCACAAACACTTAAAGTGGAAAAGCACTGCATTTACAAAACTGTCAAATTCATTATTTAATGTATTTACTTTCCTAATACCGATCCCAGATTCTGCAAAGGCAAGGCTATCACTAGCACAACGCAGAGAGGTAGAACATAGCAAACTGCTTTGTTTTTCCTGCAAGACATTAGAGTCAGGGATAGGTTAAGCTACACAGGACTACACCTTTCTTTTCCACAAAAGCAGGTAGTCGGAGATGGCAGACCTGTAATGGATTGAGACCAGCCCTGAGGAGAAGGACTTGGGGGTGATGGTGGACAAGAAGCTCAACATGAGCAGGAAATGTGCACTGACAGCCCAGAATAACAACTACTTCCTGGGCTGCATCCAAAGAAGCATGGCCAGCAGGGAGAGGGAGGTGATTCCACCCCTCTGTTCTGCTCTCATGAGACCCCACCTGGAGTACCGTGTCCAGCTCTGGAGTCCTCAACACAGGAAGGACATGCACCTGTTGGAACAGGTCCAGAGGAGGGCGACAAAGATGATCAGAGGGCTGGAGTAACTCTCCTATGAAGACAGACTGAGAGAGCTGAGGTTGTTCAGCCTGGAAAAGAGAAGGCTCCAGGGAGACCTTATAATGGCCTTCCAGTACCTAAAGGGAGCTACAGGAGAGATGGGGAGGGACTCTTCATCAGGGAGTAGAGTGATAGGATGAGGGGTAATGGTTTTAAACTGAAAGAGGGGAGATTTAGATTAGGTATCAGGAAGAAATTCTTTCCTGTGGGGTTGGTGAGGCACTGGAACAGGTTGCCCAGAGAAGCTGTGGCTGTCCCATCCCTGAAGGTGTTCATAGATCAGGCTGGATGGGGCTTTGATCAACGTGGTCTAGTGGGAGGTGTCCCTGCCCGTGTCAGGGGGGTTGGAACCAGATGATCTTCAAGATCCCTTCCAACCCAAACCATTCTATGATTCTATGATTCTACAAAGCTGTACAACAGGGAGCTTAAACAGAGGAAGATTAGATTTTCACCACAAGGATTCCCAGGGAAGAATACTTCCCCATGGAAAAACAGGAAAACAAAGAAATACTGTTATGCCAAGAGCTTGCCACTGTACGTAAAAAATCTGCAAGCTAAACCTAAAACACTGAAAGTCTAAGTGTGAATAAAATTTTTACCAAGTGAAAGACTATATTTCATGGCAATAATTAAAATGATAAAATAACATGCAAGAAATTAAAATGGTACATGGATAAATATGGTGGTAGAAAAAACCCCGAGATTACAAAGTTTGCAGTTACACAGTCCCAAAAGTCAAACCAACCAGGAATGAAGATAAGAAACTAGTTCAGAAAAGTGGGATGAAGAATGCAGTAGTTGCAGAGAAAAGGTATGACTAATAAGAAACAAACTAAAAAAGATATGGGTTTTTAATCAGGAAAAAAATGGTAAGAAAATTAAAATTCTGATTCTAGTGAGGATTTTTGGGCATCATTTAATTCCTGTGAGTTATGATTTCCTCAGTGGAACTACAGCACTGAGGCACTGTGTTTTTTATATTAATAGAAAGTGATAAATGCCACTGCAATCAGTAACACCGACTTTCTCTTTCATCAGCTACTGGCCTGGTGCTGATCAGATGATGAAATCAAGGAGAGTGAATTGGTAAACCAGCTGGAGAAAGCATTTCTAATATGATTTAAAACAACAGCAACAACAACAACAGAAACAGAGGAGCTTTCTAATTTTGTTTTTGTTCACTTCTATCTATAACACTGTAATTTCATTTATGCCTATGAAAAGTGTGCATAAAATCTTTATCTGATACTTCTACTAAAGATAATTTATCTCCTCTCAAAGGGATAAATTACAGTACAACCCAAATACAGGGGAGAGATAAGATCTTATTTTTCTTATGTCCTCCCCTGTACTTTTACAACAGGAAATATACATACACAAATTATAAGAAATCAATATTTTTACTCCTTTCCACTTCGACAGTCGAATAGCAAAAAAAAAAAAATAGAAAATTAGAAAAGGGCACCACATCCCACTGTTTGCGATTTGAATTGACTGAATGAGAGTTTGACAAGTCTAAAAGGCCAGCAAAAGACACACAGAATCTCCCTCATTAGATTTTGCACAACAGTGACTACAGAGAGCTATGAATGCACAGTACTATGAATAATAAAACATCTGTGAATTACATAATGCCACTAAGTACGTTCCAAATGGTATGCATATATTAACCCACAAATACAGGCTGGTACTTATTTAATACAAAATCAGTAAAAAAATAATGGTGTTTCTCAAAGGCCCTGGAAGTCCATTATGCTCTCCAGAGCTCACATATCACTCTAAGGAAAGTGATACTATTGTTATATCATAATAAAAAATAGACACATAAACAGCTCTCAGCGAGAGACAGCGATACCTTTGGTCAATCCACCAACTTTAATGAAAAAGTTAAGTAAATATAATTTCTTCTTGTATGTTCAACTGCCTGGAGTCTACAAAAAAAAAATAATACAAGGGATTTTTATATATATATTAAGACAATATTTTCACAACACTTCACGTTGCCATTGGAATGTAGTCAACCTACTAGCACATAGCACCTTCTGACAATCAAAAAAGTCCTTTGTATCACTGCAGACTGCACACAGCTTGATTGGAACCCCCTGATTTAGAAGCACGCCACCACCACCACCACCCAGGCGATAAATTATTTTAGGATTTGCATGCTTGCTGTTAGCTTTAATGAACAATGTGCTGCTTTTTCGTTGCTGAAGCCAGGCTTCTTTTTAAGCAGCTACAGTTGTCTCTTGACAGGGTAATACAGAAATGGATCAGTAATTATAAAGGGGAGTCAAAATTATGATTACTCTACTGTGGATTCTTCTTAATGACTAGTTCAGAACAGGAACATAATACTATTGTTTCAAACAGAAGTCTGAAACCCCTAGAGATTTAAATGAATATTACATTTTAAAAATAACTTTTTTTTCTGTCTCTACTCTTTCAATTAGTAGAAACGCATCACTTAATAAAAATACAAAGTATGGGTTATTATTCTATGTTGATACCATTACATAGAAAAGTCTTTAATAAGGAGTAGCATACTGTTTAGCCTCATCTAGTTACAACCAACATCGGACAATTTGCCAGTTTACCATACTGAGACCTGACCCAGAACCCACTGAAGTCACTGAGACACTTTTTCTTTTACTTTCTTGAGTCAAAAATAGGTATTTAAAAAGCTAAATGCCATTCACCCTTTTACTTCAAGCCCATCTCACAACTGCCACCTCTCCTGCTTTAACCTCCAGGGTAAGCTAGCGTGGGAGAGCTTTATCCAGTACAAGAACCGGGGCTCTAGGATTTATGAAATCAACAGATGGCCTCAGACAAAGTGTATTTAAAGAAGAGTTTAATTTTTAATGAAAATAATTTGAGATTGGGTATTTAACCAAAACTCAGGTATGTATTTGATTTTATCCCAGAAATAATTCAAGACAGATCATCCAGGTTACCATATGGACTGTATTTCATTCCTCCTATTAAAAGTAGATTACAGAAGGACTAAAGCTACTTATGATATTTCAAGCTTACTAGTATTAATTTGAATAAGATAATAGATGAGGGAAGCATGATTGGCAGCCATTCCAGCTACACAAAGTACAAATCTCTTCAGCAGAATTGCAATGGATTGTAGAACCGAGTATCAAAAGATCTAGCAATAATTTGATCTTCCATTTTTTAATATAGTAATGGTATCACTATTATATTGGTATATATACATATACACCATATATATACCATATATATATATACACACACCATATATATGGTATCAGGTATCATTATTTACTATATCATCCTGTAGGGGGGGGGGGAAAGCTATATTTATATTCTGTCCTCAAATAGAATGCGGTATTGTAAAGGGGTACTATGAAAATTTGGAAGTGTATGCTGAGGCATTAGAGATGTGAAACATAAAAAAGTCTGTTGATGTGCAAAACCCATGAAACACACGCAGTGAGTTAGAAATTCTGTGTCAGGTGCCAGCCATTGATGTCCATGTCTGGGGACTAGAATTCCAATTGCTTTTCCTTTCCTGGTTATGGCATGTGGGGAAGCAGCCGCTGCAGCTGGACAGGCCCTGAGAGACAGATGCACAAGCCAGAGAGATGATACAGATGTCCAGAATCTTCCCACCTGCCGCCCAGCTGAATCCACACTGGTTATTGCAAGATGTGGATAACCATCTGTACATCTGTCTAGTACTGACACATAAGGGTCATATTTTTTAAAGAGTTAATCACTGGAGTAAGCTATACTAAGCATTTTTGAAAATTCAACCCTATTTCCCACGTGCACTATAATAGCTGTTGGAATTCTGTCTTGGTGCAGTTCAACATGGCCAGAATATCAGAGATTCAGCACAGTCAGTACCTAGTGCATTAAGGGAGAAATTTTTTACTACCTTTCCAATAAATTAGGCAAAAATGAAACGGTTACATTTTAAGGACAATTCTCTGCCCTTTTCTTTTTTTTTACATCATAGTAATGGGAAAAAAATCAGTATACCAAAAATAGTAAAGCTGAAATTATTATGCCAGAGCTCAAGATTCTGATTTTTCAACTTCAACATACAAAAGAATTGAGAACCGCAGATGTGCAGATGAGGAGTGTCCCAAAACTTTGTAATATAAGGGCATCAATCAGCAAATTCCCATTGACACTCACAAATCATGCATAGCACTTACTTAAGCAATCCTCATCGCATTCTGTAATGTAAGATGTTTTATGTCTATTTAATACACCAGACAGTTAAAGGCACAGAAAGCTGAGGTGACTCCTTTCCCCCCAAGAAATGCAGTGTCATCAGCAAGACCCCCAACTCCCACCTCTTGATTCTATGCAGTAAACCACACTGGCATAGATCATTCATTTGAAATCAATGCAGCTCATGCCATAAATGCAACCTTTACCGAGACACACAATAGGACAGAAATACGCCCCATTGTATGCCTGTGTTGTGTATATGTAGACATCTGAAAAAGAATATCAAGGGAATTCTAGAAAGTTAATAACCTAAATGGCTTTTCAAAAATCTTCCATCTTCCTTTAAACCTTGCTAATGTATCAACTTCTCGCATCACTTATGGTAATGAATTCTATAAAGCAGAGGTCCTGACATTACTGTCTGACCTCCCGTGGTTGTAAACCCTATTTTTGGAAAGCTCTTTTTACCTTGTAACATATTGAAATAAGCCATGAAGCTCAGTGAAAGGGACTGAAAACAAATTAATATAAAAATCACCCTAACAATATGTATAAAACCAGAATATATTTGTCAAAAAGCCATCCTACTAGACGTAACTTCTTGAGTGAAATCAAAATTTGGTGCTGCTCGCTGACAGTTCTAATTTCAATGAGAATGATTCAAAGCAAAGTGCAGAAAGCTGCATGGAGGTGCTCCACAATGCAATACAAAATAAAATTGTGTCATATTTAAAATCTAATACTATATTTAGAAGGTAAATTTACTTTTTAAATAGGAGATTAACATTTAAAATTCAGTTTGTTAGTATCACACCTATTTCAATATTAATGCCAGAGATGGACACCATCCACATTAGAAAAACACTCCAAAAATAAACTCAAAAAAAGTTTATTTGCTTTAGCTCCCTGCATACACTTCAGGTTCTTTGGGAATGCTCCGATCTCTGTACATAACACAGGCATGAGCTTTGCTCAAGAACTATGGCCAGCCTCATAAAAATGTCCAGAACGGATCATCTCTGAAAGAAAACAACTTGAACTCGACAGGTAACCAGCAACTATCAACTCCTTGTCTCTGCAAGATGCTCAGACCAATTTTAGATGCCTTTAAGCATGTGAAACACAAGGAAAACATGGCATGATGTCATGACATGACATGAATTTTACAGACATGTGTAACTCTTCTATTTGCATTCTCCTTTAGCTAGCCTTTCTGCGCTCTTCATCATGCAAGAAACACCTGAATAATTGCACCAGGAAATCTACCCTTTTAATTCCACCACGCTGCCTATAACTGCTTCTTTCAGACTCCCTGGAGCTTTAATTCACAACTTTCTAATGCCCTCCGTAGGGAGTATTTCAGAATGAGGGATGGAAGCAGGATAAAGGCGAAACAAGAAAAACACTGAGTCTCCCACAGCTTGTCTAGTTTTCTCCTTATAATGTAGGCTCCTCAAGACAAAGCTTAGGTATAGCTGTGTCACTGCCAGCACTGAGTACATAATCAACGGTTTCACAATATTATTCAATTAGTTACTTCCATACTATGCCTTTTTTGCTGGATTTGCTGAAAATCTTTACCCACTAACAATGTCAATACTTTCACACTTCACAGTCGGAAATGCTCATATAAAAACAAATAGGTTATATTTGAAACCAACATCAAATAATAAGTTTCATTTTCTTCCCTAATATGATATTTTAGGGGGAAAAAAGGTAACCTATAAAATATTTTTTTTCTTAAATGCAGCTTGCTTAAATCTAAAGCATTCTTTGATCAAAGTGCACTGAAGTATATATACAGAACTGCCCCATATACATAATGATGAAAATTAATATCTGTTTCAAACAGTTTGGCCAGGAGGCAGTCTATAGATGTTAAGCAAAAAAAAAAAAAAAAAAAGATTTGCTCTGAAAACCAGTTCTCGCAACTTCAGTGAAACAGAAGACATTAAAGTATTTCTACAATATCATACTAGTCTTTACAGACATTTCTACGTATCTTGTTACCATACTTTACAAACAGTTCACAAAACAAAAGGAATCAAACAATTTTCTCTCACTGAGGTAACAAAAATATATTCTCTGTTCTCACAGGTGTAGCCCTGAAGAGGTGTGTACCTTGACCTAGGTGGGTACCTAGACCTAGTCGGTAGTCTACAGGCCTAGGAATGAAGACTAAATCTCCTGGTTTCTAGCCCTACAATGGCTGACACAAGCCAAGCTTTCTGTCCCTCTGTAGAAATGGTATTGTGAGGTTGGTAAAGTCAAATACATGAACTATCTTCTATCATTAGACATATACTAAAGCAAACCAAAAGAGATAAGACATCTCTACTTAAACATGTTCCATGTTTAATGACATTAAACTTAAATGGAGAAATGTTTTGAGCTTGAACACATTTAAAGTTTCTCTGAGATCAAGTCTCTCTGTCATCTCAGGGAGAGAGACACCAAAAAGGATTTCATCCTGAATATTAGAAAACCAACTCAGGCAGACATGAACAGGCACCCCAAAACGCCCGCTTCTCTCCATAAAAATCTCTCAGTTGTGAAACTATACAGCCAGTTTAGATGAGACACCAAGCTTTGCAATAATCATAATCCACCGGTTAAAATCACGTATCTGCAACTGGTTACAGGCTGACTCCCTTCTTAGGGGTGGAAGCTGAGACTGGGAGACATCAGGCTGGAGTTATCTTTATTCCCTATAAACTTCTACTATTCTCACAATACAGGGGCGGATAACAAGTAAATCATCATTCTTGCAGCAGTAAAAAGGAAAAGCAGATGGACATTTATGATGTAAAACTATTGCCCACACAGTCTTCTGAAGTTACTGAGTCTATATACCACTCTTCAGCTCATATTTGCTAAAATAAAATTGCTCTGAACAGTATTCAAGAAACGGTACATTTTTTTCCCAGAAACAATTGTCTGTGTATGGTTTCACAGTTTAAAGAAAGGTTATTTTGTGTCAAAAGCCAATTTAATTCAAAGTCCTGATACTTTCCTGAATAGGGACTCTGCAAACTGTAACATAAAGAGATAATTAAGCCTGATAAGAGCATAATTAGGTTTACTGAAATGCTTCAGAACATTTTTCTCTGTTGTATTTCTCAAAGATAATATATAAATAAATACAGAATTACCATGTATAAATAATAAATAATAGAAATCTTTTGGAAATTGGCTTGGTTGGCACATGCTATTCAAAATGGTGTTACTGGGCTAAACTGAGCCTGTTTAAATGTGAAAAGTAATCTGATTTGGAAGAAAATTAATTTTTAACTAGATTTGAAAACATTAATGCCTTCCTTGAATTCCACCTCTGAAAAATACTGAGGGCTCTGTCTTAACTACCAGGGGACATAATGAACTTTTTTTTCTTCCCCAATTAGCATCATAACTCCCTTGGAAAGGGCAACAAACTGCTTTCCTGTGATAGATAGCTCTGATGCCATTTCTAGGAACCACAGATCAAAGGAAAACTCACTGCTGAAATAGTCATTTCCTGGGGTATGATGAAGAATAGTAATTTGATTGTGGTTTCTTGATATTTTTGGACACATTCTAACTAAAACAAATAGCTTAATTTTAATCAATGAAACCATGTAGGCATGTTCATGGTGTTCGAAAGGGTTAAGGCATTCATCACGTAAATTCTTGTAAAATGCAGAGAATAGTATAGAAACTGGAACGGCATTTTACATAATTACAGTTTTCCCTAAATGTAATGTCAAAAGTCAAATATAAGGCCTGCAAGCACAACAGGTTAATTTTTCCGCCAATGCAGAGGGACATTATCTTCAGTTTGTAAGTATGCATAATAACTATACATTGGAAATTTAAATGTAGCCACCGCATTTGAGAGTGCAAAGCTATCTTTTATTAGCTCAGCAAAATTCAGTCAACTTAATGACTCTCAAACGGTTAAAGTATGGATTATCACACTAGACATATAAATGGCGAGCAGGCAAATCCAAGCCTCTGTGTTTATGGGCCTAAACAAAGTTCGCAGGAAGCGCAGGGACAGAGGTTTTAAGTAAGCCTGAGAAATCTGAAGTGAAGATTTTAAACTGTTTGGTGAAGCTTTCTGAAAACAATTTATTTAAATTAAATCATATTGTTCACCTTGAGACTAAAATGTAGCCTAGGTGATGGAAGTTTGCTTAATTTAATCCTTTAGTTTAGGTTTGATGTGTGGGTTAGCAAGTCAAGTACTGCTGAGAAGACCATATCTGCCTCTCCATCTATATTTAAATTTGTGATTGACAGCAGTGAGAGCACCTCTACAAACCGTGACAGTGCACCGTTCCCAGATGTACAACCATTAAGAGGAGAAAAGAGATCTACTGCCACACAGCTCCATTTCCTGCTGGTTGCCACTTCCTATGTTATTCCTACAAATAATTTGTCTAACCCGTGTTTTAACTGGCTAAAATGATCCTGTATCACACCTTTCCTGATAGTTTGCTGCTGACACACCTTATTCTTTAGCGATCTTGTGCAAAAGAGACATGAAAATGAAATGATACTAAAAGAAGAGTTATCTTTACTCATACAAGCAGTTTCGCTGGGTTTATCTGGCCTGTTCATATGAGTAAGACAAGTCAGATCTGGCTTTAAAAGCTTTAAGTTAAGCTTGCAAAAGGTGGGAAAATGAAAGGCATATGGATGTACTTTTTTTTTTCCTCATCCATGAGGGACAATGGCAAACAGAAAGTAGAATGTCACTTGTCACAAATAGGCTTTCACTCCCTCATTCTGACAGAAAAAAAAAAGACATTGCCCAACAATGAAGCAGCCGTAGGAGGCAAAGAGGAAAGAAATAGTTGAAAAAAGCTGTATCACCACTTGTAATTCTGAAACTCCCAGTGTCTTGCAAGTTGATGTCACACAAGAAAAAAATCCTTCATTTGATCTCCCACTGATTTGCTGACCTTTCCCTATTGGTATCGTAGCAGGAGGCAATATAAAAGTGCTTTTATTCCATACAAACTGCCTGGCTACTAAACTCTATGAAATCTGAAAATTACAGTAGTTGCACAATGTTTTTCAAGGATCCTCTCTTGGTAATTGCTTCTGACCAGAAAATTAAACATAGAAAAAAGAAATTGCAATGAACACAGGAGACACAATTTTGATTTTATTCCCAGTTGCAGGATAATTTTATTGAAATACAGACTTTCCGTATCTGAGATAAGAAGCTGACCAGAGGTCCTTAATATTTCTCTTTAAAGTTTCCAAGTTAAACTTTTCTTTCTTTCTTTTTTTTTTTACTAGGTTAATAGCTATATTGAAAAAAAGGCTGAATTTTTCAGATATATTTGCATACTTGATGTATTTAATTCTGAAAAATCTTACAGGTTAAAAATTTTTTGCCATATTTTCTCATCTTTAGGTAAGCTTTGCAACTGTTCTGAACTCATGAAATACTATCAATGGATTGCACGTGTTTCATATGCCATTTCTAACTGTGTATTGAATTAATGGAAAGGGCTAGAAAATGCAAAAGAAACAATTTGTATGCCAATTTTTCTGAGAAAGCTGTTAGTGCTATTTTTTATGGGTTGATATTCCTAAACAATGCATCCCAACTGAGAACAATGCTTTTCTTGATCTCTTTTGCATCTTGTTCTCATTCCTTTCTCTCTGTATTTTTGTTAATTTCCATAGGTTTCTTTTCTGCAGAATTACTAAAGGTCTCAGTGTGTTTCTCCTTTCAACGAGTTCCAGACTGGCAATCAAGGTTAAATAAACAAAGTACATGTAGAAAACCTGAATCAATTCAAAAACGAAAGAATTGATTTTTTATTTTAATTCTGCTCATTGATTTTGTTCACAGAAAACAAAATCAATACAGTAGCAGTATACAGACTTTGAAGTTTGATAATATATCTCAGTACAATAAAGAGGTCAAAGCCCCTACTGTATCATAAATTCCTCCACTTGGAACTAATTACTACAAGTGGAAAAAAAGTGGCAGACTACCAGTTTTGAAGGGATAAACACAAAGGGTGAGCTAATTCAGACATAAATGCATAACAATCAAGAGAGAAAAGTGTTTTTCAGCATTGTGGTTCATACAGTTGAAAAGCCATATTATGAAGCAAGGCAAGCGATAATATACACTTTAGTTACAAACACAATATAGTTTCCTCACACCAGCTTTACATCAGAAACTCGAATGGGCTGAAGTTATTCTTTATTCATAAAAAAATGGGCTTGTTGAAAGATTATTAATACTTAAAATATCTTCTTTTGTGGTTCCTTATGATAAAGATGAAGGATATGAGTAAATAAATTATTTAGGAGAAAATATTCAGCCTTTCCTTTCTCTAAATCATAATCTGATATACTATATACTATAATATCCATATATATATAAAATATAAAAAATTGGTATTTGTATATAGAAAATTGGAGTTGGCGCTATAGTCTTTGTCTTTATATGATGTGTATAGCTTAAGAATGACTGCGGAGTCAGAGGTTTTCCCTACGTGTGGTTTTGATGTTGGCAATTGCACAATCCTTGGCA
Organism: Limnodromus scolopaceus; assembly: GCA_028565335.1. Classification (NCBI taxonomy): domain Eukaryota; kingdom Metazoa; phylum Chordata; class Aves; order Charadriiformes; family Scolopacidae; genus Limnodromus; species Limnodromus scolopaceus. The sequence goes on along the minus strand of JAOXNO010000033.1, from coordinate 62,103,809 downwards.
CAATTATTCTAGTCAAGAGTGCTCTAGCCAAGTGAATTAACGTGTATTTAACCACCAAATTGTATGTGTATACATGTGAGTGACTGATGATTTCCCTGTGCCTGTAAAGTCATTTGGCACATTTTGGTTTCTTCTCTATATCTACCTCAGTTTCCTTGTAGCACCATTCTTCTTGGGAAAAACTGAAGGGCCCAAGACTGCTTCACCTAATTCCTCTCCTGTACTCTGTCTCACATCCCCAAGCAGTACAAAGGTTTTCAAATATTAAAACTATATCTAGATTTCCAGAAATTCAGTCCTGAGGTATACATCTTTTTCTTTGTTTATCTAGCACATCATCAGGGTTGTCCTTTTTTTTTTTTTTTCCAGCAAATCACAAATACTTCCTTGATTCAGATACTGAAAATTCAATCTTGTTCACACTCATCTCCCAGTTACTAATTGAAGCAATCATCTAATCAAATTTCAGTCCTTTCAAAGATGGAACAAAGCAGAAAACAGTGAGTTTTTCATCCTATTCATACTCCTAAATTAGATGGTATTTGATCCTGTTCCTCCACTTATGATCATTTCTGCTTACCAAACTGTTCTCACATACCATTTGTTTTTCTGGTTTGGATTCTTGACTCTGTTTAATATCTTTCCAAATGCATCCAAAATGTAATCTTAATCTCTTGTTTTCAGGATTTTTAAAAATTATTTATCATGTGGGATTTTTTTAAATAGCTTTGCTTTCAAGGTCCACATAATTCTGCAGTAACCCTGCCCCCTGGGAATCAATTTCTTAACATGAGAGTAAAGAGAGTTCATGTATTTTGTGATCCAACATCCCTTAGAGTTGGAGCTTTATTTCATAAATAATTCACTTACGAGCACATACATTCATTTTACATGATTCCTCAATGTGGCCAGGGTGCTGCGTAGTCTGCACTGTATCCACCTACAAAAAATACAAAAATATATGTCTGCTTACCGGGATGTGAGTAGGGTTTGGCTAACCTAATCCTGTATCGCAGATCTTATAAGTCAGCAAAAAGATTCCTCTTCTCTCCCTTAAGTCCAAATTTACTCCATAAAATAACTATTTGGCAGTGAAAACAGAACAGTGTCACATATTGTTTAAGAAAAAGGAGGAATTAAGTGAACTATGTCCGGGAACAGGATGATTTTAAGTCACAGAGAAATAATAGTGATTTATATGTTCTTCCTTTTCCTACCTATAGTTGGTGCAGACAGAGTAAAAAAATAATATAAACATGTGTATCAGTGACAAGCATAACTTTTCTCCATTAAGTTATGGGATAAATAGTATAGTAAGTCACTAATAATATCAGATAGTTGAAGCAAAGAATAGGAATTTTGCAAGAAAACAGGCAACTCTTCTTCCCCCTCCTGAAAAAAATAATCCCACCCCACCAAAAAAATAAAAGGGAGTGAACAAGCCAGATTTGGAGGGCAACATACAATATACAACCACAATTCTGTGAACACTTAAGTTATTGAAAATGTCAGGTATCAACTATTATGCCATAAGTTGGACATAAAGAAAAAAGAACTAGGGGAAAATGTGTTTCCTTTGAATCATTTTGATCAATACATTTATGAAGGAAATAGGAACTAAAGAGTCACACACTTCTACTGATAAACAGTGATGGCTTCTGTCCAATATATTCTTCAAAAACAGCTCTTAAAATATCAACGCAGAAACAGGTCATCTACACAAAAAGCATTAACCCATTACGTGTTGGTTACATAGCATGTTTGGTTGGCATTCACCAGACAGACTTAGCTTTTCTGGTATTTTTGTATTATTAATAATTTATATTCATTTTACATAACTCACTATTAAGTACTTATTTTCCAACATTTTAATGAATCACTTCTTCTAATCTATTTCACAAACGCAAAGTTAAAACCAAATTACACATGTGTAGGATTGCAATGTCAAGCGCCTCTACAAAGCAGCTTTTGCTCTATGAATATAATCCATAAAAGACTCCCAAATGTCCTCAAATAAGTAACGTCTGTTCCTCAGTCTAAATATGATCTTCCTACAGGAAGCCATCTGGGACAGGCAAGCAAAACATTCTGCTTTGGTTGCAGAAGAAATATATTTACACCTCAGTAAAATTCTTCATCGTCATTATTCCTATGATACGCAAATCTCTTTGCTCAGTTTCCACTGTCTTTGCTTGACTAAATGGCAAAAATGCTGAACTGGTCAAAAAAGTTTCATAGAAATATAGGTAATGCATTTATCTATCTACTTACCTATCTTGATCAATCTATCCCTCTACCTATCATTTAAGTACATTGAGTACCTCAAAGTTACTAACGTCAAATTATTCAAATTCACATAAATGTAAATTTTGCTAACTTTAAGAAAAATGTATTCACTAGAATAGTAGACTTCTCCAGTATGCAATCAACAGGGATCTGCTAAAATCCTTTTAAATACTTTTTTCCAAGATATAAACACAATTGTGAGCATTTAGTGTATTCATAAGATATTTCTGAGGTCAAAAGTTCATAAAGTAACAGATTTTTTCTATAATTAGAACTTTTTTGTATGAGAGAATACTAGTTTTCATCTAACATAAAATAATAAATCAATGCCAGAGAAAAGCTCAAATAAGCAAAAAGAGTTGCCTGACACATACTGGACAAAATGTTGAATTTTTTTTGTTGAAAATGCAGCTTCAGATAATCATCAGTGTGCCTATATTATCTGCTGATGGAGCATAAAAAGGGAAGGATGCCAGTGCAATTGGTTGGGCCTCTCTATATTGGGGCTTAACAAGGAACAAAGTTTGTACCAGTTGCCAATCTTCGGCAGGCAGGGAGAGCAAACTGATGAAGGACCTTGCATCCACATTGCAAGTGCTACACACAACCTGACACCCTGAAAGCAATGCTGGAAGGAAGACGGTGCTTCAAAAGGGTAACAGTGGTGCACTAAAATACGTACAGAAGGACTGCAAAAATAGACGCAAGTCAAATTCACACCCAAAACCTCCCTTCCTGTGCTCCGTTTCACTAAGGCATCCATATATAATGATTGATGGAAAACTATCTTTTCTCCCTCTCTAAATTTCTGTGAAATAAGCTATTTTCCTTGCTATTTTACAGCAGTTGAAGAATGTTGCTAATTTCCAGCAAATTGGTATCGTTGTCTTGTTCCTCCTCCCATTTCCTGTCATGAAATGCACCAAAGAGTTTAATGAAGAACTGAAAACTGAGGTAGTGATTCTCATGAGCAAGATGTTAGCAGTTCTCCACTAATCCAGTCTATAATACTGAAATATTGGCCTGGAAGCTTCTTACTACATACTGAGTTCAGTTTCTGTTTATCATAGACATAATCTCATACATTTCCTTGCTAGGTTACAATTTTATTGCACAAATATTTGACTGGGAAGTCTGTCCCAGAATTTCAATGCTAAAGTATGAAAAAACAATTGCAATAACAACCCAAAATTTATTTATGTGTATTTATATCTGTTTCTTCTTTTTCCTTAACTTACATATTCATTGTCATTGGGAAGTGAACTTTTAGTATTAGTGATATGTATTTGCTATTATATGTAATTATTTTTTCCTTAAATAAGTGAGAAGCCACGCTTTAACAGAGTATAGATGATCACAGACACAAAACATTGCTACAAACTCAGAATAATTAACTTCTGCAAGCACCATTTTGTAATTGATTTTTTTTTGCCACTCCTCTCCCTTTTTTCTTAGCACTAAATCTGTGTCTGTAAATGTGTTATGATTGCAGCATATATTATATAGTGACCTGATTGATGTGTGTATGTTACTAAAAATTTGAGACATTTCAAGTTTCTGCAACATATAACATGTCTTAAACGGAACTGAAAGGCACAACATACTCATTTTTGCCCACTACAGCAAATGCCAGATAAAAATATATCTCCATAGATTTCCTGTTGGATTTCACAAGATGCTTCTAACCTATTTTTAAACTTCTTTTACACACACAACTTCATGTTCAGTTTGTGACAGAAATCAAAATAGGATATGGGGAACTATAGGAAGTATATTGAATATATTCCTTGGAATATACATGTTGAATAAGGAATACTAATTCTCATATTCTTAAACAAAATAAAAGAATCAGTAAATGAAATATTCAATGTCTTTACATTGTACCATTTGTACACTATTTGTGAATCATTAAAGGCCATATATAGGGTAAAAAAAAAATAGGGAAATTGAAACTGATGAAAAGTTTGTAAGAGTAAGAAATAAATGAGGACTGCTACATATAATCACAGATTAATGCATAGCTTTTAGTCCTTAGAATTTCTGTATCCATCCCCTGACTCTTTGGTATAAGCACCAAAGTGAAAAATAAACATTTCCCCGGTGAAAACAAAATCTTAATTAGTAATAGAATCCACCATGCCAAACACCAGGTTGGATGCCAATAATTTCTCTAATTTAATATCGAAAAAACCTATTAATAATCCCAATGATGAAAGTTTAAAAGGAAAAAAAAAAAGTTAAAGAAATCAACTTGAAAGGGTAACACACCTAGATTTAGTACCTAGTTTAACATGACTGTATTCTTATTTAACCTCACGAATTTCAATTTGCCATGCTCCTAACTACTTTGCATCAGTTGGGTCTAGTTTTGCCACTTCATTGTGGCCACTGCGGACTCCTGCGTGTTAGGTAAAAGGTAAATCAAGCCCATCAAAACTAAACTTTCTACTTCATATCAAAAGCAGAAAAACAAAATTAAAAAATATCACTTTTAACCCATCATTACAAGCATAAAACTGATAAAGTAAACATGTATAATTCATTATCTTTACAAACTCTCTGGTTTATTGATTTCCTGCTTACACTGTGCCTGTGAATGAGTTTTGAACATTTAGGCATCTGGCGAATCCCTCCACTTCCCATTCATTAGGATATTAGGATTATGGTCTGTTCATAGTCAGACTTGGCAGTAATATGGTGACAAATCACCCACTCTTCATGTTGAGCACCAGAGGATTTCTGGCTCTCAAGACAGTGGGTAGAGATGGAAAGACTGTGTCCATACCATTGCCTTGAAATGAATCCATTCATTCCCACAAACTAAAGAATTTATGCCTTTGAATGCAAAAAAACCACATATACTTAAACGTTTAGCAATCAACTCATTCTAAAAAAAAAAGAAAACCCCAAATATTGTAAATTAATCATAAACATATACCTTCTACTAGTAGTAGGTAGGAATGAAAGCCAAAATATAAAATAACCCATTTAACTCTCTCATCCACTCTTACACAAGCACTGCAGTAACAAAAACGTTCCATGTTTAATGCTATTTACTCCAATGCCTTGCATTTCCTGAAACACAGAACTGTTTTCATTACAATGCAATGTAATGATATTATTGTTCTATTTTCAATACATATGCATTGGCTTATTTCAGGCAATACTGTTCAGAAATACAAATTGCTAATAGTTTTTTGAAGGTACAGAGTGGAATAACATAGGATTAATCTACCTAAAAAGTCACAATAATGCAAACTTCCCTATGGTCTGCATATTACTTCCATAATACATTGATTAAAATTCAGTCAGCTTACCCTACTGAACTAATGCATTAGTACAATCTTGTAAGAAGCACTGTAATAATTAGAACGTCACCTATTTAAATCATTAATTTCATTCTTAAACCAGCAACACTCTGGACTTTCTTGAAAACTGAGTAATACTGCCATGTTAAGAAAAAAAAAATGCTCAGAGAAAAACAGAACAGCGTGTACCGATATCCTCAGATGACTCTGATGTTGCAAACCTCACACAGAGAGGTTTGTGCTGCTCTTTAAACAGCTTACAGAACATAGATTGATCTTGGTGTAGATAATACTACTAATAGTTTAATCTGTCATTAAGAAACCAAGGCATGAAAAGCCTGGCCCACATTTAGTTGTTGCTATTGTTTATTTTCTTTTTTCCTTTTCTTAGGAGTACAGGAACACGCTGGAAGGAAAATACCTGTTTAATTCTTTTTTTAAACTGATGAAATTCTGTTTCAAAACTAGTAAGGTGTTTTTGCACCAACTCATACCTCCAGAGGGTTGAAATCTTTTTTTTTTTTTCTCCAATTTCTAGACTAAACATATAGTTGTATATTAATTGCTATTATACCAACATTGTTCTGTAATAATTTTCGCCCATATTTATTCCCAACAGATTTATGAAGAGCAGTCAAATCTCCGCTTACCACTCGACTTTCTTAAGGCTCTGAAGTACACGTAGCAGTGACTTTAAACCAGATGGCAGGAATAGTTACCACCCTCATCCATCTGCTCCACCCTTCTGATGGGCATTAAAGCCTTCAGGGCAGGGTTATATGATACGCCTTAGAATGAGCTCATGTACTATTGCAGTCTTCAGCTGGGTGTATTAAAGTAAAAGAATTCCAGTTTTGGTTTACCCTAATATACCAGGCAGTGGGTCATAAAGTGATTCAAAGGAGGTTCAAGTATTCGTGCCTTGAGGACAGTAACAGCTTCTGCCATGCAGTTTTAGCCTGCCACAGCATGTCTCTCGGAGCCTTAAGTCTGAATAAGCAAAGCCCTTTTAGCCATCTCTTGCACAGTTAACTCTGTATTCCATGGTTTCTAGCCAGCTCTTTCTGAATCTCTAAATGTAAGCTTAATTCTTCGTGAAAATGGGTGACCAGAAGAATATAACGACTTTTCAGATGAAGTCTCATGAATGACTCCTCGAATGACATGAATATGTCTGCTTCTCTGACAGTAGCACCCAACTTGATGCAGCCTTATGTTACAGAAACAAATTCACCAGTGTCACACTGGTGCTCATGCTAACTCTGCTTAATTCATTGAATTCTCCTCTTTTTCTGTTGCTTCCATCCGATGATTTCCTAAATCTGTATTTACAACTTATAGTCTTGTTCTTGCTATTGTATTTTGAGTTATTAAGGTCTATTTTAATTGCTATAGTCTAAAGAGTTTTCTAGTCCTTCATATAGTACTGTCTAATACTCATCCAAACTTATGATATTTATCATAACCGTTTCATTATTGCATTTGTACTCTGTGCACAAAGGTTAAAATATAAAGCAAAATCAGTCTTAAGACTGATGCTTGACTTGAGTGAGTAACTTTCCCTCTATTTATAATGCTTACCTTTGCAACAACACCAATCCTCATCTCATTTTAGTCATTTTCTTATTTTAGTCATTTTCTTACATATTTCGTAATTTCTCTAGAAATCCCCATCTCCCTTAGGTGCACAAATAATTTCCCAGGTGGCACAGTATCAACTGCTTGCTGAAGTCCAAAGAGAGAGATTACTAAATTTTCTTTATCTATGAAATTGGTTATCTTTTCAAAAGCAGGTATCAGATTGGTTTGTATGAACTCCTTTCAGTAAAGCCATTTTCAATTTCCATTTTATCCCGTCTTCCCTTATGTCAGCAACTCAATTTTTTTCATATAAATGCTGCTTTACTGTTTGATAAAAAAATGAGGTCACACTTCTAGACCTTCATCCCTTTTTTTTTCCATCATCCCCACTACTTAAATATAAATACTGTATTTGCTATTCTCCATCAAAACAGCACCATTTTTGCCATAACAGATTTATTTATGAGAACACTTGGGATGTTTTGTTCTCTATCACTCAGAATTCTGTGATGACGTTTATCTGTTCCTCCTTGACTTACATACCTCAAACTTCAAGTTTTGCTTTCATCTCAGGCACTTCTAGCTTTTGCCTCCCTTGTACAACATTATCACCTTTGTTTAAGGCAAAGTTTTAATTTCAGTTCTGCATCACATCTATATCTTTCACCTCTAAGAGTAATACTTGTCATGTTTCTCTCTTGCTTTCATTTTGTTAACATAGCTTAATAAGGTTTTCTTCTAATGATCACTTTAATGCCTATCTCAGTTGACATTTATCAACCCTTTATCCCTATATTGACTACACCCCTATAATGTACCATAATGTGAAATTTATTCCATTTTTAAAAAAAATTCCTCTTATGCCTGTAAACAGAATCTGAGCCTCTGAGAAGGTGTTTGAGACATTGTACCTCATAGATGTGTTTCCATGTCACCTTCCTCACCT